>CM076573.1:99305169-99376586 GCA_034641835.2 Pinus albicaulis | reverse complement strand
TCAAGTATAAGGTGTGTATTTGGTTTTTAAAATTGCATAACGTTTATTTGAAAAAGTAGTTTGAAGTGATTCCAAGGGCATATTTTAGAATTTTTATCAGTATTGGGTTATATAATGCCTCAAAAAAATAATTCCATACCCATTAAGCCTTTAAAAAGCTATACTATGACACATGAAGAGGAAGAATTTCAGTATGAGATACCAAAATTACGATACCAAGTGCAACAAATTTCGATCTTACGAAGAGCAACTGAAGATGACATAGATGGTTTAAAATAAGAATTGGAGGCTAAGCTGGATGGTTTGAAGGATCAAATAATATCTAATATGGATGATAAATTAGTGGAAGATCACATCGAGCATCAACAACAAGTTCTCCAACTCTCAAAGGATAACCTAACTTTGGTGCAGAATCTAATAAAACAACAGGAAGATCAACATTAAATCGAAAGAAGTTCTGAAGTAGTCACAAAAACAAGAACTCGACAAGTATGATCAATTTTAGAGTATCTCAGCAAGTGGAAGAATTTTCCTGTAGAATATTCCACATGGGAGGATGAGAATTTTATATAGAAGCATCAAGAAATAATCAAGTGTTGAGGACAACACTTGTTTGAAGGAGAGGGGCATGTTAAGTCCCTATGTTAATAGTGTAGTCCCTTATTATGTTAGTGTAGCCCCCCTTATTGTTATTGTTGTACCCCTGTAACCCCCATATTGTTATTATTATGTCATTACATTATTATTGTTAGGTCGGCTAGGATTACATTGTAGCCCCACTAGGATTACATTGTGGCCCCATGGACTCCTATATATATAAAGGAGGTTTTGTCATTTGTATCATCCAAGAATTTTTCATTCATGTAATGTATTGGAGGTTTCCCCCTCAAATTGGCTTGTTTCTAAGGCGTTGATATCTCTTTTCTTCTATTTTTGGAGCTGATCTCATCCTTCTAATATGACTATAGGGTCATCAAGTAATTTTAATATTGTAAATTTAACTATTGATCTGAGAAATATTCCTTTTCTTGATAAAGCAAATTTACACATGCAAACAAGTCAATTAACAGTGAATGATTTGACCAAAACTAATGAAATGGCTCTTAAGGTAGAGAACATGCTAGGCAAGGTGATGAAGAAATTGATATTGGAGAAAGCCAACTCCAGGGCTTTAACAACCCAAAATGAAGAACTCAAGAAGATAATTGTGAAGATTGGAGTAGATCTAAATGATAGGTTTGCTGTGTAGAAATTACTACAAAGTGCAGAATCAAAGATTTATGTATTGAAGAAAAAGTTGAAGTTACCTACAAGGGAGCATTCGATGGCAGCAAAGGTAGCAGAAATGGAAAGTGAAAAAAAAAATCCTTCTTCAACAGCTCTTACAGAAAGAAGAAGAAATTTATAAGTTGAAGGAAACTATGCTGACACTGCAAAACTAGATTGATTCCCATTCTTGTACCATCATTTTGCCATCTGGAAATGATGATCCAGCAGCACAACTATCTCAATTAAACACTGAACTGAAAATGGTAGAGAAATATCTCAAAAAGGCACAAAGTGATTTGGAGATAGTAAAAAAATAATGCAGGCCAAAGATGGAGAAATTGATAAATACAAGACAGATTGTCAAACAGTTAATGCTGAAATCAAGAGCCTAAAGGGGAAATTGAAGGGAAACCTAAATTTGATACAGGCTAAAGATATCATATGGAATGAAATCATTGGAGAGATGAAAGTAGCCTGGGGATCTTCGACTATTGTATCAGAAGAGAAAAGCATTGTCAGATATTTTGAGGAGAAAGTTATGGCAGATAAGCAGAAGACTATTAACAGAGCCATATGGGAAAGGAAATTTATTGATTTCATTGATTCAAAGACTGAGTAGGAGTTAGAAGAAAATGATATTAAAGATAGAATCATGTATGTTGTAGAGGTTAACAAGTTGATTATTAAAAATACTTGCAGGAAGACCACTGACAAGAAGTTGACAGAGATTAAGGAAGTAGTGAAAAAATTTGACAATCTGTATGACAAAAGAGCCAAGGCAGGATTGCAATCATGCTAGGACCTTAAAGGTAGTCTGTTATCATGGGATTCTTATGAACCATTATTGGTATTGGCAAAAAGTAAGGTAGATAATACTCATGAGAAGACTCAAATATTGAAAGGAACAACAGTTATTAATTTTCTTCAGAGGCATTTTCAGCTATTATGGATGGTGAAGACTTTATTTACAGAATGACCAACATTCAACAAGATTATTGCCTTTAGGCTGGAGTACCACAAGCTGATCAACTCACCTAAGACAAACATTGAAGTGTGGAAGAAATGCAGAGCATGGATAGTTGTTCTACCTAATGGTCCCTCATCTTCTAAAAAGGACAAGTCAGATAATCAGGGAAATGTAGCAACAACAAAACAGATTCATATTCAGCAGATAGATTAGAATTTTAGTTTTATTTTATCTTTATTAAGAGAGTTCAATTGTAATGAGACATTTTGATGATATGTAATAGGTAGTTTAAGCAGCTTCAAGTAGTTTCAGCAGTTAAGAGTAGTTTCAGCAGTTACAAAATATTTTACATTGTATTTAAAGAGAAAGAGAAGAAAGGAAAAGGTTCTGAGTTTTGGACCTTTGGACTACTACAAATTTTTTACTCAATTTCTGATGATTAATGAATGAATATCAATATTCTTGCATCTATTGTTGTTGATATGTTTTCTAGTTTCCATTTTGACTTTTTCCTTTTATGAATAAAATGAAGTAATGTAGTTGCGGGTCTCTTTTTACATATGTGAATAAGAGTTAAATATCCTTAATGGGCACTCCTTCATTTTAACTATTCCACTCACATAAAATTCTTTTGAAGTTTAAAGTGATAGATTCTATTTACTAGCATATCATTTTGAGCTTCCTTCATGTTCTTCCTGTCACTCCAATTAATATCAGCAGATAATGGCATTGTGAAGCATTTGTTACATCAGATTCTTGAGGGTTTTAATAATTAATTTCTGAAGGTGATTAAGCAAAGACCACCAGATATAATATTTTTGTGACATATATATATAAATATCTTGAGCATTGATTCCTTACCACAGCCAAGAGATTGTTTCTTAAGATACAAAATTTTTTGGCATCGTTTTCGAGGACGAAGAAGCGAAGTTCATTCCATGGGTTTTTGTTATATTTCCTCTGGTTGTTCAGAGAGGAGGAAATATCAGGTTGTGTTTTTATTCCACAATTCTGGCATTTCAAAGACCTCATACGAGGTCAGATACCTTGCAATAGAAAGTTCCTATTTTTTCAGATCCTGAAAATTTGGTTTCTAAAAAGGTTCAGAAACCAAGAACTCCTTCCACACCTAATCCTACACTGCCTACATCTGGCATCATTTCACATAACCCTTCATCTGAGGATGTTTCTCGGAAACTCACTTTCTTGGAACAAGAATCATTTTTCCCATCGGTTCATTTTCAAGAACCAAGGTTAGAAGAACAATATTTTAAGTCTATTTCATTTACCTTCACGTAAGCTCAACCAAACACATCTGTTGGTTCTCTGCCATCATTCTTCAACCCCTTCCCATATCAGTCGTTTCACCCCCTTCATCCACATTCACAACTGGTTCACTAACCCCATCTACTCAAGGAGTGGTTAACCAAGGCGTAAACATGGTGGCTTTTGCTTTCTTAATGAACAGGTATGCACCGTTAAATCTTCCACAACCTATGAATGCCATGTCCCAAGAATACCTCAAGTTACTTCCTCATTTTACTGGTGAAGATGACGTGACTGCAGAACAACACTTTCCATTGTTTTTCACTTTTACTAAGAATATAAATGTAGAACATCTTGATGTAGTGATGAGACTTTATGTACAGTCTCTGAATGGAGAGGCAAGAAAATGGTTTAATTTTTTACCGAATGCCTCAATTAATCATTGGGAGGAATTAGAAACACAATTCACCCGAAGATGGGGTGAAAAAAGAGATCATGCTTACTCATTGACAGAATTTAATACAATCAAGAAAAAGTCTAATGAAAACATGGTTGGTTTTATTAAAATATTCAACAAATTGTATAATAGTTTACCCATATAAATGAAACCCCCTCCTGTTGGAGCAAGGGTAGTTTTTGCTGGAGCTTTTGAGTCAGATTTTAGTTTCACTTTAAGAGAAAGGAGATCTCCTACTCTTGAGAAAATCCAAACTGATGCTTTGGAAATTGAAGCAAACATGACTGTTGCTGGGAAAACACAAGAAAAGCAGTCAGTTCAAGAGAAAGGCAAGGCCAAAGAAGAATCACCACAGGATCATAGAATTGATGACATGACAAAGGTTATCAAGAATTTGTCAAATAAGTTAGTGAAGATGGAGTTAGAGAATAAAAACTCCCAAAGGCCTGCACAACAAAACAGAGAAGTTTTCAATCCATAATTTAGAAAGCATCCCCTGCAAATCTTGCAGAGGGAGAGAAAAGATCAAGACCAAGTTCAAGCACCACTGTACATAGAAGTAGCACCTTCACAGTTTGCTGAGGATGATCAAAGGGAATTCAAAGATCAGATATGTACCATGTACATGAAAGAAGATGAAGAAGAGGAATAATGTGAAGATGAATACATCGAAGCTAGGGTGTTCTTTTACCAAGAAGAGATGGATGCTTATTATAGGCAATTTACAGATTTTATGCAAGTAGGGTTACATAAGAAATATGATTTAAGATCAAGAAAGATATCAAGGATGCAGGATTATGAATAAAAACAAAAAGAATCAGTACTTTCTCCAATGGCGACTCCACAATCAAATGACTCAGTAAAAAAATCAGATAAAGGGAAACAACCTATGAATCCAGTAAGTGGAAGAGAAATTCAACAGGTTGAGACTTCTGGAAACAAGTAGATTGATACTAATAATTTGGAGAAGTTCGTTGTTGTGCCTGAACAAATTTCTAATCCTAGTAGAAATCAAGAAGAACCTGAGAATATTGTTATACAAAATCAAGATTTCAGTTTATCGAAAGAGCTAGAAAAATTCAAAATCCAAGTATCCCTTCTTGAGCTAGCTAAGACACCAGGTTACAAGAAAGAGATTGCAGAATTCATTGATCTTTATCAGTCTGATGACATTGGTGATACTGTGAAGTTGCAAGAAGAAAAACCAGTGGTAAATTTTGGTCCACATGTGGAGGAGGTAGATTCTTTTGTTCCCCCATTTTATATATCATTGTTTCTTCATGATTTCATTCTTCATAATTGTATGCTAGACTCAGGTGCTTCATATAATCTCGTGCCATTATCTGTAATGAAAGAATTGAATTTACAATTTACTAAACCCTATAGAGACATATATTCATTTGATTCAAAAAGGTTGAAGTGTGTTGGGCTTATCAAAGACATGGTGGTATCCCTAGCCCAAATTCTAGCCAAAAGTATCATGATGAATGTAGTGGTCGCAGATATTCCAGCTAGGTTTGGTATGCTTTTGTCCAGATCTTGGGGAGCGAAGCTTAGAGGAGTTTTAAAATTGGACTTCACATATGCTTTAATTCTTGTGTTTAATGGGGAAGAAATAAGGTTATATAGAGAAACAAGATTTTCCAAAACTACCACAAAGAAAGATGCAGGAAATTCCCCTATTTATGGTCAAGAAAAAGTATATATTTCTTGTTTTATGCTGCATGAAGATGCAGAGTTTGTTGAAGACTCAGAGAATTATCTCTCTTCAGCAATTGTACATGATGAGTTGTGTTCAAACAAAATTTGGAAGTGTTATTTTGATGGTGCCTATTCAAAAGATGGCACAGGAGCTGGATTTTTACTAATATCTCCAGAGGGTAATCTCTTACCTTTTTATTTTATGCTTGAATTTGAATCAACAAATAATGTAGCCGAGTATGAGGCATTAATTTTAAGTCTTCAAACTGCTAAACAAATGGGAATCCAGTGTATTTCCATTTTTGGTGATTCTGAGTTGATTATAACATAGATTAAAAATCTTTGTCAAATCAAGCATCTAAGGCTACGATCATATAGGAATGAAGTATGGGACTTGATTGAGAATTATTTTGAAGCTTTGAATATTCAATTCATTCCAGGAGAAGAAAATAGAATGGAAGATTCACTAACAGTTGCAGCTAGTACTTTTAAGCCACCTATAAATTTGAAACTGAGGTATGAGATTGAACTAAAGCACAAAGCCTCTATTCCTGAAAATTTTAAGCACTGGTAGATTTTTGAAGATGATGAGCAGATAAATCATTTTCTGACAATGATTGAAAATTTTGAAAAAAATGAAATAGACCAAGAAAGCGAACAGATTGATCTGAATGAAGACTTGAAAAATCTTAAGCAATCAATAGGTGACCAGAAAATAATCCAGTTGAAAGATAATATCATGCGCAGAGGATTAGTTCCTCTTGAAATATTTTTTGATTCAAATGATGTAGCATTGGATCCAAAGAAGGTACCTCAAGAGGGTGAGATGGAAGATTGTAATCTGGGAACTCACAGAAGCCCAAGGTCATCAAGTTATTCAAGGGTGTCCCTAAGAATTATAAATAAAGGTACATAGACATTTTCAAAAAATATATGTATGTGTTTGCATGGTCCTATGATGATTTGAGAACATATGACCTAAACATAATTCAGCATAAGATACTGTTGAAGGATGGGATCAAGCCTCACAGACAAAAACTTAGACAAATCAATCCATTGCTCCTGGCTCCAATTGAAAAAGAAGTAAAGATATTGTTGCAGGAAAAAATTATATTCCCTCTCAGATATTCATATTGGGTTTCAAACCTAGGTCCTGTGAGGAAGAAGAATGGAGAAATAAGGTTATGTGTTGACTTCAGGAATTTAAATAGTGCATCACTTAAAGATAATTATCCTTTGCCTAAGATGGACTATGTGTTACAGAAAGTGACAGGAGCATATAGATTGTCTATGGTTGATGGTTTCTCTGGGTATAATCAGGTAGCGGTTGAAAAATAATATCAGAAGAAAACAGCTTTTACCACACACTGGGGAACGTTCATGTATGCCAGAATGCCATTTGGCCTGATGAACGCAGGTGCCACTTTTCAAAGGGAAATGGACATAGAATTTGTGGGTGATAATTTTGTAGTTATATATTTGGATGATATGACCATTTTTTCAGGTTCAGATGATGAACACTTGGAGCATTTATATAAGGCTTTCCTGAAATGCAAAAAATTTGGGTTGTCATTAAATCCCAAAAAATATTTATTTTCCTTGGAGGAAGGAAAATTTTGAGGACATATAGTTTCAAATCAGGGAGTAAAAACTGATCCAACAAGAGTAGAAGCTATTCATACAATTCCTTTGCCTAGGAGTAAAAATGATATTCAGAGGTTTCTGGGAAAAATAAATTTCCTGAGAAGATTTGTCCCAAATTATGTTGAAATTGTCAAAAACATAATAGATATGCTGAAGAAGAATGCAGAAGTAAAGTGGGACAAGGATGCTAGAGAATCCTTTGCTAGGATTAAAGAAGCCCTTCAGGAAGCTCTAGTTTTTATCAGTCTGGATGATCAAAAGGATTTTTAAATATTTTCATTTGCATCACCTACTACCATTGTTGTTGTGTTGCTGCAGAAGAATGAAGATGGCAAAGAACAACCTGTGGAATTTTTCAGTAAAGTTCTTAGGGATGTTGAACTTAAATTTAAAATTTTGGAAAAGCAGGTGTATGCTTTAGTTAAAGCATTAAAATCATTCAGGACTTATGTGTTGCAGTCTTAGATAGTTGCTTATGTTCCTAACTTTGCTGTGAAAGATGTGTTAGTTCAAAGTGATGTTGAAGGTAAAAGAGGAAAGTGGATAGCGAAAATCCAAGAGTGTGACTTAGATATCAAGCCTACCAAATTGGTCAAAGGTCAGGGTTTGGAAAAATTGTTGACAGAGTCAAATTTTCAAGCTTTGGGGATTAATTTGTTGGCGCCCTTAGATGAAGCTATTGATGAAAGGAGTCAGAACAGTACAAATGCAAAAATTAAACACAAATTCATGTGCTCTGATTGGTATAAGGATATTGTTCATTACTTATGTTTTTTCTCTTGTCCAACCTCACTAAAGAGAAAAAATTACAGAGCTCTTAAGCTCAAATCTCAGCCATATGTCATAATTAATGCTAAGTTATATTGGAAGGATCCTGCTGGCATTTTTTTGTTGTGTTTGACAGAAGGTGAATCAATGGAAGTTGTAAAAGAATATCATGAGTATCTATGTGGAGGTCATTATAGTTGGAAGGTTACTGCTCATAAAATCCTCAAATCAGGTTTTTACTGGCCCTCCTTATTTTCTTATGTATACAAACTTGTTAGAAGTTGCTAGAAATGTCATTTATTTGCAGAAAAGAAAAGGTTAGCTCCTCTACCTCTTCTCCCAGTGTTTATTGAAGAACCTTTTAGGCAATGGGGATTATATTTTATTGGAGAAATTAATCCACCATTAAGTGGATAGTTCAAAAGGATTATGACTACCACTAACTATTTCACAAAGTTGGTAGAAGCAATACCTACCAGAAAGGCTAATGACCAGGTAGTAATGAAGTTTCTGGAAGAAAACATCTTCAGTAGGTTTGGGTGCCCAATCAAGATTGTAACTGACAATGCCCAGGTATTCAATTCAGTTAGATTCATTAATTTTTTTCAAACATATAATGTCATTCTATCTCATTCTACAATCCTTAAGGGAATGGGCTAGCTAAATCTTCCAATAAGGCATTGGTCAATATTTTGAAGAAGACAATTAATGAAAATCATAAAAACTGGGATTCAAAATTGACATTTTCTCTTTGGGCAGTACGAGTGACTACTAGAAGATCTACAGGTAAGTCTCCTTATGAACTGTTTTGTGGAACTCAAGCCTTATTTCCTACTCAGTTGGCTAGACCAGTGATTTATTTTCTTCAAGAAGCTCAATAAGAACCTAATGCATTGGTGAGAAGGTTGAACAAGGTTATAGAATAAAGTGAGAGCAGGAACAAAGTCAGAGAAAATTTGATCACCTATCAAGAAAAGATGAAGTCAATTTTTGATAGAAAAGAAAAAGAGATTCTTTTTCAAACTGGAGATTTGGTATTAAGATGGGATACCATAAGAGAAGAGAAGGGAAAGCATGGTAAGTTTGATCCACTCTGGTATGGCCCATACAAGATTGTTGAGGTTAGATCAAATAACACATTTATTCTGGAGAATCTTGATGGAGAAATAGTCCAGTTGCCTATGAATGGTAGTATCTCAAGCATTATTTCCAACATTGATATGTTATGGTCAACCATTGTACATATTTGGATTTCTCATTGTTCATATTTCATCAAATAGCATTTGACTCCATGCCCAAAGTGAAGGCACTAATCTGTAGTTCTTAGTGTTTCACCGCAAAAAACATTATCCCCAGGTGGAGCTAGATGTTGTGGCTCATTTGCAATATCCTTTATTTTAATTTTTCGAAAATACAAAAAAAAGGAAAAATATATAAATATGTGTTAAAGTATAGCTTTCTCATACTTTAACTAAAATTTTAATGTTGTTATAAATTTAAAGTTCAACACTTTGAAGAATACGCACAAGTGGGTCCCAATTCTTTGGTTAAGGTTCTAGCAAGTAAGCGAGCGGGATCCGAGGATTTTCTTTTCAGAAGATAAAGGTGGCAACCCATGGGCACATTCAACACACGGGTTAACGGGGAGGGTTCCTCTGCAGTTGACCCCGTTGACTGAACGGTCAATATTGATCGACAGTCGGGATTCACGCGGGGGCAAGGCCCCAATGAGCACTCTGTACTCCAGAGGCCTCCCACAGTGACGTAAGCTTCTGGTCGGTGACAGCTTTCAGCCACATCACGGTACCGTTTAACGATATTTTTAGCGTCAAATCAACATTTAATTTTTTCACCCCACGCCATCTATTTAAACTTGTTTTTCCTTTCACAAGTTAAATGTTATTCCTCTGAATTTGACAACCCTGATTGCACCAACTTTTTCTATCATTGTCCATCACCCTGTCATTGTTCACCACCCTGAGCAACATCATGGCTAAACGTTCATCCATTTTCAGCTCATCCAGCCATATTCCTCTCATGAACACTAAGAGGGATATCCGAGATATTGTTTCTCTCTAGAACACCTTCTTTTTTATCAATAGGTATGTCTGAATGACAAAGCATGTCCTATTTTCTCTGCCATGGCCAAGTCAGGTGTATTGTCTACATGTATCCCTAAAACTCATCTTTTTCTTGAGTTTGTGCACTGGCTGGTGTCAATTATGTATCCTGGTAAATGTTTTGTAGTGAATTGTCTAGGATAAAATGTTTTACAAGTCTCAGCTTTGTTAATTCGGCAAGCCTTGTGTTACCTAGAGTCCGAATCTTATGTTCAATTCACTGACGAATCATCGGCAGCGCATTATGATAATCTTACAGGACAAGAATTCACCCAGTTCGCCTTCTTCCTGAGGCCAGACATGAAGCGGTTTGCACCAGATAGTAAAGAGTTCCCCATAGAAGTCTTTGATGCAGAATTTCAGCCGGTGCTGAGGTGTATTTCAAAGATACTGGGGAAAGAGGACGAAAACTCAATTGATAAATCAGTACTAGGACTATTTACATTGATGATGAAGCTGAGAGTAGTGCTTGATATTCCTTTTTACTGGCAGGAGGTCATAAATACTCAACTCATGAGTTTATTGCTCACTAGGTCATTTAGGTTCCCTTCTCTGATCATTTATCTCTTTTTATATCAAAATGTGGAAGAATTCTTGCATTTGGGGTTAAACATCATGGATATAAATAAAAAGAGGTATTCAGTAGTGTTTTGGACTGAGATAGTAAGGGAGGAACAAAATTAGGAAGGGTTGTTTGATTTTGAATATAATTTCATGTCTACTACCTACAAAATTTTGAATGGGGTTTCTCCCCCATGTTTCTTGCCAAAGGCTCGAGAATTTCTGCAGTTAGGTACAAATTGTAAATCTGGAGATTGGTATGTTTATGAAGATTACTCAAAGATCAAAATTTATGGGGCTGGGACAGAACCATTTAGGCTTCCCACATTTGTTCCTATGAGATTATTTGCCTTATAATTCATTAGGCAGAGTTTGAATGTTGACCAAATACATTTTATACCTATGAAAAAGGGTCATATGTTTAAATTACCTATGTCTGTGGGTCCTTTTATAGTCAACATGAGACAAGCAGTTGATGAGCTTAATAAGATTTTAGACGGTATGCACTTGTTATTAGGAGATAAATGGGCTTATAATCCTCATAAAGTAGTTTTAAACAGGAGAGTTGAAAATGGTTACTCAGCATTTGTTCATGAAAGTAGACAAGACATAGAAAAGCTAGCCAATAAAGGTTTTGCAGGTTCTGTTAGCTCTAATATATAGGCTTATATCATATCTGATAAATCAAGCAAGAGGAGTAAAGAGACAGTTATAGATTATGAAGATGAGGAGCAAAGAGTTGAAAAGAGAAAAAAATTTAACGAAGACATAGCAGGTGCTCAGCCCAGTTTTCTACTTCAACTGGGAGATGAACAGAATTTTCCAGCCTCACCAAGAATACATGGAGATGCTCAGGAAAAAATACCTTTGATTAAATAAGTATTTGCTCAAATTGCTGAAAGAACTCAAAAGATGAAGGCTAGCATGGAGGCACAGGCCGAATATCAAGTAACTCCAGATCAGACAAGATGGTTGACTTCCATGGATCTAGAAAAGATCAGTTTAATATTTCTCTCTCTCATCTTTTTTATATGACTATAGGGTCATCAAGTGATTTTAATACTGTAAATTTAACTGTTCATGTGAGAAAGATTCCTTTGCTTGATAAAGTAAATTTACACATGCAAACAGGTCAATTAATAGTGAATGATTTGACCAAAACTAATGTAATGCCTCTTAAGGTGGATAACATGCTAGGGAATGTGATCAAGAAATTGAAATTGGAGAAATCCAACTCCAAGGCTTTAACAACCCAAAATTAAGAACTCGAGAAGATAATTGTGAAGATTGGAGTAGATCCAAATGACAGGTTTGCTGTGCAGAAATTACTACAAAGTGCAGAATCAGAGATTTCTGTATGGAAGAAAAATTTTAAGTTACCTACAAGGGAGAATTCGATAGCAACAGAGGTAGCAGAAGTGGAAAGTGAAAGAGAAAGCCTTATTCAGCAGCTCTTACAGAAAGAAGAAGAAATTTCTAAGTTGAAGGAAACTGTGATGACACTGCAAAACCAGATTGATTTCCATTCCCGTACCATCATTTTGCTATATGGAAATGATGATCCAATAGCACAGCTATCTCAATTAAACACTAAATTGAAAATGGCAAAGAAAGATCTCAAAAAGGCAAAAAGTGATCTAGAAACAGTAACAAAAATAATGCAGGCCAAAGATGGAGAAATTGATAAATAAAGGACATATTGTCAAACAACTAATGCTGAAATCAAGAGCCTGAAGGAGAAATTGAAGGGAAACATAACTTTGATACAGGCTAAATATATCATATGGAACGAAATAATTGCAGAGATGAAACCAGCCTGGGGATCTTTGACTATTATATCAGAAGATAAAAGCATTGTCAGAGATTTTGAGGAGAAATTTATGACAGATAAGCAGAAGACTATTAACAGAGCCATATGGGAAAACAAGTTTATTGATTTCATTGATTGAAAGACTGATCAGGAGTTAGAAGAAAATGATATTAAATATAAGATCCTGTATGTTGTAGAGATTAACAAGTTGATTGCTAAAAATACTTGCAGGATGACCACTGAGAAGAAGTTGACGGAGATTAAGGAAGCAATGAACAAATTTGACAATATGTATGAAAAAAGAGCCAGGGCAGGATTTCCATCAGGCTGGGACCTTAAATGCAGTCTTTTATCATGGGATTATTATGAACGATTATTGGTATTAGCAAAAATTAAGGTAGATAATACTCATGAGAAGACTCAGATCTTGAAAGGAACAACAGTTATTAATTTTCTTCAGAGGCATTTTCAGCAATAACGACCAACATTCAACAGGATCACTGCCTTTAGGCTGGAGTACCACAAGTTGATCAACTCACCTAAGACAAACATTGAAGTGTGGAAGAAATGCAGAGCTTGGATAGTTGTTCTACCTAATGATCCCTCATCTTCCAAAAAGGACAAGTCAGATAATCAGGGAAATATAGCAGCAGTAGAGCAGATTCATATTTGGCAGATAGATTAGACTTTTAGTTTTATTTTATCTTTATTAAGAGATTTAAATTTTAACGAGACATTTTGATGATATGTAATAGGTATTTTAAGTAGTTTCAAGTAGTTTGAGTAGCTAAGAGTAGTTTCAGTAGTTACAAACTACTTTACATTATATTTAAAGAGAAAGAGAAGAAAGGAAAAGGTTCCGAGTTTTGGACCTTTGGACTACTGCAATTTTGGTACTAAATTTCTGATGATTAATGAATGAATATCAAGATCCTTGCATCTTTTGTTGTTGATATGTTTTCCAGATTCCATTCTGTCTTTTTCATTCTATGAATAAAATGAAGTAATGTAGTTGCGGGTCTCTTTTTACATATGTGAATAAGAGTTAAATGTCCTTAATGGGCGCTGCTTCATTTTAACTATTCCAATCACATAAAATTCTTATGAAGTTTAAAGTGATATATTATGTTTACCAGCATATCAGTTTGAGCTTCCTTCATGTTCTTCCTGTCACTCCAATTAATATGAGAAGATAATGGCATTATGAAGCATTTGTTACATCAGATTCTTGAGGGTTTTAATAATTAATTTCTAAAGGTGATTAAGCAAAGACCATCTGATATAATATTTTTGTGACATATATATATGTCTTGAGCATTGATTCCTTACCATAGCCAAGGGATTGTTTCTTAAGATACAGATGAAATTGAGAAAGTTTTTGATAATGGATCTGTTCAGGTTAAAGGTATTGATGATGGGAATGTTACCTTCTTAGTGAATGGGCACAGACTCAAGCTATATTAAAAACCCCAATCTAAGGAGGAATTTGTGGAAGAAATTGTGAAGAAGAAAGAGTTGGAGATGGTAAGAGAAGGAGCCATTCCTTCCACTACCTCTTCATGATTTTCCTGTTGATACAATGAGCTCATTTTTTTCCTCCTCGTGCTCGGTAAACCATGAGAGGAATGTATATTGGGTACATATTTATTCCTTTTTCCGAGCCCAATGGACTAGTTACAGAAAAGGAGCTTCCTTGGAGTATTCTTTTTCAGTATTTCAATCTCTCTAAAATTGAAATTTGGCAAGCATGGACTGCCACTAGGCTCGTTAAAAACATAGGTTAGTAAATCCTTTGGGATCCTCTTAATAAATTATGTTTTTCAGTTAATCTGTGGATTTCTCATGTTGGACTGATGT
This sequence comes from Pinus albicaulis, assembly GCA_034641835.2. NCBI lineage: Eukaryota > Viridiplantae > Streptophyta > Pinopsida > Pinales > Pinaceae > Pinus > Pinus albicaulis. The sequence continues at coordinate 99,362,166 of CM076573.1, read as the reverse complement.
GTAATTCCTTAAGGCCCTCCTTCCGAAAATCTTGGCCCATCGACATCAGCGAATTATCTGGGTGCAAGATCAGAGCCTTATGATGCCTTGAAGCCTATATGCCCTAATGACATACTATCTCACTAGCAGTAATGGGGAATCATTATGGCTCCTTAACTGTTGGATCCTACAAGGGGTTTGACGTCAGGTCATAAATTCACACCTGATAGGATGCATCAGGATACCCTGGTCCTCACTCTCATTAATGGTGATGGACCTCGCATTGGTTAACAGTTGACCTCAATGGTTGGTAATCCAATGAGATCATTGCACATTCGACATCAGCACCTTCATTCATGTGCAATGAATTGTACATAAACAGAGAGAAATGGTTTTTCCTACAGAATGCTCAATAGTCACGCCTTCATTTCCTGCAGCAATGCCTTGGTTTCCTGAAGAACAAAATTCATAAACAGAACATTAGTTTAAATTATTTGATAAAGTACTAACAGTTTTATTATTGGATATCATTTTTGGGATTCAACTGCGTAAATTTACTCATTCATCTATGACCATTTCCATGAGAGGTAGTCGTAACTGACTAATTTCTCATGATTTTTTGAATAGTCCACTTAGCACTCATTACATCGGGTGATGCTCATAGGGGTGAAGAAGTGGGATTGAAACTAGTGAAATGAATCACATAGCGTCAATCATCACTTCCGGGGCTTGCACCCGGTAACCAAGACTTCCCGGGAGGTCACCCATCCCAAAACTCCTCTGGCTAAAGCACGCTTAACTGTGGATTTTTCCCACAATCAAGCCCACTTATCTTGCTACTCCATTTGAAAACCCTTAGCAACTATTGTGCCTCATGAACCATTCAAGAAGAGATCCCTTTACCCTTAGTATTTTATTATTGGTCAAGGTCATTAATTGTGTGATCATACATCTAATGTAATTTTTGAGTGGGTTATCATTCCTAGAAACAAGAAAACGTCATCAGAGGACTGGACCATTAGGAGGTAAGTTCGGTAAGGTATAGCCAGTGACAGGAAAATTGAGGTAAGAGGTAATGATGCTTAAATTTTAAAAATTTGTATAGTTTAAGCTATGGTAACCCTTGCAGCAAAACATGGTCGTAAACCATTGCATCATCATGATTTTGACATAACCTGCAAATGTACTTTTGGTATCCATTCCGTAGGTTGGATCATGATGATAATCATCATCACAACCTACTTTGAAATCTCTGTTCTCTCTGAAATCTCCAATTTAAACCTTTCTTTGTCTAATGATCCATTGCAAGTTTTAAACAACCTCATTTCTGTGAGCCTCATTCGCTCTGTCTCTCCCATTTTTCCTTCACCATGTCAAGACTGTGTGCCCATGTTCGATTTGAGCCGCAAGACCCTGCGCTATTGGAATTTGATCCTCACAGCAAGGTGAGACTGGAGAAAGCAAGGTGGTTGCCATTGTTTCAAAAATTCAGTGGCTACAATTTAAAAATCACGAAATCATTCGCCCTGAATATAAACGATGACAAGGCACAAGTCAGGAATGTTGAGTTCCAATTAAAAGAGGATTTGGTGGCTCAGGCATGTGGGAAATCACAAGATGGGGAACGTTGTTTTAAGAACTAATGCTTTAATAAGGTAATTTGTGCATCCTCTCTCAAGAAGGAGCATCCAAACCCTGACTAGAGCAAGGGGATTCCACAAGAATTTCTGAGAAGTATCGACACCTATTATTTTTCCTGCAGAATTATATAACATGCGAATGTCACTTTGGGCTCGCATTTTTATTTCATATTCATCTTCTCAGACATTTTCGAGACAAGCCTTTGAATTTTCCATATTATTTGAAGAATTCCCTAAGGAAAGGGAAAGGGAAGCCCACTTGGATTAAAACCTCTATCACCATGGGCTTGTAAAGATCATCTTAATGGAGGTTCTGCAGAAGAATAAAAAGACATGGGAGGATTTTCTGGCCGAGAATTATTTCGTAGAGGACGAAAACTCTGATCCTTCAGAGCCCGAGGAAGAAGAGCCAAGGAAAAATCCATGGACTCATGGACTAAAGACAAAGGAGAATGAAAAAGATGAAGAAGTGGTGGTGACCAGGGAGACTACAAGTAAAAATCCCAAGTTAAAGGGCATTTCTACCCCATCTAAGAGACTCACAAGGAGCCAAGATGCCAAGCTGACTATAAAGGACACAGAGAAAGGGGGGTACTACCCAAGAAAGTTGATAAAAATAATAGAGAACTCCACGGCTCGCCTAAAGGGAAGGATAAGGTGGAGATGGCTACATTCATTGACGAAGAAACAATGTCCTTCTAGGATACCCTGCTACTGGAAAGCGGGAATGAAACAGCAAAAGAACAAGAGGACCTTAGTGTGCCTCAATATTCCCAAGGACATCATGAGGGCGAAGTAACCCCCCAGAAGAAGCAGTCTCTACAAGAGTTAGAGGAGATTGTCACTGATATCACAGTTTCATAACGGGCCTTGAGAAAGGATAACGAAGCTCTAAAAGAGAACAACCTGCGTATGTATAAATAGCATGAGGAATGGCACCAGAAGGCGGCGCTTATTATGAAAAAAAATCAGGCTTAGATTGACCATCTGGAAAAATTAAAATGAGATTTACAAGGGTCAGGTTCAAGTAGAATCCAGAGGAGCCCAGCTAGATCATTTGGTTGCAGTAGCTATAGCCCAGGTAAAAGACTAATTTATTGTTTTGCAAGGTGCAACATTATTTTTTCTTGCATAAGGGACATGCAAGAAACCAGGTGCGGGGGAGATGTTGAGTCCCAATTTTGCCTAATTTTGACACCTTTCCTAGACCTTATCTCTCCCATCTTGACCTCTCCTTAACCACTAATATTCTTATTTTGGTTATATCAGCTAGGTTTTGGCCAAAAGGGATACTATAGGCTTGAGGTATGAAAATTAACATAGAAAATTATCATTTTTACCTTTAATCTTAAGTATTCCTTAACTGGTTGTTTCCTTATTGAAATTATCATGACAATTGATCTAAGAATCCTATGCAAATTTTCTTTGATCCGAAACAACCCTGAAATTCCTAAAGACAGCTCATGTGGCCGCATTTCCTGCAAATGCTCTAGGAATCCTGTAGCGGATTTCTTGAAGCCACTCTGATTTACTGCAATAGAATTAGTGGTTAGATATGTTCCACTCACTACCAAATCAAACAAGAACATGTTTTTGTGGTGAATTTATTGTACATGGATGTTGTCCTATTAGTCGTGCCAAATCTGCCTTCGAAACTACCCAAATTCGCAGACCTCTTTTCATTGGCCGCATGAGGAGCAACTTCAGCCTTGTAATGAAAATTGTCTAATGCATTCTTTTAGCCATGAATTAGACTCATCTTAGCTAATTTTGATGATATTGTACCTGTATTGATAGATCCTATCTCAAATTAGCATTTTCATTATTCGAGCCAAATATGGGCTTTCGAAGTTGTATAAATTTGATTGTGTTTTATGATGTAAGGAGTTGGTTGGGTTGGGTTTTTTTGATAGCATATATCATATTGTACTTGACTATAATATTTCCATATTAATACAATATTTCATGTTTTTTATACTCTACTGAGAAAGCCTCTTTAATCTTGTAGTGGTTGTGAGTGAGGGAAGGCCCCCTTCATTCACAACTCCCTTAGTTGTGTGTGTGTGCATTTTAATTTATGTTATGCAATAATAATTCTTTCATTCAGTTAATGTACTCTTTCTGAAGTTTTTAGCAGCAATGGTTAATTGATTAAATGATTCAGTTTTTATGTTAAAAGTTTGGATTTCATTAGATCAATTTTGATTTGTATTGTCAATTTGATTTCTTTTTTGTTGTAAGTTTGATCTCCTATATTTTCTGATCACATCGGCAAGACTAAGAGTTGTAGAGGGATGTTCATATCCACTCCATAGCCTTTGCTAGAAAATTTGGATTCAATAAAGAGGCATTAGTTTGATTAGTGATTGACTGGTTTTATTAGTAAACACTTGAAGTATTAATCCTGCATATATTTTGCACAACATCTCAGAAGTCTACCTACCCTGGGTTGACAATTTATTATCCCTCAAAGTAGCTTAGGTACGCTCTGATACCATGTTGAATTTCTACGACCTTGGGTCTAGGATATAGTCTTAAAATCTTCGACGCTATCAAACCAAGAATCTCAAGACAACTATTGTGCACACCAGAATATAAGTAGCAATAAATCACATATGCACAAAATATAAACAAATTTTTAAATTTTTCAACCCAACTTCGTTATATTAAACAATATATAATACAACAGCCTAGGGCTCCCATACAGGGATAATGGCCCTCATACATCCACTAGTACAAGATATAAAAAATGATACTTTGACCATCTGGTTGTAGCATGTTCTCATAGCTCCTCTCAGTCGTATCATGTACCTTCTAGGTCCTTGAGTTCCCAATCCACAGCTCCTGCCTCTATCAATGCTCCAAGTCCATTTGGCCACAAAATCTCAGCTATCTAATCTTCTCTCTAGTTTTCCCTTAATCCATCAAGGGCTCAACACATCGAGACTCATGTCGAGTTGTTCACAACTCCACTTATGAACAACTCTCAATCTTCCCGCTGATGCTCCTCAACTACATTGGGACTTCAGCCCACTATGGTTTTCTTATGTTGCACCAATGAAGACCAACATAGGGCACAAAGGGTTGCCACCTATCACTACAAGATGTCCATATCCCACAATGAACATGGGCTAGGAGGACTACCCATCATCTGTTGTAGAACTCCTTCTCCACACACAAGTCTTGGGCTACAAAAAACTGCTCCTAGCTTATCAGACCCTTGAGCTCCAACAACTACCTGTCCATCAAGGCATTGCACACTGGGCTCCAACTTGGGCAATATCACATTGTCCTCCAGCAGACCATAAATTCTCAATCACATCCACACTTGGTCCACTCTCACACTTCCCTCCAACAGTCCACGAGTGACCAAGTCCACGTTGTAGCATTTGCACCTAGTTAGGGCATCCGCACACTTAGGAGACCCTTACACATGGCTACCAATAGACATCACCAATCTTCCCTTTTCTCTACAATAGAGATATATTGCACAAATCTAGGCACCAATCTTCATTGTGGAAACTGGCCACTAGTTAGTGCTTCTAATATTCCACATCAGCCCTACCTCCTTGGCTTCCACGGGCTGCAACAACTTTTTCCACACTAGGACACCTACATCACTCCATAGTGGGATCTGCTTTTGGTTGGAGTTCCTTCATGCCCAAGGAAACTCCAACAAATGGCTCCAAAAATCTGCAATGTAACTGATCCAAATTGATTCAAGAACGTGGATCCAATGCACATTCCAATGTGGTTGCAATACTGTTGTATTTTTGTCCCTGGTTAGGGAAAATTCATGCTGCAGCTTCCCTTCATAAACCAACTTGACAGTGTCCTCTTTGTTGCGACCTAATCAAGGTAAGTTAGGCTCTTTGTCAGTTTTTGTTCTAGGTAAGTGGCCACCCTTAACAACCCAACTTTGACCTGTTTTGGAGAGGCTAGGCCTATGGCCTACCTTAGTCTGTTGTGACACCTAAAATCCCTCCAAAACATCCCTTTCTAACATGCGTTCAGCCCTGATTTGCTACGGTCTAGGCCAAGAGACAGGCCTTCTTTGTGCATTGTTGTTCTCGGAATGTGGCAACCCTTAACAACCCAACTTAAGGCCTATTTTGGGAGGGTAGGCCTGCAGCCTACCTCAACTAGTTTTGGCTCTCCTACATCCCACCAAAACAACCCCCTACTAGCCCTAAAACAATATGCAATCACTCACAGCGGTCTCTGCCTTCCTCCAAGGGACCTCATCCCCTCCACCAGCAAACACAACCTCCAAACAACAAGCTCAGACCCTTAAGATAGGCACTCCTTTTCACGTTGTTCCTTCCTCCTTGTTGCTCGAATAGGGCACAAGAGAATCCTCCTCCAACAAGTCTTCCTTTTGAGAATTTGTTGCACAAAATGGATACTCTTTAAGGCTCTACATAACCCTCTATTTATACTAAAGAGAGGGGCTCCATAACTTCATGATCTAAGGGCTTCCACAAATTGTCACATGCCTAAAACTCCTTAGGCCGACCTTGACATCCAAGTGCAAACCCATCATTAACCTTCAAAAATTCATAACTCCTCAATGACAATTCGGAATTGAATGATTCTCGTTGCGTTAGAATCATCTCGTGGAGAGCTATCATCTTCATCCATCACATGTCGAAAATCGTCACGGTTTTGGCCCAAACATCGGTGGATGAAAAACCCCAAGCTTGGGTTCGAAGCCCACAAACGTACTTGTGGCATTTTTCCCCCCAATCCCGGAACACTAGGGCTTGGAGTACCTCCGAAGCTACAAAAAATAGTAGTCCTACTATATTCACAATATATGCATGAAAGTGTGCCAACTCTTAGTTTTATCAAAAGTGAAAGTTTCAATCATACATACACCATTGGTGGACCACTTGCCCCAATAGTGGAACGTGAATTCAAAAACACTTTCTCCTCCAAAGAATTATACTCCCTCTATGCTAGGGAGAAGCCAAGGCTCTCACAAACTCCCAAGTTCTTCCTAAGCCTAATCCTAGCCAAGAGCTTGACTCCCAAAATCCCCATACATGAGTTATGAGGATATTTTTATAACCAAGGGGGGTGACTCTTCACATGCCACTTTGTGACTCTTAGACTACCTTCATGACTCTTCAACTTCTTTACAAAATGACTCATTACATTACATTATGACTCTTCACATTCCAATATGGACATTTAGAATTTCAATTTTAAAAATAATTACAAACAATATTACATTTTCCAGTCATACCCATATGATAGAAAATAGGGTATAGACAACTTAACATCATAACAAGACAAAACACTATGATGCTTGAGTTTGGGAAAACTCTAGCTCATCAACTTCCACTTGATGTTTCTTAGTCACATATTAGTGCCAAGCTTGGTACTGTGCGATGACATCCCCAAACTACGTGATGGTGTCTGGGTGGAAGCGGACTCTAACCTCCATAGCATCATGGCACAGTGACTTGGAACCAGTTTTAACTTCTCTCTCAAGCAGGAGCAACATTGTCCTAATATGTACAGGACCACTGATGTAGTTATCCATGTTTTGTTTGTTCAGCCCCAGATCCTCCTTGGTAGCAATCTGTCTTTGTTGCTCCAATTACTCTTCGATCTCTTTCCTAACATGATGCTTACGTTTAGCTTTAGTGCGCGAACCCACTGATGGGATCTTTTGCATTCTCACCATGAAATCCAAACTGTTGTACAACCGTAGATATGAGACCTGAATATTTCCAATGAAAGAGACGAGTTGCTTGTTGTTCTGGATCAACATCTGAACTCTCGCTTTCTCCAACTCTGCTTGCAGCTTCATTTTCTTCACCAAGCTAATAGGTGTCTCCTTTTATCGCATTGCCTATTCTTACACGACGGTGATGGCATTGTTGGAGCAAGGTCCCCTAGGGTACTTTTTGGTTTAATTTTGTTTAAGTTTTGTTGTACGCAGTACGCACAAATGGTTTAAGGGGCTTTGGGGCGGGTCAAAGTCCCTTAATTATTGTAAAAGGTTAAAGGGAAAACCATGAGTCTCAAACCATGGTTTGAGACCATATTATGTACGCATTTTGGATAGTATAAATATATAAAAGTCGAGTAAAGAAGGAGATAATGAAAGCTTGGATCTGTTTTGGTTATGTGTCTTTGTTACCGGAGATAACGAAAGAAGGAGATAATGAAATCTTTGAATCGAATGAATTGCAATTTCAGGAGGTCCATGCATCCCAAGTTGCTATAGAGGAATGACAAGTGGGATCGAGGATGTAAAAGGAGTAGAAAAGTATAGAAGAGGCTCGAAGAGCCGTTGAAGATCAGCGCATTGCGCTCGAATTAATGATTGATCGCTTGTGCGGTAACCTGCCAAAAGTCACTGTCCCTGTTTCCACCACACCAACAGCTAAGTTAGAAATCCTGGTCAACGCACTGAAAGTGTCACAAACAAAAATTTAGACCGTCCACGCAGAATTTGAGCAGCAGATAGCCAAGCTGCAAATGAAACTCCAACCAAAGACACTGTCGGAGGTCCGAACACAGCGTGCGGCTGAGGTAAAGGCAAACACTAGTAGCATCGCAACAGCAATTGCAGAGTGTGGCACACTTTTGGATGAGGCCATGGGTGTTTTGACTTTTGTTCAGAACGACTCGATGGTCCAGCAATTAACGAACGAACTCTATGTCAAAGAGCATCAATTCACATAGATCAGAGTGGCAGCGCCAACCTTGGTGCCAGCACAGAGGCTTGCCAGACTACACAAAGGCAAGGCCATTCAGATGGATATTGAGGCTCTGCGTCGATGTAAGAAACTACTTAAGACACAGTTGCAGCCTTCAGCCGAGGAAGCCCTACAGCTTTCACAAAACCTCGACAACATTCTCAAAAACTTGCAGCAGACTCAACCTGGCAGCTAAAAGACCAACAACAGCAAGTTGGTGGATGAAGCACAGAGCACCGCCACGTAGAGCATTGAAGTCATAGTACAATTCAACAGCTCTGTAGAAGTAGTGAAGGCAAAGATGAAGGCGACCACCCCACAGTGACTCGAGACGAGTCACAAGATTGTGTTGGGGGTCTGTTGGAGCAAGGTCCCCTGGGGTACTTTTTGGTTTACTTTTGTTTAAGTTTTGTTGTACGTGTTGTGCGTAGATGGTTAAAGAGGATTTGGGGCGTGTCAAAGTCTCTTAATTATTTTAAAGAGTTAAATGGAAAACCATGAGCCTCAAACCATGGTATGTGTGTGTTTTGGATAATATAAATTTGTAAAATTCAAGTAAAGAAGGAGATAATGAAATCTTGGATCAGTTTTGGTTATGCATCTTTGTTAGTCTGGGTTTTTTTTGTCTGGGTACAAAGGCTCCTATTGGATGTGTGCACGGAGAACTAAGTCATGAGTTCTATGCGGACTCTGTTGTTGTGTGTATAGAAAGATAAATTGTACTAAATTGCAAATCTCTTAATAAATAAGGCATTTTTGGCGAACTCAAACTCTTATGTGATTTACTATCTTAGATTATCGGTTATCTATTGTAGATCTAGATTTTTTCTATTGTTGCGTATTTACTTCAGTGAATGGATTAATTGCATCTATGTGCAATTACTAATCTATGTCAAATAATTAGATCTGAATGAAGTACAATTAACTATTGCGCGTGAAATATATCAAAGTATTATGTGATAATCTATGAAAGGGTTAGATATGTTTACCATTGCCTATGTGTGCGCTAATATGTTATATTATATGCAGTGATTCTTATTAGACATACCACATCAAAACTCCCTCAAGGTGCAGAAACCTAGTTCCATCACTCCCCCGTACTGCTCCGGGTGAGACTTTGATCTATGCAAGCAAATCACTACCGAAAGGGCTAGTAGTTGGAGGGTTTGTTGGTTGAGAAAATACTCTGAACCTAGATCAGGACACCTCAAGCCAACAGGAAAATTGCACATTCTTAAGAGTTTTGACAAATTATTTGCTTTGTTGCTACAAGCCATGCAAGAGAACAACTACCTTATGTACGGTCATGAGCTCCTCGGAGGTCCTGCATGGTCTCTCCAAGTGTTGATACTTCACAAAGTATCATTACTCTCATTTCCTTCAAGTAGACCTGGGTGGAAGTTGCATTGTGTGTTGTTGTGCGGATTTGTTCTATCTCTTGTCAGGCATCCTGTAGATTCTGTACCAACTACTTATTCTTGGTCGTCAAATACCGAGTCTTTGATCTCGTTGCACCCGTCGCATGCCAAATTAGCTTCAGAAATGGCATTTGGATTCTTGTTGGTGTCCATCATTATCACTCTCTCTCTAATGAATGCAAGTGATGCATGATCATCCGGAAAATTTTTTCTCTGTGTGTGTACAATGGACCTCTTCTAGAGTTCATCATATGATATATTGTACGCATCCATTACTATATCATCATCAAGAGGAACAATGTCCCCTTCCTCACTCGAGGATAAATCTCTGGCTAGAAGTGGTGGAGACTAAACGATGACCTATGGTGCAATAGGCATCAGGTCAACATCTTCACCCTGTGGCTTCGGTTCCAACTCCATGTCTTCAAATTCAATTAAGACTTCAATCTATTGAGCAAGCTCTCGATCATGCATATGTTCGCTCTCTCCCTTTGTTGTTGGTTGGTTATGTTCTTACTCTTCAACTCAAATCGGTGTCGTGTCTCCTCCTATTGTGCCTTGCATTTCTTCTTCTCCCTGATTTTTCTTCTCTTCCTGTTCTCTCCTCCTTTGTCCCCGTTCTTCCCTCAGTTCTTTTTCTTCTTTCTACGCCCTCAGTTTTGTTTCCTACAAGCTATGTTTTTCTCTCTTCCTTCACTCTACTCTCTGTAACCTCTTCTTCATTTCCGCTTCCGCTGCTAAAGTTTCTTTCATAAGGATTGGATCTTCTTTCATTTTGCAGTTTTTTTCTCCCTATGGACTATCAACAACCTTTCTCTTTCCCTTATCCTATATGGGGTCATTTCTTTATTTTGGTGTTGCTTCCGAAGTTTTTTCCATGTTAGTGTTGACTCATTTTCCATAAATAGATGCGTGTTCGCATATACTGGAAAGTCTACTAGTTTTTGCTCAACTCCTTCCTTGGTATTGCTTTCAATGATCTCTTTTAAAGCAGCTCCCTTTGGTGCCATGGTAACAAACATTGTTGGAGAAGAATGCTTCACAATTGTGGTACCTGTGGGATAGAAAAGACACTCATGACAAGCAAATATTAGCCTTTTGCAAATCTAACTTCACAGCATAATCAAGAAATCGAGCCAGTGATGAGAAGGATTGCATAATTTTCATCAACAAGGAAGACTAACTAACTATGTGAATTGTGCAATCCCAACATCCAAGGGTGAAGCCTGAGGCTTGAGACTATGCAATGTGCAGTTAAGCTTGGGAAGTTGACTGGGAGAGACTGTGCATTGCGCAGTCTCAGTGGCCAAGGAAGCATACTGAGCCTTGGAACTGTGCATTGCGTAGTTTGGTCAGCCTATATTGTGCACTGTGTAATTCCATGTGTTACAACATTTTTTGGTCATCTAACCTATTATTATTAGATGGACCTAAGTACAGCATGTAAGACCAATTTTACCCTAAGTAAAATTACTTTCACTATGAAAATAACTTAGTAAACCACCTTTATTAAGTTGTTTATGGTCTAAACAGGAAACACTATGAGGAAATATTAAATAAATCCACATTTGTTTGATTTTCCTCAAGGAATAATTAGTTAAACAACAATTCAATTAATATTCCTGGTCATATTTAACCCAAAAAAGGGAAATTAATTAGATAAATTATTATTTATCTTATTATTTTCTATGAATAATTATTTAAACCTTATTTAAATAATATTCCTTGTTAAATTTGACTAAATCACTTATAAATAATTAAATAAATCATTATTTCTTTGATTATTACTCAACCACATCCTTAAAATAATAAATAAATCGTTTAATTATTTATTATTTGCAAATAAAGGGATTTGACCCAAGTCAAATTATTTTTCCCTCCAACAAACATAATAAATTATTCCATAAAAGTTGGATCTAGAATTGGTTAATAATATTTTAATTATGCACCAATATCTAGAAAAACTCAATATTTTGTTATAATACAAGGGTTTTTCCATTCACTCGCTACCTTTTGTTGCCTAAACATCACTCTGGATCTATACTTTTGGTCTGACTTTGATCCACCATCGTTGTCATATTTTACTATCATTTTTCTTGTGAGCTCCCTTTGAGTTCCATTTTTGTCTGGGTTTTCTACACCATCAAGAGAGATGGATTTTAGATCTGAAGTGCTGAGAACTTACAAGAACCCATCCCATTGAGGAGGACTGGTAACATCCTTCTATTTTCTCCTCCCAGGTGCCATAAATACAAAATTCTTTAAACATATTCTTGTCTTGTCTATTGGATGCATGGAGCAACTCTTGTTTTTATTTACTGCTTAATGTCTTTTAATGCATAGATCTAGATTTTGTAGCATTTATCTTGGTCAACTAATTGCAGATCTAAAGATATTGGCAGCCATTTTTTTTGTTAGGGTTGTTTGTTATACATGGCTAAAGTGACCATTTTTCGTACACTTGCAATTAAGATTCATACTAACAACTGGCGACGCCACACGGGTTTACGATTACGACCTCTGTCGTTTTTCAGATCCCTGCATATCCAGCAACTTCAAACCCTAGGATTTCTCTTCAGCTTCTTGTTTTTATTTTCTTGATGTTGTTTTTAACCTATAAAACCCTAAAACATTGAAAATTCTAACTTCTGTGTGTTTTCAGACCTATTGCGCAGGTGACAGGTATCAGTCACAGCTTAGACGACACATTCTTCTTAAAATTGCTCCCGAGAATGCCGGAAGTGCAGGTCACAGTTTTTGGCTCAAAACCTGCGACCTAAACCTCCAGGGCCCAAAAAAAAAGGCCAAAACCTGCGACCTCTATAAAAATCAGGTCAGAAACTGCAACCTGGACTTTTTGCCGGAGTTTTTCTAAAAGTTTTCTAGGTTTGTCTGGGCCTCTGTTCAGGGTTGTCTAATCTCTGTCTCCACCCGTTTTGGACCTGTATCTATTCTGTTTTACTCATCTAAGTGGGAATCTAGCCCTCTAGGGCTTTAGTACCATCCACCTTTTCTGGAAGATTTTTAGCTGCTGCAGCTTGTCTAAAATTTCAGAGTGTTTAGCCCTTTTTTTAGATCTGATACCTTACCTTCAGATCCACTTCACATTAGCTATTTATCCATCCAAATCACCTCCTTGTAGTTTTGTTTGGTTTTTCCTCTAGGGTCTCCTCCGCTTCCCTCCAGGTTATAGCCTTTCGCCACCTCATTTACAGCGATTTTTCCTCTGATTTTTTGTTGTTTTTTGCACCTATTTCCAGCATATCTAACCTTTAGATCCCTGTCCCTCCCGACCTTAGATCTATTGGATATTTTTGTGTGTTTTGACTAGATTTTTTCCCACCCATAGACTACTTGTTGAGAGACCCGCCTCCTGGGGTTTAGATTAATGCATTATTAGCTGTTTATTTTATGTTATTTCAGTTTCATATACTGTTATCTGCAGGTTTATTTACAGTTATACATCACACTTTTTCCTTTTCTCTATAAACATCAAGGTTTAAAAATTAAAATTTACACACTGAACACACACACCCTAAGTGAAGAAGAGCTTGGTTAACACCGCCAAGCAAAGACTTTAATATTTAAATCAATTGATCCTGCATCTCTATGCCCTTGTTTCGACATTGTAATCAGTTGATCCTGCACCTCTTCGCCCTTGTTGGTCTCTCTTCCCTTTGTGTCATGTTTGTGCCTTCACCATTGCACCATCAAGGCGTTTATCCTGGAGACTTCTTGGCCTTCATCCTCAGTTTTCCGTAAGAAGAATTACTCCTCCGTGTAGGATTTGAGTTATTCCTCCACTAAGTCCGCACTCTAACTCCTCTTCTGGTTCATTGGGTTCCCCTTCTGGTTCTGCCCCCATTTCTCTCCATGTCACCTTCACCATGTCTATTTTAGGACCTAACGCTGGTAGTAGCCCCAGCCCTAATGTTGGGAATACTACTAGTGGGACCGCAACAGGAACTACCCCGGCTACTCCCTTGCTCCGTTATATGGCAAGCCTCAGTCTTCCAGATTTTAACCAGTTGATCACAGACCCTTTACACCATAACGCTAGTTGGCCTGCTATGCCGACCAAGCTCCCTTCCAACATCCCCAAGTTTGAAGGCCTCGCTGGAGAAGATCCTACAAATCATGTTCGATCTTTCCACATATGGTGTTCATCTAACTCCATTACCGATGACTCTGTCCGTCTTCGGTTGTTCCAACGTACGCTTACTGGCAAAGCTTCTAAGTGGTATGTTGATCAGGCCTCATCCTCTCATACCACCTTTGCGACTCTTGCCCGGGCTTTTCTATCTTATTTCCAGCTTCCCCTTCGTTATGACACTGGTACCAAACTTTTTACTTCTTTCCATCAATCGTCTGCGACCTGCCTATCCGATCATGTCCAGGAATGGCGGAGAAGAAAGAGCCTATGTCGAGCCCCTATCTTCGAAGATTGTGTCTACATGGACTGGTTCCTTAGATCTCTTTTTCCTGCTATAGGAAAAGATGTCGCACCGCATTTCCCTCAAACCAAAAAAGCCGCTCTCCAAATTGCGTTAAAATATGACACGATCTATGCTCATTCGGGTTATGTTTATGCCGTTGTACCTGATCTTCCTAGACTCGGTGGTGCCAACACACCGGGGGAATCTCATGCCACCAACGATATCATTGGAGCTCTCTCTCATTTATACACTCAGCCTCCCATGGGCTATGGTTTTCCTCAGGGAGGGGCCAGCACCTCCTGTACATTTCCCCCTCCCGGTAGCATGTATCTAGTATACGGCACGCCTCCTCCTTTTGCCCAACCTCTTATTTATCACAATGTTATCCAACCTCCTTATTATCGATATCAGCGTCCTGGTGCTCCAGTTCCTCCAACATTAGCACCTCCCCCTCCCTTGCCTTCTCAACCCCCGCAACAGCAGCCACCACCCCCTCAGGCGTAGGTGTATGCACAGCAGGGCGTGACTAATCCTCCTCCTTCCAAAAAGAAGAGGAAAGGCACTCAAAATCAATCTGCCTCCAATACTCCTCGACCTAATCGGCAGAATAATTCACCTAACACTGCTAACCAGCAACAGGGCACTCATCCCAAGCAGGACAGGCCTGTTCGCACGAACAAGCCTTGTTCTTGTTGTGGTGTTTATGGTCATTACACGCATGATTGTCCTATTTTACCACAGATGAAGCAGATGCGGGAGTCTCAAACAACATTGCGAGGACAGCAAGCCTCCCCTTCCGTCCCTCCCAATGTTGCGCCTAGTTAGTCGGCTGTGTTTACTAATCCTTTCCCTTAGCAAAGATTTGTGGCTCCCCAAACACCTGAAGGTCAGGTGGCCACTCAACCTCCTCTGTCTGGTACCTCTGATTACCAGATTCTCATGACGAACTCTAACCAACCTATCACTGTCGACCTCAACCTTCAAACTCGGTCCCATCAATACAGCAAGCCTCCCGCTACGTCTATCCCTGAGCCCCCTTCTTCCGGTTCTATAGAGAATATTTTGACACCTAATGGTCCTTTGCAGATCCTTCAGCCTAAGGCAGAGGCTCATACCAAGATCCCTAAGGGACCACTACGTCGAAATGCTACTTCTGGAAACGCTACCCATTCGTATAGTATAGTAGATGATTTAGCGCAATCTCATGTTGCCATCTCAACGCTGGAACTCCTTCAGTAGTTCCCTTCACAATGAAAAGCTCTACTGTCTTCCATGGGCATTGTAGATCCTTCAGATGATTGACTGATCGTCTTTGATTTTGACCAGTCAGAACATCCCCCTCTTCCTGCTTTCGTCCCCTTCCAAATCTCAGTCAAGATCCGAAACGCCAACGTTTCCTGGTGCATCATTGATGAGGCTTCATCCACCTGTGTGATGTTCGCTTCGGTTTAAAAGAAACTCGGATGACTTGAGTTGGCTCCTTCCACAATCACTCTTCGAGCGTGGGATGGCCACGCCTCCCAGCCCATTGGCCTATTCCGCAATTATCCTATTACTCTTGCGGGAAAGACTGTTTGTGTTTACATAGAAATCATTGATGTCCCCTTAGATTACAACATTATATTGGGTCGTAGATACACCTATGCGATGTTTGTTGTACCACCTGTGATTCACCACAACATTTCCTTTCCCCATAATGGAAATATAGTCATCATTTACCAGTTGACATATTACGAACCGAAGTCTCAGACCTCCCCTGAGTCCATCATATCTTCAGTGGAAAATAAGCAAACTGTCGACCCTTTTACCAGTGTCTCACCTGGAGTCTACAAAGATTCATCTTTGTTAGGTACATTCTCTAGTCTTCCTCCTCCTAGCTCTGATCCCAGCTCATTGAATGTTTGCATGATGCAATCGTCTCGGGCTTCCCTCAAGTGCCCCGCTTCGGCTAGTCAGTACCCTCACCCTCCGCAACCTACTCCTAACCCTTTCATTCAACCTTTTGGACCTCCTCTTCCTGGCCCTTCACCTACAGTTGGTATCCATGAGCCTCTCTACCCTCTTGGAACGGTTCCTCCAGGCCTTAACCATCTTGGAGCCATCCCGCCTGGCCAGTACCCCTCCAGTCAGATACCGTTCCTAGCTCCCCCTCCTGGAGTGTTCTCGGTACCTGTCATGGCTACCCTATCTCTTCCTAACTTGACCTTGGGGATTCTCATCTGGTACCTCGATCCCCCAGCCACTACCCTGTCTGGTCAACCCAAACCTTCTCTTTTTTTGACCCCGATTCAACCGATCCCCATGACTTCTCCTACGGCTACAGTGCCTCAGCCACCTCAACAAGAACCTTCTCCTATTGCAACAGCTTTGGGTAAGAAGGACAAAGCTCACAAAAGGGAATCAAAAGACAACGCTGCCCCGACTGAACCTGCACCTCCTCCACCTCCAAAGCCTTATGCTTTGTGTGATGTCGTCGATCACGCCACCCATACATGTCCTAAGTTTCCCGGTATCAAGCCCATGGTTAATGTTGCGTTCCTTGAGTCTACGGTCCCTGAAGCCTCTATTTCTTCCTCAACTGCAGCAAAGAACCCTAAGACTATTCACACCAACCAACCTTGTGCTTTGTGTGATCTCCATGGCCATTATTCCCACCACTGTCCCTGCCTCACACATTACCGTGCCTCTTCGGAGGTAGTTCGGGAGTATGAGATTGAACAAAACCTGTTTGCCTCTCCCATTCTTGTGCAGTATGCTTCGGGACAGCTTGAAGATTTACCCTCTCCCATTGACATTCCCCCTCCCAATATCGAGATGACGGAGCTTGCGGCGACCATCCTCTACCTATCATCATTCATGAGACCGTCGGTGGAAATTCCCTCTAGGAATTTCCTTTCTGTTTCGCTCAACCTCCCTTCAGTGATCACCGTAGGCTCAACATCGGTAGATCCCTTATCTGCTTGTTCTTCCGTCATCTCGCGTGACGATGCGCATGTGAACTTTTCTTCTCATGATGATGAGTAAGGTAGATTTGCCGCGTCATGTGGTCTCCCTTTCTCCAACCACTCCATCTTCTATTGTGATGATGACATCATGGAAGCCTTGTCCACCCCTAACTTCATCTTTCTCGCCCATAAGCAGAATGGTACCATCCGTGTTTATGGTGACTTTATCGGCCTAAGCACAAGCTACACCTCTGGTAGCTCCCAAACTCCACCTAACCGTCGGTGTGTGAGTAGTATACATCTTACTCAAATCACTCCCTCTTGCAGTGTTTGTTTGATTTCTACTTTGCGCTCAAGCTGCCAGCATTGTTCATCATCCTCCTATTTATTATCTTGTGGCACCTTTCAGATGGACCTCATGCCCACACCTTATATCGGTTATGCCGATGGTGCAAGTCGCTACTCCCAGAATCTAGCCTCGGCAGGTTGGGCCATCTTTACCCCCTTGCATTCACTTGTCCTCTCGAACGGTGTATGCATTGGTACAGCTACCAATAATCAGGCCGAATATGATGCAGTGCAAGGTTTATTAGCCGATGCCCTTTCACATCGCATCCTCCACCTTCATGGTCATTTAGATTCCCTGCTTCTTGTCATGAAATTGAATGGTGTATATTATGTGCATAATCCTATCATTTTTAAAAGATATCTACGAGTAAAGCTTTTGATGCGTGAATTTTAAATCATTACATTCAGTCATGTACCTAGAGAAAAAAATCACTATGTACATAGCATTGCAAACAATATTTTAGATTGGCATTTAGCACATGCATTTAACACAAGACAATAACATAAAACCATCAAAACGATGCATATCCATAATATGTGTCGTATAACATTTTTTAGAGTCCATCAACTCTGATACATATGACATGCCCATATCATATTACAAAAACTCAAAACTAGGGGCACCACCTACCCTTACACAATAATCACTATTTGGAGGATCTCGAGCCAATGGATCTGCTCCTGCAGCTCGTAGATCGTGCATTCACTTCCCAGCCATCACCATGTGCGGCATGACCCCTCACCAGTCTGAGAGTAGACCAATACATGGCTCTATGTATTGGTCGTCCAAGTATTTCCCACCGCACTCTAAAACATCGGTCAGAAGTCTCTCACATCTACGACGGATTTCATCCAGGAGGGTTGTTGCATCCTCATTTTGTGGCGCTCTCGATCCACTAGGTCCGGCAGTTCCTGACACTGTAGGTCGTCTCATATACCTGGCCAGTTTTACTGGTGTTGTATCTGCATACCAAAAGTGAAAGAATCAGTACCATATACAATATTCTGAAACTTTACAATGCACATAAAAGATTAGCAATTTATCACTTACCATCAGGCCCCCATACTCGACCAAGCGGCAATGGCAAATCCGGGTCTCCACGGTAACTCATCCCACTGTAGGGATAGTCGTCTATGTACAATAGCATCTGATCCCAATGAGCAAAGAACTCGGTTCGGAACACCCGTCCGACCACCCCACCTCCTCCTCTGCCCCCATTGGCGCATCCTGGGCTTTCTCGGGCCCCCATCCTAGAGTTGTATGTGAGGTCGAAGTGTCGAGATCTTCTCAAAGAAGAGCGAGCACAAAACTGTACCATATGCACAGTTATGGTTCACTTTCATAGCGACAACTGTCATTTCAAAGATGACAGCATCATCTGGGCCCACCCATAGTAGGTCCCTCTCAACACACTATCCACAAGCATCATCTACCCTCCATTGATGTGGTGGAGTGCCTGGTTGCCCAGAATCCGTAGCACCGCTGCAGCCACAACGCGGGTCTCTAACATCTCTAGGTCCCCGATGGGTATCCGTGTCCCCTTGACATGGAGACCTGGTCAACAATGGCCCTCTACAAACTCCATGATGTTATGCCCTCATGGTAACACTGGATGAGTATTCCTGACCATCCCAAGTGGTGGGAGACCAATCAGAAACTATATATCCTAGACCGTCAACTCGATCTGGTGCCCCTGCACTATAAAGACCTCATGGTCTGGATCTCAATAACTGACAATCTGGGCCAACAAGCACTCTCTAGCTCTCATCAGAGGGTTCTCCACAAACTTCAAAACCCCAAACCTGGCCAATGCACTGCAAACACCTTGATCCTCTCGAATCTCCGACCGTAATGTGCCCAGGTATCTCTCTCTCCATTTGATCCGTAATTCTTCCATATCTACACAAAACCATCATATTTGTCAGCATATAGATAGGAAATATTGTATCCAAACATAAAAACCCAGTTCTTAGCCAAAAAATAGCACAGAAAAACCCCTCTTTGTCAGGTCGCACTTTTCAGGCCCAATCCTGGGACAGGTCATAGTTTTCTGCCCAAAACCTACTACCCAGGTCGCAGTTTTTGCCCCAAAAAGTGCGCCCCGGTCGTGAAGAAGAGAAGGGGTCTATTATTGAGCTCTGCGGACCTAAACTGAACTTTCAATCCACTAAAATGAAAGAGTAGGGTTAGGCCTCTTACCTACAACTGACGGATCTTGATTCCAACGGTCGATTTGTCCGCTACGATCGCCGCAAGATTTAGGGTCTTCTCTCCTCTCTACATTCACCACTGCTCCACTTGCAAATGAGTGAATTTAGAGGGAAAATACCTTATTAAAAAAGAAAACCATGTTTTTTCTTTCGCCTGCTTCGGCCAAACCGTAGCTCAGTTTGACAAACTGTCTATACCGTTGGAAAGCTCTCACCGAGCCCTCAAATGGGTATTCGTTAGTTTTTCGTGATTTGATACTTCACCAGGCACATTTTTTACAATAAGGATCACTTCACCTCTCCTCAAAATCGAAAATTATATACTATCATATGGGTTTCACCCATCCCTTCAACCTTTGGTTGTTTTCTTCCTTCTTAATGGGGCCCCCTTGAATGGGTTCCACCCATCCCTTCAACCTTTGGTTGTTTATTCCTTCAACCTTTCATTGTTTTAGGCATCCCTTGGGGTCTAGCAGCACTTTGCCTCCTTTCTTGTCCTTGCTCGTGTCAATTTTCGTCATGAGTAACCATCATGTACTCATGTTTTTATGGTCCCCATTGAACCTTTTTGTGTGGCAGCATCATCGAGTCGCCCCTGTTTAAAGCATCCCAGTTTAGTCATCATCGCATCCATGGAGTCTATCCCGAGTCTCTTTGTATCCCACTATAGTCCTCCATCCTTCATTGTTTGGTTCCTCTCTCGTGTTGCACATTATGGCCTTTAGTCCTACTATCCCCTATCCCTTATGATATTGTGTTAGTCGCTGTCAGGTCATCCATACCCTTTATGCTCTAACAAGGGAAGTTTTCCCTCCGCTACTTAGTTCCCTCTATTTCATCATCATCCCTAGTGTCAGTCTGTTAGTCACTCTACTATTTTCTCTCATGCCTTAGTTAAGGACTCCTCATTGCTTCACTATTGGAACAGGGTTCTCCAAAGGCTGCGAATTGGGACAGCTTTGAGTATTTTTGTATATTTTTTGCATATTTTATTCTAGCATAGAGGTTTTGGAGTGGGTCAAAGCCCTGAAAGCATTGTAATGGGTCAAAAGGTAGACCTAGAGTCTACAAACGGTTTGCGGACCACAGGAAAGATTAGGCTAGATCGTTATAAATAGAATGCTATTTTGAGTCAATAAATAGGCATGAAGTAAGAATTGTGTGAATTACGAATTAGTAGATCTGTTTGGGTTATTGGGGGAAAGGACTCCTACTGGCTATAAGCGTGGAGATCCTCAGTCCTGCTGTGTGCGGACCCTGCTGCTGTGTGGGCAAGTTGGGTTTTGGGTATTGTAAAGGGATCTAAAGGATTAATGAAAGTGAAAGGTTGTTGGAATATCTGAAGCTATTAATGTGAATCTATGATATATACTATGTTATGCATGGTTCTGTGTTAAGCTGCGAAAGTAACTGTGTTATCTGGTTATGCTGCGTTGACATCCGATCTGGATTTCTCTGTTATACTTTATATATCTGTGATAGTTGTGTTATTCCTCTGTTGTTTACTATGATAATAATTGGTGTTGTGCACGTGGATGCGAATGGATCTATAGATCTGGGTTCTGTGATATATGATTTGGTAATTATGAAGTCGAACGTAGCTCTGCTTGACTTACCTACCCTCTCCCAGCATGCGGAAACTTGGTTCCAGCACCCTCCCATACTGCTTCGGGTGAGACTTTGGCCTGCGCAAGCAGGTCACTGCCAAAAGGGCCAGTATTATAGGGGTTTGTTGGAAAACCTTACCCTCTGAACCTAGGTCAAGACCCCTCGAGCCAAAAAATGGTTTTGTTGCCAAGACCTGGAGCATTTTGAGAGAGGGATCGGGTAATGCCAAGGCCGTATTGGAAACCTGAAAGAAAAGAAATTTATGAATGGTTTGAACAACAAGTTCAGGAATTTGCAGTAAAAGAAAACCACAGGAAGAGGTTGACCACCGAAGAGTGGAAGAATAAGTATATTTTCATAGAGATCTACGAGATATTCTTTGTAAAAATTGTGATCGAGCTCCCGGAGTGGCTCGCAAGGTTGATCGAATTCTAGAAGTGTTGGAAGGACGAGCGGGTCACACAGTGAACCCCAAAATTGATCCAGCAACTAGAGAAGACTGATAACACCATCACTCGCACGATGGACCACTAGGTGGACAGTGTGCTAGGAGGGTTCGTGACATAATTTTCCATCGATCAGTTCGTCTCCTACTCTGATGCAGAGCAAAGATTCTTCAAGGGTTTCCGAGGTAAGTTTCTGAAGACCTTACCATCGCTGATTAAGATATTACTGTTCGAAAAGAGTATTCTGTGTAGCCACACCGAATGAATGACCTCTGATCTGGATGGGAGTACGACACGAAGTGGAAAATACTATTAGACCAACCAAGAAGGAGATAGATCTGTCTACAGTTTGGTAAGAGAAGAAACTACACAGATTCCCCCAGCCACACCACTTTCAAACCAGCATAGGGGTAAGAATTCACCTACACCTCCGCCACCACTGGAAGACGACATGGCTGCGCACATGAAGTGGCCATCCTTTAAGGGTGTGGGAGATGAAGACGTGGATCAGTTCTGGTTTGTCGCAGAATCGGTATGGACTGCGCAGAACATAGCTAGTGATGTGGTGAAGAGGGCACAGTCGTCCCTTGTCTTCGAAGGAAGAGCTTTGGATTGGTACATGGGATACATCGGCCAACATGATAACGCAACAATTGAAGAGATTAAGAACTCCTTGAAACGGCGGTTCAAGAAGCCTAAGTCCTACTCTCAAATAGCGGTTGATCTAAAATATTTCAAGCAAGGGCCTTTTGAGTTTGTGTGGGAGGTCGATCAATGGCTGAAGAAGGTGATCAGAGAAGGAGGATTTCAGTATGATGACAGACGACACACGAAATGGTTCATTTCTATGCTACTACCTCACCTGCGTGTACCTATGGTCACCAAAATTTCGAATCACAGGAAAAATCCCTGGAGGTCGCTATGAAGTTAGAAGCTATGCTCAGAGATGATATCTAGCTGGGCATCCAACAGATCCAAGGACAACTGGAGGCAATGCACATGGAGATCCAGAATCTGTAAAAGGAGCGAAGAGCAAAGGCTAACCCTGAAAGATGGTGCATATGATGCAGGACGAATGGTCACACCAAGGATAACTGCCCTCTATTAGCAGACTATATGTAGGCCGCGGGACTTAGTCCGTTACGCCCTAGGGAAGTTGCAGGATTAAGTGGGTCGGTGCTATGGTGCGATGATTGTCGCGTTGCGGGGCTGCACAACACAAACCACTGCCCCCGCCTTGTTGCATATGTCCCAGAAGTAAAGAAGCAATGGTGCAGGTTCTGCAGGTCGGTAGGAAATGATGAAGAGAATTGTCGAACGTATGATTTAATGATCGATCGAGGGAACTTCTATAGGGTACAGTCAGATCCATCCTCGCCAAGATCCCTCTCGAACACAGGTGGCTTCCCAGCCAGGGGCAGGGGAGGCGGAATAGGTGGAAGCGCAAGTCGGGGACGAGGTCAACTAATCTGTTATAACTGTGGAGAAGTAGGACACTTTTCCAGGGACTATCCAAACCCCACAAGGCAGTCCTGCCAGTATTGCAGACAATTGGACCATGCGATTGAAGACCGTCCAATCTTGATAGCAAAGATGCAGGAGAATTAGTCGACACCTACGCAGAATGTGCAGAGGGTTAAGGCTGAACTGCGAGATAAAGATCCAAGCGTGAATGTCGTAACATGCAGTGGGATGGCCACCGGGGGGCCTGGGGAGAAAATTGTGACCGAACCTCTGATCCGACAAGCAGTTATCAAGCAAGAAGGTTTGGATCTAAAAAAAGAAAAAAGAAACATTTGTCGCAGTTCGCAAAGGCTTAGTTGAGGCAGAGGCATCTACTTCGCAGCCGCCAGGAGACCTCAAGGCAAATGAGGAGGTCAAACCCTTTTTACAGGCATGTATGAAGCTTTTGCGCAACCCAAAGGCTATGTAAAACCTTCAGGCATTAATAGATAGTTGCGCAGCATGACCAAGCCTCCCTCCG
The DNA here is from genome assembly GCA_034641835.2 of Pinus albicaulis. NCBI lineage: Eukaryota > Viridiplantae > Streptophyta > Pinopsida > Pinales > Pinaceae > Pinus > Pinus albicaulis. The sequence goes on along the minus strand of CM076573.1, from coordinate 99,338,438 downwards.
AAAATCAAGGACGTACACAAACTATATAGATATAAGAAACGCACTGGTAGAGAGATGCGGTTGACTGCGCATATCGGCAATTACGAGATGGATCAGGTTATTTTGGACCTAGGGTCAGATGCGAATGTATTACCTAAACAGACTTGGCAACGAATGGGGGAACCTAGGCTGGAATGGTCCACCATCCAGATGCGTATGGACAATCAGCAAAATATCATACCCTTGAGGAGACTGTCGAAGATCATGGTAGATGTCGCAGGGGTCAAGGTCCAGGCTAATATTGAAGTAATTCATATTGTAGAATATGCGGAACCCTACCCTGCGCTCCTAGGCTTGGATTGGGCCATCGATATGGGAGGCATCATTAACCTAAAGAAGAGAAGCATGGTATTTGAAAATAACGGTATAAGGGTAATAGTACCATTAGATCCTGCGGAAGGCGAACGATACACAAAGCCGGTGTGCGACGAAGAGGATGTGGATCACATCTATAAGTTGACTACGCAGGATGAAGATTAAATCAACCCCACGGCGGATGGAGTGCTCTGCTAGGAAAATGACAATGAATGCTTCTCTGACTCCAATGGGGAAATAGAGAATTGGCAAAACCGGTTACATGATGTCTCTGCGCTATGATGTCTTCGGGTCACAAAGGACTTCCGCTGCATTTCTTCAAGGGTAAGAGATCTACCTTATTTTGATGGTTCTGGTAATATTAAGGAATTTTTACGAGAATTCTAAGCTAAGGTTCCAAGGGAACGAAGGCTATGGGCCCTTAAGCTAGCCATGTGTGGAATACCTGCACGATGGTGGAAGATGCATGAGGAGGCATTCCAAGATTGGAAGGAGTGTCGGAATATGATGATCCTATGATTTGAGGCCCCAGCGGACGTACGAGTCAAGACGTTCCTAAGGCCAGAAGACCCACACGAATCTCTGTTCGCTTGGATAGAACAGTGGTGCGACAGGACTACCAAAGAGTGGGTTCATCTTTTAATTCATGCCATGGGACCACTTCCCACTGTATGGTACTTAGATGCGGAGCTACATCAGCGCACCCGCCACTGGGAGACTTTGAAGAATGAATTTTTGGGAACATTTGGATTAATAAGCAGAACAGAGGTGCTTGACGCAGCGCTACAAGAGAATGACACTGTAGCATGGGGTGAATTGCACCTGTATGTCGCACCTGAAATGCCCACATGGGAAACGAGAGTACCAAGCATGGTCGACTACCGCAGCCTAGCCCCAAAAGAAGGTAAGGATGATCCACAAGCTATTTCTCACTCAGAATTGGATGGGATGCACATAGTTACCAGACCACTCAATCTGCGAACAGGTAGCATTAAGACGCACCCCACGTTAGCTAATCAAGTGATCATGTCCTAATTGAAGAAAATGCTCAAAATTTAATTTGCTCAGAATTGGTTAGAAACAGAACGACAGAAAAGGCCTCGTCAAAACGATCCTGTAGCCGTGAACGGCACTCAAATCTGATACTGTATGTGAAAGATATTCAAGTTTGAAATTCACAATTTCCTCCAAAAAAATCAATTGACCAAGGTTGACTTTAGAAATTGGCAAATATTAAAAAAATAATATTCTGAGAATATTATTTGGAATATTTTGAGAATATTATTTGGAATATTTTGAGAATATTCATGAAATATTCCCTATGGACCAACTAGGTCTCGACAAGTGTCACAATCGAATTTCATTATAGAGATGAGGACCAATCAATGGGTGCCACATGGCCTACTCAGAGGCCGCCACGTGGCCCAAATACTTCAAAGAATTTGCTATGGCAAAATTTATGTGACTTCAGAGTTTCGAACCCAGGTCTGGGCGCTGCCAGCCGAGCAGCGCGACCGGGTGAGCTACATGGTGGATCTTAACCAGTGAAGGTCAAAACTAATATTTAAAGTTTCTGAAGTTTTCCATTAGGGCCGAAAGGGGGCCAACCCCTTCAACCACAAGACCATACCCCTGGAATCAAGGGCCATACCTCGACGGTTAAGTTTGTTGCAGTAACATTTATGCATGATGGTTGCTCATATGGTCTTCGGCGGCAGTTACGGTGAAGATAAATGCCAAGGTTAATGCAAATCGTTGGCTCAACGGTCCGGCAGGCGCGGTCCACATGTGACCACAGCCCCCTTAACACTAAATGCCCTTCATTAACCGCGCGGCTATTTTGGAGGAGTGTGCCAAAGTTGGCGGGCAGGCCGAATTTGGAATTTTAATTGGTAGTTATTCAACTTTTAGTAGAGGTTTTTTAGGCCTGATGGGGCAAAAGTGGTTTTGCTCATAACTTTTTCTAGGAAAAACCTTTTGGAGCGATTTTTTTTTTTATTTCCGGTATTTTGAGCATTCCAAAGCCAATGGTGCAGGTTGCAAAGGCAACATAGCTCATGTTCAGGTAATTTTTTAGCAGAGAAGCATGAAAATCCATTAGGGCCTAGGGAGTGTTAGAGCTGTATTGGACTATGGTTAACCATTGGAGGTGAAACAAAAACCTATCTTTACTTTTTTCTGTGTTCTGAACTCATTTCCACAGCTTGTTTTCCTTGTTTAGGCTTTCTTATCACTGTATAACCAATTTGAGCATCTAATAGAGCAAGGACATGCCCATTTTGGGGCCTTGGACCCGACAGATGTAACCCAGGAGGGGTGAACTGCCTCATTAGTCGCTGTGTTATATTATGTGACTTTATCTTGTTGTATTTTCCAGATTTGATATGTTAAATAGTAAAAATAAATAACACTCCTTCACACATAAGACTCGGAAATTTACCAAAAACACTTTGTTTCAATTGCAAGACATGAGTAACAGTTTGCACATATAATTTTATGAAAATCAATACCTTGAACAGAAAATACAAGTAATTTCATTTTCAGATCATGAGTGTTAACTTCTTCAAGTTCTAAAGACAGAGTCTGTGAAGGGCCAGGTAGCCTCTGGATCTCATCCTTTTATCAAATGTGACATATCCAGTAAATGCCCTTACATTCAATCTCTGGAATAGATCTAAGAAGTTTTCACATTTAATTTAATGAAGATGGATACCTTGCACACATTTTCAAGTACTTTCATTTTCAGATCAGTTGGTATCAGAGCTTAGGTTGAGCTTTTGTGCAAAGATTAAGTCATTTGTTTGCAAGTTTTGATGCTTACTAGGTTAAAACTCAAGAGAGGTGAAGGAAACTTGGTTAGTGCACAAACTAATCCACAACCAAGAAGGGTCATAGAACCACCTCCAAAAACCCTAGAAGCAGCTACAAGCATGTCTTCAAGAGAAGTGAAGTTGATGAAGAGATGGATCCCAAGGAAGACAAAAGAGTATTTCAAAAAGCTTTCTTGGATATGACCGAAATGGTAAGGATCCTATATCAAGAAAGAAATGATAGGATTGCTAGAGAAAGGTCTAAAAAACAAAAAGAATGAGAGGATTCCTTTGGATGAAAGAAGGGTAATGATCAGTGAAAGAAAGGGAATGGAGGAAATGGTGATCCATCATCTCCATCGTCATCATCTTCCTCGACTTCGGTAAATCAGTCACATAATTCGAAAACCACTGGTAAAAATCATTTTCTAAAGCTTGATGTCAAATTTGAGTTGCCAATGTTTAATGGTGAAGTTAATGCAGAGAAATTAGATAATTGGATCGGACACTTGGAAGTCTATTTAAGGATTCAAAATCTGCATGATGACGACACTAAAATACAACTAACCTTGCTAAGGATGGATGTAACAGCATTGGTATGGTGGGAAGCTAAGACCAAAGAGGAAATTATAAAACATGGTAAGCTTAATTTATCATGGGTTGAAAATATTTCTACAATTAAGAAGCAATTTTATCCTCTTGCTCATCTTCAAAAGGCTATAATGAATTGGCAAAACTTTAGACAGCTTAAAGGACAAAGTGTTCAAGAATACACTCGAGAGTTTAGGAGAAGAGCACTGTTGTTAGGAGTAGACTTACAAAATCAAGATACTTTGTTGAAGTATATAGGTGGTTTGCATAATTACCTTATATATACTATCCTTATGTTTAATCCTACTAGTTTAGATGAAGTTTGTGTACAAGCTACGTATTTAGAGGCTAGAAGGAAAAACATTTTTGATGCACTGAATGAGGGTAGTGATTTTAAAGGCAAAGGAAGAAAAATGATTGCAAGCTCTAGCAAGGAAAAAGGGAAATTCTTTTGCAAAAACTGTTCAAAAACAAGCCATGATGAAGACCACTGTTGGAAGCTTCATCCGAAGCTGAAACTAGAGAAATATAAAAACAAAGACAAAACCAAAGAAAAGGGAAAAACTGTTGCAACTGTTGAACGGGACTTGGGGTCTAAATCAGGGGATGAGACTAAATGTATCGCCATGGTATTAAAGAACATAAATGGTAAAGAGGTTGTACAAGAAACAAATTCCAGTTCTAGCACATTAAACTGTCACAAATAAACTCAAAATGAAAAGAGGAGGATAGAGCTATTTCATGTGAGGATAATCTCAAACCACACAAAGATAGACACACTTTTTGATAGTGGGTCTCAAGCTAATTTCATCTCAGAAGACTTGGTCAAACAGCTGAAACTTGAGACAATTCCACATCCAAAGCCTTATCCACTTGGGTGGATATGCAAGGATGCAAACTTACAAGTTTCAAAGAAGTGCATCTTGCGCTTCACCATAACAGCTCATTATGTTGATTGGGTTGAACTGGATGTAGTACCGCTTGACATTATAGGTGTTGTGTTGGGTAGTCCATATTTATTTGATAGAAATACCATCTTCCATCGCCATGAGAATAAGTATCACTTGTTCAAGGATGGAAAAGAGTACATTGTGAGAGCACATAAGAAGAAACTGGAATCTTCTTTAGTCCATGCAGGCAATTGAAAAGGCTAGTTAATGCAAGTCAAAATCTGACTTTGTTAATGGTTAAACAACAAGATTTTGTACATTTACCTTTTCATGATATCGCTGATGATATGTTTCAGTCTGATGATAGTTCGTCTTTGAAAGAAGATGACAATTTGTTGCACAAGGTACCTTTGGTGTCGATCGGTGCAGAGAACAAAGTGTCGGTGCAACGCAGTGCAAGAGTCCATGAGATGGAAAAGCATGCAAGCAAAGAGGGCATACAGTTCAGCATGGGTCAATTTTGGTTTCAGAATGGCAGATTTGTATGGCGAGAAAACTTGGTCGAGATTCGGCACAAGTACAGAGTTCATTCAACAAGAATTCGCCATGTGAACAGTTGGCAAGGTGAACTTAATTTTAAGTATTCTTTGAAGTTTGAATATTATAGAAACAATATGCTTTCTGCAAAATATAGTTTTTGTTCTGCAAATTTTAAGAATTTTCATAATGACTCAGTGAATTTTAGCAACGGTCGATCAGTGAATTCAAGAGACAATTTATCATTTTATGAAAAGCTCAATTTGATGAAGTCAGGAAGATTTTAGTTATTCAAGGGTGGAAGAGTGGAGAATCAGTCTCCTCATCTTCGTTTTCTGTAATTAGAGAGCTTTTGTGGGTCCAAAAGTTTCCCATTGGGGAGGTGTGATCAGGTGATCATCTCCTAATTGGAGAAAATGCTCAAAATTTTATTTACTCAGAATTCATTGGAAATAGAACAACAGAAAAGCCTTCGTCCAAACGATCCTGTATCCGCGAATGGCACTCAAATCCAACACTGTATGTGAAAAATATTCAAGTTTGAAATTCACAATTTCCTTCCAAAAAATCAATTGACCAAGGTTGACTTTCGAAATTGGCAAATATTAAAAAAAGAATATTTCGAGAATATTCTTCAAAATATTTCGTGGAATATTCCTTGAAATATTCCACGAAATATTCCCTATGGACCAACCAGGTCTCGACAAGTGTCACAATCAGATTTCATTATAGAGATGAGGACCAATCAATGGGCGCCATGTGGCCTGCCCGGACGCCGCCATGTGGCCCCAAGACTTCAAAGAATTTGCAATGGCAAAATTTATGTGATTTCAGAGTTTCGAACCCAAGTCTGGGCACTGCCAGCCGGGCAGCCAGCGAGTTACGCGGTGGATCTTAACCACTAAGGGTCAAAGATAATATTTAAAATTTCTGTAGTTTTCCATTGGGGCCGAAAGGGGGCCAGCGCCCTCTACCACAAGACCATACGCCCAGAATCAAGGGCCATACCTCGGCGGTTAAGTTTGTTGCGGTAACATTTATGCATGGCGGTTGTTTATATGGTCTTCGGCGGTAGTTACGGTGAAGATAAATGACAAGGTTAATGCAAACCGTTGGCTCAACGGTCCAGCGAGCGCGGTCCACATGTGACCACAGCGCCCTTAACATTAAATGCCCTTCATTAACCGTGCGGCTATTCTGGAGGAGCGCGCCAAAGTTTGCGGGCAGGTCGAATTTGGAATTTTCACTGGCAATTATTCCACTTTTAGTGGAGATTTTTTAGCCTGATTGGGCAAAAGTGGTTTTGCTCATAACTTTCTCCAGGGAAAACCTTTTGGAGCGAAATTTTTTCTTGATTTCGAGTATTTTGAGCATTCCAAAGCCAATGGTGTAGGTTGCAGAGGCAACAGAGCTCATCTTCAAGTATTTTTTCAACAGAGAAGCTTGAAGAGTCATCAGGGCCTAGGGAGTGTTGGAGTTGTATTGGGCTATGGTTAACCATTGGAGGTGAAACAAAAGCTTATCTTTACTGTTTTCTATGTTTTGAACTCATTTCCACAGCTTATTTTCCCTATTTAGTCTTTCTTATCACTGTATAACCAATTTGAGCATCTAATAGAGCAAAGACATGCCCATTTGGGAGCCTTGGACCCGCAGATGCAGCCCAGGAGGGGTGAACTGCCTCATCAGTTGTTGTGTTATATTATGTGACTTTATCTTGCTATGTTTTTCATATTTGATATGTTAAACAGTAAAAAAAAATAACACCCCTTCACACATAAGACTCAGAAATTTACCAAAAACACTTTGTTTCAATTGCAAGACATGAATGACAGTTTGCACATATAATTTTATGAAAATGAATACCTTGAATAGCAAATACAAGTAATTTCATTTTCAGAGCATGAGTGTTAACTTCTTAAAGTTCTAAAGACAGAGTCTGTAAAGGGCCAGGGAGCCTCTGGATCTCGTCCTTTTATCAAAGGTGACATATCCAGTAAATGCCCTTACAGTGAATATCTGGAATAGATCTAAGAAGTTTTCACATTTAATTTAATGAAAATGGATACCTTACGCACATTTTCAAGTACTTCCATTTTCAGATCATTGGCTAGGATTGGGGGTGCGTATATAGGAGGCAGAGTTATCATATATCCGGCAACTCCTACAACAAGGGAGCAGCTGCGTTCAATTCTCGGCCACGCAGGTTATTACAGAAAGTTCGTTCAGGGGTATGCACTGATCACAGCCCCTCTGAAAGACTTGCTTACGAAGGAGGCCCAGTTCTGTTGGGATGACATATGTCAGGTAAACATGTCTTTGGTTTTGAAGTACCTAGGGATCAACCCTGTGTTGGGGGAGGATGCACAGAAGGCGCAGGTGTTGAACCCAAGTGTAGCAGGGATGCCAAACACACAGGAGGTGCGAAAACTAGCCATTGGCACAATAACATCTGGTAAAAAGAAAAAGTTACCATTAAAAGGAGCAGGCCGCAGGCATTTAATGGGGCGAATTTTGGGGATTTTTTACCGTTTACCTTATGGTAAGTTCTAGGTGAATTTTACCCTACCGTTGGACGACCGCAGGCACTATAAAAAGGGCAGGATAGCTCAGACAAGGGTTTTGTCTCACTTGCATAGCTTATACTTATCGTCTTTGTCTCAAACGAACTTTAGCTGTAAGATTTTTCGAGTCTGCATTGTCCCTTTCATGTCTCATCAACCTCCTCCTTCTGACAGTAGCCACCCAGAGTTGGGATTCATTTTCCGCACTAGGATGACGGCCACTAACCCTGTTGAACCCTCGGCACCTACAAACCCAAAAATTGAGGAAGTAATGGAGATTGGGTCTGAGGATGAAGAAATTCTCTCGACATCGATCACAAGAAAGGGGAAAGAGCAAGCACAGGGCTCAGGGAAGCCCCCTAAAGCTCCAAAATGGGCTGCGGGAAAGCCTAGGACTTCCCCAAGGCATGACAAGTCCCCACGAGCAACGCCTCATCCTCAGGCTATGCAGGAGGAAGCCCACCCGCCAATCCGATCAACTGGTTACATCCCTTCATCCGACTGTGCAGACCCTCGACGCGCACACCAAAGAACCTCGACGGCGTGATTCCCTATCTGCAGACGCCACTAACCTCGGGGGAGTTCCCTGTCCTTAGTGACCCTTGCGGAAAGCTCCATGAGGTCAAATTCGGCGATCACGACTTGGCGAATTATGAAGCCTTCCCTGAGCTAGACCCTGCGTTGTACTTCGACGTGATTTATGCGAATGATGGGGTCACAGTGGTTCCTCAGCGCTGGGTAAGTGGATTGGCCGGATCTGGGCTCTTGAACCTGCTGTGGATACCCCACTTTGGCCACTACAACATCATGGATCAGCTGACGACAGTTGCTCACATTTATTCACGATGGCTGCCTATGGATTTGGGACAGAGTCCCCATTGACGTTGCGTTCGTTCATAGAATTACGGGTCTTCCCATGAACGATGTTAAGTCCCTATATTAATAGTGTAGTCACTTATTATGTTAGTGTAACCCCCCTTATTGTTATTGTTGTACCCCTGTAACCCCCATATTTTTATTATTGTGCCCTTACATTATTATTGTTAGGTCAGTGAGGAGTACATTGTGGCCCACTAGGATTACATTATGGCCTCATGGACTTCTATATATAGAAAGAAGGTTTTGTCATTTGTATCATCCAAGAATTGTTTATTCATGTAATGTATTGGAGGTTTCCCCCTCGAAGTGGTTATTTCTAAGGCGTTGATATCTCTTTTCTTCTCTTTTTGGAGCTGGTTTTATAGCATTTGGTATCAGAGCTTTGAGATTTTAGTGTTTCGCTGCTTCAAACAGGACATCGTGGCATTTTCGCTATAACTTTTTTTCTACAAAGGTTCAGAATCTGAAATTTTTAGAGTGCTTGAGGAACATCGTCACGAAATTTCAGAGTTTGGTTCGCAATATTTTCGGAGCTATGATCTGTAAGTTAGGTCATTTTGCAGGCTCCTAAATTTAACCTAAACAGGTCATTGTGGTATTTTCGTAATAATTTTTTTTCTACCAAGGTTCAAAAACTGAAATTTTTAGAGTGCGAAGCCGAAATCTTAAGGAACATCGTCACAAAATTTCAAATTTTGGTTCCTAATATTTTCGGAGATATGATCTATGGAAGTTAGGGATTTTTTAGACTTCTAAATTTCATCTCAAAGAGGTGATCGTGGGAAAATCTTCATAGCTCTCTTTGATCATCGGATTAAAATGTTGTAAAAAGTGGCCACAAGTACACGGATTGTAGTTTTCAGTCTATCAATTTCAGAGCGAAATGAGGGAACAATGACACGTGGCAAGTGGTACAAGTTCGCTCTACTAAATCAGTTCAAAATTTGGTCATTTTGGGAGATTGGACATAACTTTGCCTTGAAAAATCTGAATCAGATCAGAGCTATGGCATTTGAAAGACGCTTCAGAGGGCTACTACAGCGCTGAATTTCAGATATTGAGGATCTACAATTATAGAGATAATTCAATTTCAATATCGAGCTCCTCAAAAGCAAGTAAAAGGTGTGTATTAGTTTTCTGAATTTCATAAGTCTTGTTTGAAGAATCAGTGTGAAGTGATTCCAAGGGCCTATTGAGCATATATTTCAGTATTGGGTTCTGAAATGCCTCCTAAAAATAATTCCATACCCATTAACCCTCAAAAAGCTATACTATGACACATGAAGAGGAAGACTTGCAGTGTGAGATATCAAAATTACGGTACCAAGTGCAACAAATTTCGATCTTACGAAGAGCAATCGAAGATGACATAGATGGTTTAAAAGCGGAAATGGAGGCTAAGTTGGATCATTTGAAGGATCAAATAATAGTGGAAGATCAAATCGAGTTTTCCAACTCTCAAATGATAACCTAACTTTGGTGCAGAATCTAATGAAACAACAGGAAGATCAACATCACATCGAACGAAATTCTAAAACAGTCACAAAAACAAGAACTCGATAAGTAAGATCAGTTTCAGAGTATCTCAGCGAGTGGAAGAACTTACATGTAGAAGATTCCACATGGGAGGATGAGAATTTTATACAGAAGCATCAAGAAATAATCAAACATTGAGGACAACACTTGTTTCAATGAGGGGCATGTTAAATCCCTATATTAATAGTGTAGTCCCTTATTATGTTAGTGTAGCCCCCCTTATTATGTTAGTGTTTTACCCCTATAACCCCCATATTTTTATTATTGTGCCCTTACATTATTATTGTTAGGTCAGCGAGGATTACATTGTGGCCCACTAGGATTACATTATCGCTCCATGAACTCCTATATATAGAAAGGAGGTTTTGTCATTTGTATCATCCAAGAATTGTTCATTCATGTAATGTATTGGAGGTTGCCCCCTCGAAGTGGCTTATTTCTAAGGCGTTGATATCTCTTTTCTTCTCTTTTTGGAGCTGGTTTCACAAAAAATGGGCCGCACCTTATGAAGCGTGGGCAAGAAATATGAGGGAGAAACCGCTACATATGTGTGTCAAACATACAATGTGAAAAAGAATACGCAGGGATTCATCATCAAATCTATCAATGACCCTGCTACGCAGATGGGTACCATGTTATTAACATGCAAGCTAATGCGAAAGTGTCATGTCGTAACCGTTCCTGCGTAGGTCATTCGGTTAGCACGTCAGTGTGCGAAGGGGGTCTGCCTCAATTGGGCCCAATACTTGTGCGATGAGTTCTTGACAAACATCTGCGAATATCAAGAGCAGGGAAAAGCCTTTTGCTATGCCTGACTACTATTTCTTATAGCCCTAGTTGCCTAGGAGGACCCTGCGGAGTCTGTCATCCCCGAGCTCACCCCAGATATGTGCAAAAGAGCTCGATATGCCCATTTGTGGGATTCCAAAGACGCGCAATGCATAGAGGATAACCAAGTCTTTTGGGTCCTCTTCCAGAGTAGCGTGGCAGTGGCCATCAATTCTCGACCTCGACTGTCCCCAATAGTATATGACAGATACAAAAGTATTGCAGCATTCCAGGGTACCATGCACAACATTCAGATCCGCGGCCACAAGGATAAAACATGGACGTCACTTCCTTATATGGTAACAGACGAGGAAATTGACAGTGTGATTGCGCTATGGACTCCTGCCTAGAAGATAGGCTTCAAAACCAGCGCAAGGGGCACCGCAAGTACTAGCACGACGCAGGTACCCCCACTTGTTATCATCAAGGACACTGGAGGCACGAGCAAGAGTACAGGGTAGGACTTAGGTGCAGCCGCAAAAAAGGACACCGAGGTTGAAACCCAGGTCGATTCACAACCAGATCTGGGCACGGAGGAAGTAAACATCGGAGGTACTACCTCTCCCCATGGTAGCCAAGCGAACAGGCGAGCCTGTCAAGGGGCCCCGAAAGAAGCAGTGCGCCCAGCGGAATGAATGAAATGAGACAATTACATTGATTGAGGGAGATCTCGAACAAATTGCAAATGCAGTGACACTAGCCAGAGAAGACAAATGGGTAGCTTTAGAGGAACAACAGAAGGCTACAATCAACGCCATCCAGGTCGAGCTTCGCACCCTGCAGTTAAAGACAAACACGCTACAGACTAGCGTGGTTCAGGGACGGACTCCCTTGCCATCTAGCAGTACAGCGCTAGTTACAGAGGAAAGTTGTCTCTATTTCTTACCTAGCGTCGCCCTTGTGATCAGTCCGTCTGACCAGGGAATACAACTCCAAGCAGGTGCAGGAGTGTAGTTGAATCTAACCACGCTGCCCCACGAAGCATTGCAAGGTCTCCACACCGTCGTGTTTCAGGAGATTCACTTTCGGAACCAGCAAGTACACCAACAACTCGGTGTGGCCGAGCAGACCATCGCATAGCGAAACGCGGAAGTGCTCATTGTTGTCGCACAGCAAGCAGAGCTCGAAACCTTGATCCACCAGCTCTGCACGGAGGTTACAGAAGAGATCCCGATCATAGCCACCCCCCGGGCTAAAGTTCAAGGATTTATCGCAGCGTTGAAGACTTCCAAGACAGAAATGCGGGTCATTAAGACGCAGCTGGAGTAATAAGAACCCATCCCATTGAAGAGAACTAGTAACATCCTTCTATGTTCTCCTCCCAAGTGCCATAAATACAAAATTATCTAAACATATTCTTGTTTTGGCTATTGGATGCATGAAGCAACTCTTGTTTTTATTCACTGCTTAATGTCTTTTAATACATAAATCTAGATTTTGTAGCATTTATCTTGGTCAACTAATTGCAGATCTAAAAATATTGGTAGCCATCTTCGCTGTTAGGGTTGTTTGTTATGCACGGCTAAAGTGACCATTTTTCATACACTTGCGATTAAGATTCATACTAACACCATGGTCCAAGCCCTCGGCTTGAACCTTGGGATTGCGCAATGCCCTACTGAGCAAAGTGAAAATCGACCAAGGAAAGTGTAAATTTGCTCAATGGAAGTGTGAAAAACAAACAGAGGTAAGTGATGTTGTGAGCTTGAGTGCAAATCTTACTAAGTATGAATGAATCAATGTGGATTGAGTGCAATAACTGAACAAATGGGAAGAAAATCAAATCGGTGAGGAGAATCGCCGCAACGGTAACCATCGGTGCAAACACAAAGAAACTAATGCGGCACTTGTGAAAGGAAAACGACAACTTGAAACAACACTTCTACAAGCTAAAATAAGTTAAAACGCCAACAACCATGAAAAAAAATAAGCAAAAAAACACTCACACAAGTGAAACGACAAAAAGCGACGGAAAAAAGCAACAAAATGTGATAAAAGTGAAACTCGCTCGAAAAAGAGACGACGATTGCACAGAGGGTTCCTTGATCTCCTCAAGAATGCTAGATCTCCAAGATCGAATGTCCAAATGCGCTCCAGAGGCGTCGATTAAATAGATTTGAGCAAATTAGTGTTTATGAAGTGCATCCCTAAAATAAATCAAAAAGCGACACTTAGCCAAAGCTTCTAAAAATAGAAAATGTGCCTTCTTCGGAATACTAATAATGGATCCCTATTTTCTAGGGATGTTTTTTTCTTTTTAACTTTTTTTCTTTTTTTGCTTTCTCGAGAACCTTGACATGCACACTACCGAGAAAAATTGTGCAATTCTAGAGAATTGGGCAACTTTTTTACTCAATGTATTGTGCAATTTCTGAGTTCAAGGAAAATATGGCGCAATTTCTAGACTCGGTGTTGAGCTGCCATCCATGACTGCGCAGTTTCTGAGCTCAAGGCAAAGCTACCAGTGAAGATTGTGCAATTCCAATCATCAAGTTTGAGCTTGCCCTCATGGATTACGCATTTTTTAGAAGCATGCCCATAACTGCTACAAGATCAAGTTAGAAGGTTAGCGTATGACTTAGAAATATCAATTGTGTGAAAGAAAGTGAACACAAGCACAGATAAAAAGGACAAGTCTTGATCAAAGCATGGGCAAAATTTTGAAGTTTGGTTACAACTGCTACAACATGTGCCAATAGCACTTATATTCATTCATAGGTCTATGAACAAAGATATGATAAGATTGGGCTACAACCATAGGATTCACAAGCCCTTGGCACATAAAGCCATTGATTTTTATAACACTACAAGAATGAAGTGTGTTTCCCATAACAACATAATTTTACCAAAGTATATGATAGAATTCAATGGAAAAGAGTGTTTGCACCTCTACATGATCTCTTCTATTTCAAAGGGAGATTATGGGAATGCCAATTCTACAAAGTTTATACCTAGGTCATTAATGGATGGCTTGCAATTCTCAGTGGGGAGAATCGCTAGATTTCTTAGTGTTAGAAAGTATGCAAAATGTGTTTGTGCCAGAGCTCCAATGTACCTCGTTGTACTCAAATATTTCATAGCTAAGGTTTCAACACACACTACTAATGCTTCATAAGATAACAAGAGCAATTATACACTACAAATGGTATATTCTAATTATTGTTCAAAATGATGAGGAGTTCAGCAAGTTGTTAAGTATTGTGATTATTGCTAGTGTAGTCTTGCCCAACATTCCCCTGTTTTTAGCCGAAGTCATTGTATTTATTACTAATGATGACTTCAAAGGTTACATCAAAAGGATGATCATTTGCTCGATAAGTATGCCAAGTGGTAAGGTCAAGGCAAGTGTTTAAACAAAATCCTAAATGTTTTTTCCTTAGCTACTAGAAAAACTATGGCATTATCTGTTATAGCTCAAAAAATCTACCCCGTTGGGTCCATTAGAAGGGAACATCCTTTGCCAAGTAAGAAAGTCAAAAGTGATTTGTGGAAAGTCAAAGCATGAATTGGGGGCTTCATCATTGCCTTAATGTTGTGGACAAGTAACCCTAGACCTGACAATGCTTTGTGTGCACTAGTATCAAGCAATAGATGGCCAACAACAATCTTGTAATACACAGAGTTGCATGGATAAGGTTGGATTAGGTCAAAATTGATCACTAGTAGAAGATAAGGATCAAAGGACCTTACATGGTCAAAAGAGTGTCTACATTCGATGTGATCACTTGAGAAACCCTGTAAAAGCAAGCTCTCCATAGATCACAAAAGGGGATAAAGGAACATATGCCAAAATGCTACTAGAAGGTTTATCTATAGTTTCTCTCTACAATAAGCTAGCATAACAAGGTCAATAGACAGTGAGTGGCTACCGAGAAGAAGACTACAAGCAAACTCTACAAGAGAGTGGGACAATGTATAATTGATTTGGTATAATGCAAACTTCAAATCTTTTCCCCCATTCTCTTGTATTTCATTGATATTTGAATGAATAATTATGGATGTATTTGCATGTATGTGTTAATTATTGCATAGAATAGAGTTTCTTCTATTGTGTGTAGGAAGTCAAGGGCAGGGATAGGAGGTTTAATCTCCAAGAGCTCTCCCTCAAGGAGCAGGAATAGTACCTGGAAATCTCCTAAACAATTCTAGATGGTTAATTTGTTAATGATCCAATTATGTTTCACAAGACATCCAATATATATATATATATATATATATATATATATATATATATAGCAATTTGAAGGTTATTTCTTGCTCCAAGTTCCATCACCTCTTACTGATATCAGAATGTCCAATAAATATATATATATATATATATATATATATATATCAATTTGAACATTATTTCTTGCTCCAAGTTCCATCACCTCTTACTGATTTCAGAATGTTTTAGACCTTTGCTCACAGGATCCCTTATAATGTGCATTAATCATTTTCATTTTCAATTCAATTCAAGACTGCCAAATAGGCTATCAGAAAATTATTCCTTTACAAGTAGATATTAGTTTCTAATGCATGTTGTCGAACATCATAATATTTGTCCCATGGTTTCAAAGACACCACAGTGCACATTTAAGTTCAATTGGGAAATGACTGGTAAACTCCCCTCATTGGAGTTGATGGTAAAATGTTTTCGCTTGTAGTTATCTAAGCACCAAAGCCAAATTTCTAGTTTAGAATTATACTAGAAAATACTATGAATCTCGAATCATGGCCTGCACTCTTGCTTAAATCTTCTTCCAATCATAAAATAAACAGATTATATTTGACAAAATCTAGCCTTGGCCTTCCTTCGTTTTGGGCAAAATGTTATCACCCTTCACTTCCGCCTTCAGCCTTGTGAAAGGATCAGAATTCGTATCTTGTTATGTTATTAATGCATCTTAAGATATTATAGGTATTCCCGACTGTTACCAGGTATGCTGTTTACGATAAGTGAATAAAGACAAGGTATGTTTGAACAACACTTGGAATGATTAACGTTGAAAAAGGAGAATTAAAATAAACAAATAAATAAATAAAATCGGCAATGGGTTATGATGGACTTTGGTTGAGTCAGCTTGCAACTTCTCTTGTAAAGAGGAAACCCTATCACATGTAATTGGGATTGCGCCCCAGAAAGACCAGTCTGGTGCTTCATTAAAATAAGTAGCAGTATCTTATTCAAGAGCTATATTTTGATCAAGAAGAGGTCATGCTATATTAAACATATTGGTGCCAGAGGAAAGGAGAATGCTATGGCATCAACATGGGATTTGCATGTCAAATCTAGTTCCCAAAATTAACAGAGATTTTTTTGTGTAAATAGTGCCCAGTAAAGCATATATGTTTCAGATCCCATAATTAACAGAGTTTTTTTGTGTAAATAGCGCCCAGTAAAGCATATCTGTTTCAGATCCCATAATTAACAGAGCTTTTTTGTGTAAATAGCGCCCAGTAAAGCATATCTCTTTCAGAATTGTTATACAGGTGTATAATTTACAATCTCACTAAAATCAATGTATGTGATGCTTATCACAAACTAGCTGCAATCTACCTTTGGATGTCTCAGGGTATAAGAGTTTTCTGGAGGATAAGAGAAAAGAAAATCAAGTCACCCTGGAAAGCAAGATATAACTAGCTCTTTTCGAATTAAAATTCTATGCATAATAATGATATGAACTAACATAGCTAGGAAAGTTTTAATGACATTGTTGAGATGGAAAACAAAAATAACATTTGTAGGCAATCACTGTGCTTACCAGTGTCTCCAACAGTGTTACAATTAAAAAGATACAAAAATATTTACAAAGAGAAGGGTACTAATATCATAGTGTATTGTCAAATTATAAGAGATGAAACATATATCAACTAGCAATTTGATCAATCTGTTCAAGACACTTGCAATAAAAACAATTTCACAAACTTGCAAGTTGTAACCCATCTTATTGATAAAAATGACAAACAAGCTTAAATGGTAAGAAACCAACCCTTTAAATGCTAGAAGAGGTATGCATTCAAACAGGTTGATCTCATTTTTTATGGCTGGAAAGAGTCTCGAGTTTTAAAATGTCCAAACAGATGTCATAATCAAGCAAAAGTTTCCCAGCATTTTCAAGAACCCCAAGGGCTAAGAAGACGAAGCTATAGCAGTGAGGCTGATAACTGCGAGGCACTGAGACCAAAAATCGAATAAAGGCATTGAGTGAACTTGAAAAGTAAGACTAGGAAATTGACTCTGGGCCATTAAGAAGTTGGGTTCCCTCTGCAAATATCCCAAGGATGTGAAGAATGAACTCATGATCTCTGAGATATCTATCTTCCATGGATGATATAGCTAGGATGTTTTAGGAGTATGTTAGATGCTTTTAAAAAGTATGGTTTTTCATTTCATACAGGGAGTGTGCTACCATGGCGACAAGCAAATAGAAAAGACCAATTTAACATGATTAACATAGCAAATAGAAATGAGCATATTGATTTCAGCCTCCACTACAAGTGTTCTGAAATATCAGATAGAAACCTTTTAAAATTATGGCTCCACTAGTGTAGCAGAAAACATCAACACTATCAAGTGAAGTACAAAACCGGTTCGACACTTGCTGCAGATGTGAAATCCAAACTAGACTCTGCATTCAACTGTATTAGAATAACACAAGAAGTCCTCCCCTTGAACATATGGATAGGTTCATGTGTTCAGGAGTTGGGATTTAACTCTACTTAAAAACTGACCAATTAGTTACAAGGCCCACAGACATTTTACCAGCTTGGTTGGAAGTAATTTGCTGTCGAACCTAGAAGACATGATCAATCACAGAGATAAGCTTAAATCCAAATCAACATATTCCAAAGGCACTCTAGTAGCAATTTGGTTGTCCTGGCAAATGGCATCTGTAGTGCCCTTGTTGTTTGATTCATATAGAAACTTATAGAAAGGCAGAGAGTCCTCATCCTGCTGTGCAGTTTCTGTGGAATTGATTGAGCTATGCTGAAGTAATCCCTTGAACAGAAAATTTGATTTAGTACTCAAGCCTCGAGTGATTTCCTGAATAAAAAGAAAAGAACACAATTAGTTTCCTTTTGATGGGAAAAAAAAAAAAAAAAGTAAAGGCTTTGAATTGCTTAGCCTTCGATGACGAACATAATTTCCAATACACCAAAAATGTCATTATTTTCCTTGCAATGAGAAAAAAAAAACAGCATAAATAATGACACTGGACTTGAATGAATTTCAATGTCACAGGTTAAGCACACCACCTGATGGGCAGTCTCACTTTGAACTAATACCTCTCTCATTGCAAATGTACACATGAAAAACAAATGGATTACCTGCTGGGCATGGGTTAATGATTTGTTTGGCAATTGGCATTCGTCACTACTTTCAGGAGTGGCAGAATGTTGTTCAGGTTTGCAACATCTTCCATTCCCATGAGAGGCCTCGTTAGGTGAAGATGACAAGCCCAGTGTCAAGAAGGTGACACCAGGAGTTTCAATCTCCTGGGTTGAGATATCATTGCCAAATAAACCTTTCCAATTCAATGCAAAACCAGGCTGCAAAGAGGTCGAACTTGAGCTACTGTCTTTCAGGGCAGCCTGACCTGCTCCACAGCAGACCTTAGGAGTACTTCCACTGTCATAAGAGAAACTTAGTTCAGAGGGATGTCTACTACTGGGGGATGCCAATTCAGAATTTGCTTGCCATGTCTTTTTCTTCATAGGTTCAAGAGAGACTCCCAGAGAATTTCTAACAAATACAACAATCTTATATCAGCAAGCAGGGTTTGCAAACAATTTTAATTCAAAATTTTGCGATAGAAATAAAAGCAAGAGGCATAACAAGGTACCTGAAAACACCAGCAGGCTCCTGTATTGCAATCTCCAATCTATTTGGACTAGGATCAGCTCTGTCCTCAGGTTTCGCATGTATCCCAGTCCCAACATTCAGACAAGCAAACTTTGGTTGAGTTGGGCTACCGGGATTTTCTTCAGAGAAAGGCCAAGGACGCTTTACGCCAGCAATCTAGTTCACTAATCCATCACAAATTGAGAACCCATCCTAATCATTGCAGAAAAAATAAATGAATATATGAAGATGAATACTGAGAAAACTAAATGGGGCCAAAGTTTTCCTACCCTGTCTTCCTCGGTCCAGGGAGGAGTGTTAGAATAGCTTTGGTTTGAAGGGGGCTCCAGTTGCATAGTAGTGCCAGATGATGATATGCTCACCTGTATATACACAAAATCATGTTTCCGGCTCGTAAATCTCAATATGAAAATTGCATCCAACCATGATTCCTACCTCCTCTGAAGATACAATTTTATAAATTAAGTTCTATAACCCCTATAGCATCAAAAAGAACAGAATGTCTCTTCTAGACTGCCATCCACATATACAGAAGGCATTCCAACAACAAAAACAGATGAAACGAACCAGGAAAATGGGAATATAATTGAAATTGAAATTTAATTATCAAATCACGAATGGCCAAAATAAGTCGAACTGCACTAATAGTTATAGGAATGCATAACCATATCACTGCCGGGACAACAGTAAACTGTAAATCTAAGCTTATAAAGAGAAGGAAAACATAGCCAATCTCCTAGCATCGTATAACAATAAACTCTGAATCTCAATAACAGTAAAGCATGAGCATGGCTTACAGAAGGGTAAACCAAAGAAAATAACAAACCTAAAATAAAGAAAGAGTGAACCCACCATTGGCAACTTCCTTGCTGGGGCTGGATATCGTAGCAAGGGGTCGAAGAATCTCAAATCATTCAAAGGACTAGAGGTGTTCTGAGACCTTATTCCAAATAAATCCATCTTTCTCATTTCCGATTCCTGATTCAGGGAATGATTCAAATCCTCTCTGATCCCATTCTGGACAGGCCATAAGCCAGGCGCCATGATGCCGGGGTTGGCCACACCGACATCAGTTACACAGGACTCAACATGCTCACTGTTCCTCCCAAGAGATGAATTCCTGGACAGGACCCTGTTCTCTTCTCTGGGTGACTGCTGTTGTGGACTGCTGCTGCTGCTGCTCAGTCCCACCATTGGAATCTGCTGCTTGAGATTAATGGAATGGAGATTTGCCATAGAAATGATGGAGTCTGGCATTTTGCAGGTGTTTCTTGGGGACATAAATGTTGGGTGCTGTTGAAGGGTCCTGCCCTTTATTTGTGAGGCATAGTTATGAGAAAAGACAAGAGAGGTGCCCTGAGAATGTAGGGCACCTGTGAGTGGAGGAAGGGCATGGGCTCGTTGTAGAGATGCCAGACAGGCTGCCTCCTGCCTCTGCTGTTCTTCCATGCGGAGTTTTTCCAGCTGAGCAACACCTAAACCGCGCTGAGGGATCTTCTTTTGGCCATTCTTGGACTTTCTACTGGATCGAGAGCTCCTCTGGTGCTGCTGCTGCTGCTGGTTCTCGTCCTGTTGTATCATGCTGCTGCCTTCCTTTGTTGTATATGTCAAGGATGACAGGGGTACTTTCTGAGTGTTAGATAGACCGCCTGCTCTCAGCAGCAGCATTGTCATCTAAAATCTAACAGACCAGCTGAGGTCTGTGAGGTTCTCTCCAGAGTTTGTGAGATGAAAGCATATGCAGAACGTGGGAATGAGTGTCAGGGAAAACACATTCAAACAATTTTTGGGTGGAGGCATTCCTATGTTTTGACTACAATTGCTGTCAGGAACACACAGTAGTGCACATAGACAGAAATAAAAAGAAGAGGCATACCCTCCATCTTCAAAATAATAGAACTAGGAGATGATACATTACGCAAAATAAACAACTCCAAAATACAGAACTAGGAAGGCGAAACAGGCACATAAGCATACAACCACAGATGGTTATTGATTGTAGGAATACCCAGAGCTCCACAGGAAGATAGGGATATACCCACAGATGTTTGTTCATCAGAGGATATACACAGAGCTCCACAGGCAGATACCCACATTATGTTTCTTGATAGAAACACATACGCAAAGCTCCAAAGGCAGATACTCACAGATGTTTGTTGATAGTAGGGTATACACAGAGCTCTAAAGTAACACAACTAGGAAGAGCAGGCCTACTATGCCCACCTTTCCTTTGTTTAACAGAACGCAAAGGAACGGAACTAGGAGAAGCAGTTAGCTGTGACCTGTACACCCTTAATTGATGTTTAATAGGAGATTAACCTGAGCTTCAAATGAATAGGACTATGAAGCGCAGAAATGTATCCCAAAACCCAGAGACATCAGGGTAGAGGATATGCAGAACACCAAGCCATCAGAACTAAGAAATGCAGAGGGGTAAGAAATGCAGAGGGGCGTACATATATATTTATGTAACCATAGCACCCACAGCAGTAATCAACAAACATTTGAATTGGGGAGAGACACGGAGGAGGAGAGAACTAACGTAAGTCAACATTGCGCTACTTATAGATGGTGATGGTGAAGAGAAACGCCACCAAATCTCTACATGGAAACCAGGAATCTTGTCCAAGTTCCGCTTAATTGGGATCCTTCTCTTGTTTTTCACCGCGTTGGGATCCACCAGCACCAACACCAGCAGCTGCTGCCTAAGCCTATTCTCTAGGGGGGTGAGCAGGGGGTTGCTTGCTTTTCAAAAGAAGGAAGCTGTAGGATCATCCATCTATCTATCTAGGTATCCATCGTCATAAAACAAACACCATGCCCTGTTTTGAGAGCACCGCGTGGTAACAAAGTGAGGACAGCATCAGATTCATAGAACCCATATCACAATTCTTACGAGATCCTACCATTCCTATCCTCTCCTCACACGTGTGACTTGTTGCAAAAACCAACAGAATCTGGATCAATCTATCCACAAACCCCATGTTGTGAGTGTGGAGGGAGGGCCCAACCGAACCAGACCAGACCGTCATACATAATCAGCAGCAGCAATCAAACTAGAAGGCTTTTTTCCTGTGGACCCCTACCTTCCTTTCCCCTTAACACCAAGCTACAGCATATCCCATCCCTTGCTCATCTGCATGACCCACTTCCGTTAAAGCTCCGTCTGCCATGCCCATGCCCATGCCCTCTCATTAATCCGCGTTCACACCCTGCCCCACTCACAAATCTAAATCTGCACATAACACCAATTCCATGCACACATACCCCTCTAAATAGACACTAGCATCTAGCTCTGCAACACCTCCCAAAAGCAGCTTTAGGCAGAGCGCTCTAGCCCTGGATACCCTGTTGGATTGGTATTATTTGCTTTATTTGTTTGTTTTCCCCCTATCATGCACATCCCCATAATCTCTCTGTCTATATCCCCTCTACCCATTTAACAATCCGAATTTCAATCCCCAACACATGAGAGAAAAACAAGGTGATACCAATTATCTATACATCCAAACCCAACCTCTAGATTCCAAGCAGCTTACACACCTAGATTCACTCCACCCCTTAATATATTCATCTCTATCTCTCTCCCTCATTAATGCAACGGACCAAATTGGATTCTCAACCAACCAACCAACCTGCCTCAAAAATAATAATAATATATTTACAGGAGCGATTCAGCCTGCCCATCTCTTTCACATTGACTGCCTCATACTGAAACAAGTCCTACCCCACACACCAACAACACCAGTCTGTCTCTTTCTTTCTGTGGCGGTTACATCATATGTGTGAAGTTTCTGATCTACCCATAATGGGATTCAGGCATTTTCTTTCTTTCCAACAATCATGTGCCTTGTGTGTACTAAACCCACTTACTCCCTTAACCCCTTAAACACGCTTCACTCATTTCAGTGAGCCAGTTTCTCACTTTTAAATTTACTATGGTGATTAGAATTTAGCCCTCCTCAATGGATAATCCCAATCATATCATACCATAACAAAGAGAATAAAAACTTTTAAGCCTGACACCAACTCAACAGAAAGACAGCTCTGCCCACATTAATTATTGTGCTGTACTTACTGTGCTGTGAGTACTTGAGATTTGCATGGAGATGGCAAGAAGATTTGGGCAGTCCACCTCTAATTACTCTTCACGATTGACAGTTGATAGAATCCACCTGAGCTAAACAAAACTGCCCCTCCTTTCACCCCAAACTTGGCAGATAAGTTTAATCTCCCACCAATATAGCCAACTTCCTGCCCCTCCTCCACTATGTACTAATTCAAATACCCCAAAATTTGACATTTTTGGAAATTATATGAATCTCCCACCAAAATAGCCATCTTCTTCATCTTCCTGCCCCACTATGTACTGAATCAAATACGAAAACAGACTGACAGTTATCTTGGTTCTACATACCAGCATCTATCTCGATCCTAGTTCTTAACAAGAGAATCAAATCAGCCTCTGTACTGATCTCCCTGATGGAGACATCCACACCCAAATCTTTCACATGTGTTAGCATTACCACGCCATCCTCATTTTCCCTCAACTCACTAACAGCCCTTACGCCTCTGGTTAGTTTGTTTCACACCAACGTGTACCCTATTACTAACAACCCTCCTTTATCACATAGTGTCAAGAGTGTGGTTGGGATAGAATATTTAGCATTTTACAAGCCCATGGTCCCAACAAAAAAATAGGAAATCCATTGATGGTGCCCAAATCTCATGCATTGTGAATTCCACATCCTCCCATTAAGACTTAGGTGAACTCCACATCCTCCCATTAAGACTTAGGTGAGATGGAATAAAGATATATGAAATATTAATGTCGATAAAAAAAAATTATTGAATATATTTTTTAATAAGATTTTCTTAATTTTATAATTTAAATTTTAAAATTTGTTGGTCTTGGATACATTGATTAGGTGCTTTGTTAAGGCACTTCTAGATGTTAAGCCATCTAGTTCAATTCTCCACTCTATTCAGGTGTTATTCTTGCACATAACCCTGATATACACTCACCGTTGGCGAACTTACAAAAATAAATTAATTAAAATTGAAAAATTATTAATTTCTAATTTTTTCAACAACTTTTTATATTTGGTTTGTTGTGAAGAGTTATTTTGGTTCATAGGGACAGAGGAATTGAATCCTCCCCGCCCAAGTTCAATTTTTCAAGTGACATGAAAAAAATATTTTAAATTTTAATTGAAAATTGATCGCTTTGGTACGTATTGGTTGTTGGTCATTGTTCATTTTATGTAAACCCTTATAGATAACTTGTCACATAGTACAATCTGAAATTTATAACTTTGGTATGTATTGGTTGTTGGTCATTGAACATGTTTTGTAAACACTTGTAGATAAGGTGTCATAGTTTTTCACATTCTTAGACTTGTTGTATTAAAAAGTTATTTATATTAATACCTAATCATTTTTTATGTCATATAATAATAAAATGATTTTTCATTTTGTGAATGTAATAGCAAGATAGAACACTTTTAGTTTCACACCTCTTCTTAGAGATTGCTACCATAGTGTTCAATGTTTTATCAATAATGTTATTTTGATTGTAGTCTCAATGGTATTATTTATTTTTCTGTGTAATTTCATTTTTTTTAAGTCTCTGCTATAACACATTAAATTTTGCAATATAATATATTTACAACGTAGGCGTGGTCTATATTGGAATTGGGCTTAGGGAATTTTGATTTTTAAACAAATGAGTGGACAAGATTTGATTTTAAAAGAATATTCTTTGTCTCATCATCCAATGGATGATATAAAAAGTATTTGAAAGGATTTTCAGTTTCGAATCAAAGAATTAGATATTTCATTTAAAATTCATTTATTTAGTCACGTTGGATTGGATCGGGTTGGTTTCCAAGAATCGTCATGTAGTCATAACAGTTGAACCTATTTGTTTAACCATTATCGACGACATTGTTTATGAAAACCACTAAAGGTATGCAATGAAGCTTCATATTGTGCTTTATATCAGTACTCACTTTAATTGTATTTTTATATGTTATTTCAAATTAACATATAAATATCGGTGCTCTCTTTAAAATGAAGATATAAATATTAATACTATGTTTTATATCTAAAACATTACATTTTTTAGCACGGTTATGAATTTAGGCAAAATTACAAAGTGAAGGTCTCATAATGAAAATTATAAGCACACTCTAAAACGTGGATAGAATTCTTAAGTCGTGCACAGTTGGTAGTGTAGATGGAGTAACTTTGCTACCTTCTCATCATCGTAAACTAAGCAACAAAGTTCCATAGATTTTAATGAAAAAAATTGAAGTTAAAAAATTTGAATAAATCTATTCTAAGTTGGGAAATACAATGTTCAACAAATAGTCCAATAAATTCAACAATAAAATTGTTAAATTTGTTTAGGTGTTGTGTAATTTGTTTAAATCGACTTTGAAATTTGAATTGAGTTCGCTTTTGACTATCTTAGAAATTATAAAAAAAATAAAGAACAAAAAACCTAAGTTGCAAGTATCGTCTAGGTTTGCATTTCCTACCTTCCCGCACATTGTTCCAAAAATTATTTAAAAAGAACATAAAACCTAAGTCATTGGTGTCGTCCTAAAAAATAAGATATATTTCGATAAATAGTTGTATTGTATAAAGGGTAGGAAAGCCATGTTATTGCAAAGACTTGCGGAAGTCGTGAAAAAAATGAGTACCAAAAAAGAATTGGTCATTTTTATCAAGGGGGGAAATTAAAATTTACAAAAATAAATTTAATAATGGAAAATTATGCAATAAAATTAATTATGGAATATTATATGTTGTAATTTGGTGCCTATGGTGTATATCAATCACATTTATTAATGTGGTTGTGCTAGTGTATAACAAATTACTCTAAACATCAAAACCAAAATGAAAAGAATAGGTGTGAGATTATTTTCTCATCCATATGATACACATTAATACAATTTGTGTGGCCCTTGGTTTCATATTCCAAGAGGTCGGTTGGACTTCTATGATTGCTGGCATTCACTTGAGAGTTTTCACCTTCCTCTCAACTGAGTAACTAAAGTTTACATAACCCCAATAGGATTATTTTTCCAACAATAATCAATCTTCTGTCAAATAACAATCAGAGTCTAATGGAAATGTTTACTAGAGAAAACCAAAAGACTCCATAAATTTGAATTTATTATATAAATAAGGTTTTGGGAAGATTTTTTTTATAAATAAAAACAACTAAATTATATTGATTAAAGAGAAAATGTACACAGCATTAGAAGACCGGGGATCCTTTTAATTTAGCATGAGGATACCACATATCCATGCTATAAAATCAAGGAGAAACATGTTTCACACCTAATCTTCCTTACGAACAAAGGATTTACAAACCATAGCTTGGTGGCAATCATTTATAGGATTTAAAAACCATAGCTTGGTGGCAATCAATTATATCATGTATAATATGATAAATAAATAGTTATAGAGATTACTTTGAGTGGATGCAAATCCCATTAGTAAGATGATTTAAATAAATATATACAATTTTGGAATTTCTAGTGTTGAGTTTTTGGACTTTGAGAATCATTCAATTAATCACCATAGGAATTTAATTGGTTTTAGTGGGAGAAGTCAAATACCAAAGTTTCTTTATATTGTACATTCTAGATCAATATCCAAATTCACAAAAGAAACATTCCATCAAAAAAATTGAACTTTGAAATAGTGTTAGAGCATGCAATAAATATTCTAAAAAATGGCCGTAATCACAAATTTATTGAACATTTCCAATTTCATTGCCATTTAAAAACTTGCGGTGTCTTTTTCTTCCAAATCCATATTAACCATTGTTTCTTTAATTATAACTATGATAATATCAATGGTATGAAGTTATGAATTAGCCTTTATAAATAGGAAAGTAGGATGAAGAAATTAAGCATGGTTAAAAGCCGTGCAAAGAATTTTAGTGTAACATTGTTTGTATAGTCTTGGCATAACATACATAGTTTAGAATGAGATCTTTTCTCTCATTATTTATTATATTTTATCATTCAATTATAATCAAAATTAAATTTAAAGATTAAGTGGTGAAAGGAAATGTCTAACTTACATTATAAAAATCTCTAAACTTAATTGTTACTCATTTTTAAACTTAATTGCTACTCATTTTTATTTTAATTTGTTGATGTTTAAAGCTTTTCTCCTTCAACTTTATCATCTATTCCCTTTCCTTTATCTGTTATATTTTAAATGCTTTTCAATCATCCATAATAGTGAAATGAGAAATAATAATAAAACTAATTTTTCTTTTATTTAAAATAAAATATCATAATTAAAATATATTTAAAAAACTCTACTTTATATATATTTTGATATCATAATTGTTTAAATAAGAAAAATAAAAAACAACAATCCTTTATACTTTTACATAATTAGAAATATGTTTCTATCCACCTATCTCAAAATTACATATATTCTATTATAATAGTATAGTGAGACATTCAATATAAATTGGAGAAATAATTATAAGGGACCACTATATATTAAACCTTGGTACCAAAACTACAAATTCCATGGATTGGATATATTTACAAGTGATGTAGATGTATTCTACTAATAGCAATGTTTGGTAAAATAATGATGGATAAGTTTTATATTTAATAAAAGAGAAAAAAAAATAAACTACATTTACAAGTGATATGGATGTATTCTTTATTTAGTAATGTTTGGTAAAATAATATGCACAAAAGATGTATAAGCATTATGGTTAAGTAAAAAGAGAAAAAAATAAATAATGTTACTCCATTTTCATAGAAAAAACTCTACATCAACCAACAAAAATGGTTGTTTCAAACCATTCCTTAACCATAAGCTACAAATTTTCCAAATAAATATACAATTTAGTTTTATAACTTTTAATATACCATACCATATATATATATATAATTTAATTACTAATACCACAAAATATAGTATATATAATATTTTAATTATTTTTTATAATCAACCATTGTTTTTATTTTAGTTTCTCTATACATAATCAAAGTTTAGGTTTGTGCTTACTTGTGGATTGTATAATACTTTCAATTTACAATGAACTATCAATCTTATATCAACGTTTTCTCAGTGCGTGCAATTTATAGATTTTATAGCTACTTTATCTATCACATTTATTTTCGTTGACATATATAAAATCAAACGTGATTTTGAGAAATTGTTTTCATAACTCAAGTCACAATGGTATCATACATTGATTTGATTTTGCCTTATTTTATATTTAAATATAAAAGAGTTCTCATGAGTGGAATCACAATGATGTCACACATTCCTTTGTTTTTTTGGTTGTCTTTTTCTATATCAAAAAGAGATGTACAAATAAATTATTTTATTGGATTTGGCTTTGCTCATTCTTATTATTATTTTATGTATATATTAATGTTCCAACACATAACCTCATAGATTATCAATGTACTTCCCATTTGGGTTTATTGTCTCCAATACATTAATCATTCTTACAATTTATCATTAAATTTTTAATAACTTTAATTATTATTTCTTACAAGAGTGTATTAATTATTTTTGAGTTTAGTGTCTCCAATACATTAATCATTCTTACAATTTATTATTAAATTTATTAAAAATTTAATTATTATTTACAAAAATGTATTTTTATTATTATTATTATTTTAATTAAATATAAATTTTATGATCTTAATCCTTCACAATGTTCCAACCATAATTTAAAACTCCAACATTTTTAATTAATTTTTTATCCACTCAAATTTAAGCCAAAGCAATAATCCCAACCATTCGTCATCCTTGGCAATCGGTGTCATATCTAGAGAAAAAATAAAATAAAAAATTGTTTCCCCCTCTAACTAATCAATATACTTTATCTACCCACAAAAGCCTAGAAACAAGATAATGTGTCCACCATGTAAGTTGTTTAGTGATGAGTTGTATTTTCATATTGTGTATTTCTTCATAGTTAATTATATATGTGAGAATCACTATCAAATTAAAGTTTAGGGAAATATCGACAGAAAGAATTTTAATCCATGAGACCACTTTGTAGCATAGCTAGTTATATGTTTAATGGATGTCAATTCTAAACCTCCATTAATACTTAACTGCTTTAATGTGTTTAATAAGTTAGGCTTTCCATAACCCTACATGAAAGCTCAATATTGTGGCCATCACCTTCATGTTTCTTCATAAAAGGAAAACCTAGATTATAATTTGATATGATATCATTTTATTCCAAAAGTTGTTAAAGCGATGTTGATGTAATATTAGAATTTTAGGTTTTAGAAATAATAACTATGTAACTACACCCACTAATGTCTACTTCTTGTAATTTATGAATATATTCTTTAGTTTTATAAAAGAAAAATCTTTTCATGATATTTGAACTTTTATAATTCCGTGGGAGTAAAATATGAAACTTTTGAGACTTCATTTTCTAGGTATAAAATTAATTGAAGATAATGTTATTAAGAGGATTTTAAAGTAAAATTAAAGTAGGAATATTTTCTAATTCAATTTAGATGAAGTATTGTAGTATATTTTATATATAGTTTATTTAATTAATTAATTATATATATATATATATATATATATATATATATATATATATATATAATTGTGTTTATTTTAAATAAATCTTTTTTGTAAGTTTGGTAGGATTACATTTTCATCATCATGTCCAAATACATTATCTTGATCGGGGAGGGAAATTGAACTTGTGATAAATGCCTTAATAATTCGTCTCATCATCATTTAGCCAAAAGCTTGTGAACTTGTTTATCTTAAATATTAAGTTTTTATATGTTTATTAATTAAATTTAAATATGAAATTTTGAAATATAATAATTATGAATATAAATGATTATTTTAATTTCTAAGATAAAATGTGTGTGTATATATATATATTACTTCTCTTTATGTAAAAATACTCTTAATTATAATTATATGTTTATTAATTAAATGTATTAAGCTTGTATATGTTTATTAATTGTATTTTTTCAAATATCATGGTAACTCATATGAATCATTTTATTTTAATTTATTTTAATGTGATATGCATATTATGATTTTTTTTTTTGAAAAAATTGTTTGTAAAATTTTAATAAAAAAATTATAATATAACAAATTGAATTGAATTGATTTATTATTTCGATTTATTTTTAATTGAGTTGACATCATCATCATCATCACCATCATCATCATCATTGTTATTATTATATCTAATTTTACAGGTCAATATAATGTCTCCCCAATACTGAGTTGCAAAGTGCCTCTTGACACAAGAAGAATTATTTATATTGTAGGTTGTTAGTGTCTGCCAGTCCTGCCAGTCACCAGTGATCAAATATGCTCTTACAAGGTTTTTGATAGGGTCCTACTGCAATTTTTTATGGTTTCAAAAGGTTTTCAAATAAAAATTTGGTCACTGGTTAGTGTGTCTAGGTGTGTTACTACTCCTTTCAGTCCATGTTTTGGTCATGCCATCACTCATCACCATCTCAGCCACATCACCAGGGTCATCATTTTACTGCCCATTGCATGTAGTGTCATTATTAGGTCTTAGGGTCAAAATCATAAAGAGCAGTCATTTCACCAGTAAATTCAGCATTGAAGGAGTAGTAATAGTTAAAAATGTTCAATAAAGGTTTCAAA
Organism: Pinus albicaulis; assembly: GCA_034641835.2. NCBI lineage: Eukaryota > Viridiplantae > Streptophyta > Pinopsida > Pinales > Pinaceae > Pinus > Pinus albicaulis. The sequence continues at coordinate 99,307,933 of CM076573.1, read as the reverse complement.
AGTGTAATTTCATTTCTGTTATGATGTAATATGTTTCAAAAGGTTCTAAAATCTACATCTCCAAATCAAAAAGTGAAAGAACATGGTGAGGCCACTACACCACTAAAGATAAAATCGATCTCCAAAACTATAAAAGACCAATGAGCATCTCATTTGCTCATTCCATCTTCAAGAAACATCTATCCACCTTGAAAGATCGTTTGCACCCTCATAGCAGCCATTCGTTGCCACCAAAGTTCTCATCTCTCTCATGCGTTGTGATTTTCACTAGCAGCGTTGCGCTTTTGCTAGAAGGTGTTGCGATTTCTTCAAAGAGGAAAAAAATTCATTCCAGTGGTTTCTACATCAACAAGTAGGTTCCAATGTATCAGATACAAGTAAGTGGGTCCTCAAATTACCTCTTTTGATTTCATCTTTTTTCTTGGAAAGATAAATTCCCTCTTCTAGGGTTTTGGTTGCATTTTCTTGGCTTCATAATCTCATTGAAAAATTGCTGAGTAAAACCCTAAGATTAAAGCTCTAATACCTTACCCCACCTTTCATACACCTTCCTAATCATTTTCCCTCACCCCTATTGTTAACACTGGAAAATCGTACAGGCAGAAGACATTAGAAAATGTCAAACATAAGGTACAGATAAATATTTACAGGGAAGAAATACATTAGAGGAGCTAAAAATTGAAATTTTCCTAAGGTCAGAAGGAAAAAATTTTGGACCATGCATAGGAAGCACTGGCTCTAAGTGTGCATTGCGGCTTTTCCTTCGATAGCCGCACAATGTGTGACTATCCCTTCTGTTAGTATGAATCCTTTGTCGAAGTGTACGAAAAAGGACCACTTTAGCTACGCATAACTAATAGCCCTAACAGCAAAAGTGGCTGCCAATATCTTCAGATCTGCGGTTAGTTGAACAAGAAAAAAGCTGCAGAACACCAGATCTATGCATGGAAAGACATTAAGCAGTAAAAACAAGGGTTTGCTCCATATACCAATAGACAAGACAAGAACAATTTTTGAAAGAATTTTTATATTAATCGGGCACCTAGGAGGAAAACAAGAAGGCGTATCCAATTCTCCTCAGTGGGATGGGTTCTTGGAAGTCCTCAGCACTTCAGATCTAATATTTCTCTCTCTTGTTGGTGTAGAAAACCCAATGCAAAGAATAGAGTTCAATGGGAGCTCACACAGCAAATGATGGAAAAATGGGACCAAGTGTATAGATCCAGAGTGATCTAATAGGCAACAAAAGGTGAAGAATGATGGAAAAAACCCTCCTATTTATAACAAAATATTGGGTCATTCTAGATCTTGGTGCATGATTAAAATAATGTTAACCAAATCTAGATCCACCTTTTATGGAATATTTTATTATATTTGTTGGAGGGAAAATGTATTTGACTTGGGTTAAATCCCTTGATTAGTCAAAAATAAATAAATAAATGATTTATTTATCTTTTTAAGGAAGTGGTTGGAAGATAATCAAATAAATAATTATTTATTTAATTATTTAAGGAAGTAGTTGAAAGATAATCAAATAAATAATGATTTATTTAATTATTTGTGGGTGATTTGGTCATATTTAACAAGGAATATTATCTAAATAAGATTTAAATAATTATTCCTAGAAAATAATAAGATAAATAAAGGTTTATCTAATTAATTTCTTTGTTTTTGGGTTAAACATGACTGGGAATAATAATTAAATTATGCTTTAATTAATTATTCCATGAGGAAAATCAAACAAATATGGGTTTGTTTAATATTTCCTTTTGGGGTTTCCTGCTTGGACCATAAACAACCTAATAAATGTGGTTTATTAAGTTATTCAACATAGTGAAGGCAATTTTACTTAGGGTAAAATTGGTCTTACATGGTGTACTTGGGTCCATCTAATGATAATAGGTTAGATGACCAAAAAATGGTGTAACAGATTGCCCCCCAGCGTGTGAGTGTTAGGAGCAAATCGTATGACTGAAGTACGTTGTAAGAACTCAATCACCAGACAACAAAAGGGAAGTCAGAGAGAGAAATGCAAGGTAGATAGTGTGCTGAAGAACTAGACCCTGGGGAGACGAGACTCGCAGGTGCAACAAGTCTCTTTTTATGAGAGGGTACCTGTGCTGAAGGCGGCGGGGGAGGCATACCTATGCCCGCCGAGACAAAGTACAAAAGAATAGTGTGTCCAGTAAACAAGGGACCGAACCATAAAGTACAGCCGGCATAATCATGAGCCAAATAAAAATACAATGAGGAATCCCACATACATGCTATGCCTGGCATAACAGCCAGGACTGATACAATAATATCTGAGTACATGAGATACAAATACAACCCAAATGCCCCCTGTAAATGGGGAAGGGCTCACAAAATCTGACTGAGACATGCAAATCAAAGAGGCGCTGCAAGTGGCGAAGGCCAACATCAACAAATATCTGGAGCTGCATCGAAGGCTGCAAGGAGGAGGTCATCCGGGCATGTGGGGGGCTACCTGCAGGGCCACCCCCTCATGAGGGTTGAGACATCTCACACACACCCGGAAATCATCAAGAGCTGTTGCTGTATCACCGAACCATCAAGTATACGGATCTCGATCATGCTTAAAGGAGCTGGAGTGGAAAAAAAATCAAGTCAAAGGGAAATGAGAGAGCCCTTTGCCTGATCCGAGGCACCGAACAAGAGTGGAAGCTGGAACCAAGGTACACCGCCCTCTAGACCTGGCTTCTGGAATGAATGAGCTGATGTCGACAGAAGGAGGTCCGCCATA
>CM076573.1:99025816-99305069 GCA_034641835.2 Pinus albicaulis | reverse complement strand
TAGGTCGGTGGGATGTCACTGACTGCAGGTCAGGTGAAAGACTTTAACACCTAAGCGAGCAGAGGGGGAACCCGAAATTTTAAATATACCCCAAAATTTTGGGTGTTGTTGTAGAGGCTACAAAAAATGGCGAACCACTGGTAGAATCCAACATCTCTGTCAATATCACAACAATAGTCTGAGTCCGGATAGTGATGCAAGGGAATATTGAACAAATTCCATGGGTACCCTTTGTATTACTTTGGCCCTTTACAGGTAAGCCTAACCCTTGTGCCTCAACTAGGTCTCGCTAATCAGAAAACACATCAAAGAGAAAGCTCACAGACGCCAGTAGCTTGTTGGTGATGTGAAGAGCAAGGCAGGGGGTTAATTATTTTCAGGATTTTTTAAAGTAAGTTTCCGGTGTTGCTCCGCTGCCAGCAGGCCTGGACAGTACCCCGGCAGAGTCACTTCAAGAAATCACAAACGTTGCTCCACTGCCAGCGAGCCTGGTCAATACCCCGATGTAGTCGTTGCATTACCTCTCTGCGCAGGAAGCATTTCTCGATCCTTTTCCCTTATTTGTTTTATGTGCTTTCAGCACTTATTTTCATGTGCTCGTGGCACTTATTTTTCATGGGCGGATGAGGGATCCCAACTTATTTTACGAGAAGGAGAGGTTGTTTCTTGTTTTATAGAAACTAAAAGATATCCTGATTTGGGTTTGCCCTTGTGCCAAACCTTCACATCCCATCTACCACAATAGGCGAAGCGTGCAAAACAGATCTTTAAGATGTACAAGACTATGCTAGGTACAAGGCTTAGGTTATGGGTATAGGCCATTCAAACTCATTAGGTCTCCCACAAGAAACCGGCTCGTATCTCCCTGGCTAAATAAGTTTATAATTATAGGCATCTTGTTGCGAATGCGACTTCGATGACTGGTCCTAAGAGAAAGCTGCCTCTTGAGATAGAAACCGCAACCTCACGCAAAACAATGGGGTTACTGTTTCAGCAATCGGGGAAAAGCAAGACCACAAGATGGTAGGGTTTCAATGAGGGCTCATGAAGTGGCAGGTGATATGCTTAAAAATGCTGTAAGGAAGAGAGCGTACAACACAATGTAATAGGTGAGGCTCGAGATGCAATGCACGCCATGTGCGAGAACGATCCACCAGTTGTAGGTGGAAAAGAGGCACAATACAAGCAGTGATTATTTATGCAGCAACAAGCAACTGAAAAGGAAATGAAAGGAAAATACTTGTAACATGATAATGCCTAAGATATTAATCGTAAACAAAACATCAAACACACTTTTAAATAATAACGTAAAAATTTGGCAAGTAAATCTAATTAAAGACTTTGAACTAACAAATTTTATTAATAGGTCCTAGCTAGCCTACACCTAAACCCTAGTTTAACCCATGAGGTGACCGGGCTATGTAAAATCAGTTTTCTAGTGCAACCACTGCCTTAGTTTGCGTCCTGCAATGAAAACAATGATCAGGATCAGAGCTAGTATCCAAAAAACTGCGGTAACAACAAAACTTACTTGAGGAGCAGGTGCCACGGCAAGACGATCATAGATACTTCCCAAAAAACATGCCAGAATAGATTGTGCAAGCTGAACCCCACTCTCATCTTTATATGCAGCAATATGTTCTTGAAACTCAACATTTATAAATGAACCATAATCATTCATGCACAATCCTGGGCCTGATGGGCCCAGGGTAAGCCATTTCCCATTTGTCGGCACCTCCACCGAATAGGGTTGGTTGAACGAACAAACATGCTCATTATGGTAGTGAGGGTCATCAGTTTTATGGAATGGACACAATAAGAATGTGCCAGGAGAATTATAGATACTTGTGAATCCCAGATCAGAAACCCCAATTTTGAAAACCCTAGTTCAGGGTTTATCTTGGGTTTGGTCAAGGGTATGAGGATCCGAATCCACTTTCAGTGTAGGTTGCAATTCCTTACCGCCTTGAGAAAACTCTGGACCTTCGAGCGGGGGGCTTCCCAACTTTGATGGTTTGGCGAGAACAACAGGCGAATGGATGTGATCATGGATTTTGGTGAGTTGCAAAATGTCAGTGGGATTTGTATCGATTCGGTCAAATGTTTGCACACTAATAGATTGATAAATTGATGTATCCGATTCTCTAGATTTGAGAGGGTGGGGCGAACTCGACATGGTTATGCTGGGAGGAGCATGGTACTTGGGGATCGTCATTTTAGAAATGATCGGCAGAAGCTGAAGCGCTTCGATTTTCTGATGGGTACTTGAATCTTCCCAAAGCGACTTATCGAATTCTAGTGTCTCCATGTGGTCGGCAAAGGGATGCGAGTGACAGTCGTTAGTGGTATGATGGAATATGTTTTCAGATAGGCAGGGATCGCTGTAACCATTGATTTGATAAAGTTGGGTACTTGGAAATTTAGGCTCCCCGGGAGTTACCAACTCGGATGGGTCAATAAATAGGACATCTTGAGGTTGCCTAGACAGGAAATTGCTCCTATGGCTGTCTAAAGATTCTGAGTGAGAAAGATCAGATCTAAAAGATTTATATATTTTGAACTGTGATTGTGAAACACCATCTGCGTGCTTATGATTTTCGCCAATACCAGTATAAGGAAATTTTGAATGTCTCGAAGAAATTATTGGTATGGCGGGGTCGCGAAACAAACCAGGGAATAATGAAAGAACAGACTGAGTCGCAGGGGCATTAACCATACAAGGCTTTTCAACAAGTGCATCCATGTCATTCAGAGAAAAAAGTGATCTGGTAGGCCTTGTAAGGGAAACTACTGCATCCGGGATAGGAGTCGATTCATAATCCGTATGCGAATCAAATTTAGGATTGTATCCGAGGAAACATCGAGTGGGTTTGAGGTAGGTTTCATGAAGCAAGAGAGATAATGAGCCACTGGGGTTTTCAAACTCTGATTCGACATGGTGCGTGAAAGATCCAAAGTCTGAAAAGTTGTTGACTTGCGGGTTGTCATAGGTAACACTAGGCTCAGGCTGGGTTGCTAACTGAAATTGTTCAAGGGAAACAAGGATCACATAGCTGAACTGTTCACTTAACAGCTTCCAATCGACATCCTCTTCAGGGAACTCAAAACAATAATGAACAAATCTGATAGAAAATTCATCTAGAGTTTCCTGAGGTTTCATTATAATGTCATTCAACTTTATCAATACATTTTGAAAATCGTACCTGTGAAAAGCTTGTTGTAATTCATTAGCGACTTGTTCAAATGAATGGATGGAAGCTTCCGGCAATGTGTGACACCATTGCTTAGCGTGACCTTCGAGAGTGAGGAAGAAAATTAAACAAATCAAACCTTCATCGTCAATTTCATAGCACTCACCAAAGTCACAGAAATCTAAAAGGTGTTGGGTTATGGACACCCCATTTTCACCATCAAATTTTAACTGGGAAAAGTGATACATAAGTTCATCGCAGATGAAGTATCGAGGCTCATAAAACTCTGACAAAAATCTCGAGAGAATGATTTGGGAACGAGCCATTACAGATATGAGATTAGCTGTAGGCTCTCAGGGCTTAGCTTTTCATCTGGCCCTCCTTCTAGCGCCAATTCTGTTGACGGGAAAATCTGTCCGGCCAACAGCAGGGGATCTCCCCGGTAAAAGGTCCCAATTAGACCTTGAACCGTTTGGACTAGGGATCCCGTCTGGGGTGTGGGTCCGGCTACCACTGATTCATCTTTTGTTTGGGACTCGAGCTGAGTACATTGTATTACCAGTAGATTATACACTTAATGATGAATACAAGCATTTTGAAAAATCCCTTTGTGGATCTGATGTTGTCATATGTATGAGCACTATTGAGTATTATGTTTTCAATTTCTGAACATCTTTAGATTAAGGGAACTGTATCTTCAACTCACATCATAATTGCATAACAGTTTGCTGAGTATGTTAATGGTGGTTGAGTTTATTTCACTTTCTTAACGAACACTGATGGCTTTGTTTATTGGAATTTGTGTTATCATTTAAAACTTTTAGGAAGTGAAGGGTGTTCTCACCATGAGGAATTGTTTCCTTTGTGGTTAGAACAGCTTACAAGCCTAACCCTAATCAAGTGTTGTTAAAAACACTTCCTTCGGTCTTCAGGATTTATTATTTCTTCTTGCTACTCATAGTGTTGCAAGTACATTTAATGCATCGATCATATGTCTTGTATCAGTTGATTAAGTGTGTATCCACTATTTTACAGAGTTTAAGCGAGACCCAAAGCAAAGGAGAAATCAGTGGTAACCGGACCCACACCCTGGAGAGGATCCCTAGCACAAACGGTTCAAGGTCTAATTGGGACCTTTTACCGGGGAGAACCCCCGCTATTGGCCGGACAGATTTTCCCATCAACAACCTCCCAAACTAAAAAACTGAGGCAAAGAAAACAGTAAAATGCCTTTTAAAAATGTATTGGTAGCTTTTGGAGATAAGTTCACTGTGAAAAAAAAACGATTTGAGGTGAAATGGAGGTTGTTTGAGTGGTACTACGCTCCTGTGCACGGGCATGTAGCATGGGCACACGCTGTGTTGTTCATTGGGTCAGGCACTGGGTGCCCTCTGAACGCCGGGCGGGCCGAAGACCATAGGCGTGTCGTGTCGTGTTCAGAAACCTTTGTAAAGACACTACAGGCACGTCACGCAAATTTACAGGCACATCGCGTCGTGAAATTTTCCCACTGCTTGCCTAGGGTTCGAGAGAAATTCTCTTCTTTTGTTCTTTTCCACAATAGAAAATGACCTTCTCCTTTGAGAGCTTTTATAGCTCTTTTTAAAATGTTTTTGAACGCTTTTTTTTTTTTCCTCCTTGTGGTGATTTTGACATTTTTCCTTTGCCTTTGTTTTGAAATAAAATAAATTTTCCCTTTTCAAATAACATTGTCTTTGAAAACTCCGTTTGACATGAAAAAAGGCTTTTTAGAAACACCATCTGGGCGCTTTATGTATACTCCATGTTTCAACCCCTTTAAAGCTTTGTCTATTTTGAAAGATCGAACGTTGTGCCATGAGTATACTTCTCACTGTGTATTAATGAGACCTTCTCTCAACCATAGAATTAATACCTAGTGATTTTCCTTCTGCTTGTTATGAAAGAGGCCATCAAAATGTGTTTTGACCCTGTTGCTTTGAATAGACCACTAGGAGAAAACTGTGATTTTTTCCACTAGACATTCTTGAATATCTTCAAATAAATTGACCCTCTACTCATTCTGAAGGAGGTCATCTTACATTATAAAAACTCATCCTCAACTGGCACAATGTCTTCCTTTATTTGGACAAGGCATGATTAGTAAACTGTGCTCTTTTCTTATCATTTTTTAAGACCTTCCAAACAAACTGTGCCTGTTTACTAGCTGATTTTTCCTTTTTTTGCATGGTGTCTTCACAACAAGACCTCTTTAGCTCAATATTTTCCCTGATGAGTTTTCTTAAAGACAAAGTTAACACTTGATGATTTGACCCTCTGCTTGTTATGAAGGAGGTCTTATGCAACTGTGGTAAGTGGGCCCTTTGCTTATTTGTGAAGGAGGCCTTGTAAACACTGTGTTTTTGCCATCTCTATCTATCATTTGAAGAATATTTTTGAACCATTTGTCTATGGGCCCTCTACTTATCATGAAGGAGGACATGTTTGACAAATTGCATGGGCGCCTTCTGACCTTTGTTAACCAAATGAACAATGTCCATGAACAAACTGTTTGTGGCTCTTTAGACAAACTATGTTTATCATTCAAAGAGATCCTGTGCTTGTCATTTAAGGGAGGTTTCTTTAGGACTGTGAGAGATAGCCTTTCTTCTCTGGAAGGAGGTCTTTGATTTGACAGTGTTAACCTTTGAGAAAGGCTACCTATTCCAAAACTGGGCCCTCTGAGACTGTGCCTTTACGCTTTGCTTATCTTTTGAAGGAGGCTTCCTACTCACAGTCTTTGTGACCCTTCAGACCTACCATGAGGCCCCCTAATTTTTACTGATGGAGGTCCTTAAAACTATAAAGTTTCATTTATATCAAAACTGTGACCCCTATCTGCTTGTTTGAAAAATACAAAATAGAAGGCAACAATGAATCTTTGGTACTTATCCTTGATTAAATTATTTGAATCATAATGCCTTTTGCTTCATGAGGACATGTCAGTAAAGTACATCCCTTTTGCATAAAATTACTGTGAATCTTCAGGAGTAAATAAAGTGCTTTGTAAATGGTGAGTGCTCACTGCTATGCATCTCTGAAATAAATCTTTCTTCCTTTGACTGCGTTTTCACGGGGTGCAGTGAAATTTTTTGTGATAGTCTTTCAAAGCTTAGGTCATGATAAGGTATAAGGAGCAACTGTTCTTCATTATACCTTCACCATGATGCCTAATTTTCTTTAAAAATATTTTTGACATAAAAATACCACTATTGGTTGTATAAGGCTGCTTTGTAGGGCTGGCCACAATCTGTACTTCCTTTGATTTTCATAGTAATCTGACACAGCATGAAAATTTCTCCTGAGGTGCTCTTTTTTCTCACACTCTGCTTGGTATCGTCAATCAGTACATCCCAGCAGAGATGTAAAAATAGATGCTTTTGAAGTTTGGAGAGCTTCTTTGATGTTTCAAGGGGATCATGCCCGATCTAATCATATTTCTTCAAATAGGGAAAACTCCTTCTCTTTTCCTGATTTGAACATTCTTGAGCCTTGATAGAAACAAAAAAAAGTGACCTCTTTGATGGTGGTGACCTAGGGATAGACAAGGGTTTTGCTTTGGCAAATAACAAGACATGATAATTGACTGATATTCAAGATACGATTTTTGGCTCAAAACAGTCTCGCCAAGGAATTTTCCCTAAAACACCACCACCTAGACCTACATACTTTGTCATGGATTTTGAATGGCTTCTTGGGCATGAGTAGGTTATCACATGACAAAGCGATCAGTGAGAGAGGGGTAGACACTTTGTTAAATTTTGGATAGTGAGTTGTATGAAAAACAAAGGATTTTTATGGTAGAGAGACACACTTGTAACAGCTATAGATAGGGAGGCTTTGCTGAATTGAGATAGGTAGGGAAACTGAAGGGTTTTTCTCATTATAGGCTGAAAGAGGGGGGTCGGAAAACAAAAATTTGTTTGAGGTGTTTTTTAGATGAGAAATTGATAGATTTAGATTATCTTTTAGAAATCTCAGCCAAGGAATCTAGTCATCAAAACAGGTAAAAATACTGATGACTAACACCTCCCACATGAAGTTAAGAGATGTAGTGTGGAAATGATGGTTTGCCCATGGTTTCTCCTAAAACATGCTATATATAAATTATGGAGAATCATGCTCACAATGGGCACCTTCAACTCTTGTGCCACCCTCCAAACAAAGTTTCCCAGAAACATAAGAACATCATCAATATATGGGAGAAAAAACAAATAGAAACAAGTTTCCATATGACAACCAGGAGGTGGATCATAGTTCCACATATGGAACTGGCGCAGTGCATCCCCTACCTGCCTCAAAATAAAGAATAACAAGTGTATTTTCAACCACTTTTTTGCTGCCACAATCATCCTACAAGATAGGATGATAAAAGTAACATGTGGTGCCAATGGTGCACACCAAGAATCATGTGGCCTCCCCCACAAACCACCAATATCATGGCCAACATCAATGCTAAAAATGGCCTCAAGTACATCACAATACCATATACAATAAGGAATGACCCTCATTGGTACAACATGCTGCTCATATAAAGTAAAGGAGTACAAAACATAATGAAAAAATGTACCTTCTCTACTATGTACTTTGGTCATTGAGCTGAAATGGCTCAACTGGAAGCTCTCCCTCACTCTCAATGAGTAGGGAAGTGGTTGTGAAAACCTCTCCATCACCATCCGGGCTATGCATCTCTCCATATGTTGATGTATATCTTGCTAGATGCCCTCCCAAGTGAACTCCTCCATCAAATAATGAAATGCATCAAAGTGCATGGAAAGAAAGTCCACATGTGCTGCATGTAGTAGCTTCTTCTTGAGCTCAGAAGCTCTAGTCAAGAAGAATCTACTATAATAATAGATGACCTCATCATCCACCATGTATCTATCATCTCCCTCCGGGTCATTAAGAATAATGCAAGCACCAAGATCCTTGGAGTACTCTACCAAAATTTGAGACCTCCAATATGGGTCAATTCTCCTAAGAGACAATGCTGAAGATCTGAAGTGTGAAGCTCCTCACATGCTTCTGTATTTTCCTTTGACATCCATCATGCCAAAGTCATCCTCAAAGTGCTTCCATGCCCATCATGTATCTACTCATGCTCAAGTAGAAGTGGTGGCCTTTGGAAGTTGGCTTCCTATGTGAAGCTACCATCCACAAAGAACCCCATGATCCTGGCCAATGTAAGCATAAGTGGCCTCCATCTACTCCAATATATGGGGTATCCATTCCTCAAAGGAAGTACCATCTATTTCTCCAAATCCATGGAGTGGTCCCCTTGCACTATGGTGGTGCCATCTTTCATCACTGCAACAACTTCTGTCAGTGAAAAATATGTAGTGAGAGTGGGTAATGCTGAAAATGGAAGAATGTTTCCCTCCTCCTTGAGTCTATCCGAGACTCTCTACACTGTACTAGACCCCTTCAAAGTATCCACCCCTCCGGAATTTAAGAGTGGTGAACCAACTGGCAAGATGTCTCTCACCAACTCTAGATATAGTGGCCTCCCAGGTGGAATGCCCCCATATAGTGAGACATCAAAATCTAAAGTGGACTGTATATATATGAGTGCACCGATTTGTCCCTCCTTTCACTGCGCAATACAATATCCTTCTTTTGTGTAGAAACCTCCCGAAATAGATAAGGGTGAATGCTCATCATCCCTTTATGTTGATCCCTATTTTCTTCTCCTTCCATCTGCCAAGATTCACAACCCACAATAACATATGCATGCTGCTCCGGAAATGTGTTTTGGTTCCGACATGTTGGATCATTTGGAAATCCTTGCAAATAAACAAGGGCTCCTCTAATGGATGTAATGGCTCCTTTCCCATGTCCATGTGGTGATGGATCTCCTCCTGATAGTACACTGATGTTATCTTTTCTTTACTCATCCTTTTCATTAATATTTGAGAATGCCTCATCCTCAATGAGAGACCCTTGATCTTGGTCTTCCCTTGAAGGAGGAATCTCCATGTCTTCATCTATAGAAGAGGGCTCTTTCCCTTGGAAAGGTATCATGCATGTTTATATCCCCTTCAACATAAATATGGAGTGGACTTTGCAAAATAGATCTTTCCAACTCATGCAAAGGTTTCGAGTTTTTGGGTTCAACAAAATATGTTTCACAATGTTTAATATCAAATTTTCTCTCTAATTTCTTAGTGAACCCTGCATAAGTGTTTACATTTTCATGATACCGTGAAGCAGAATTATAAAACCACCATTCACGGGCCATAACTTTGAGGTGCAGCGCTGCTCCTCTAATGACCTCCTTTTCTGAAACTTCTTGTAGCTGGAAATAGGAATCTAGCTCCTTCACCCAAGCCTTGGCTGTGTTGGGGTCCTGTGATTTGGAAAATTGGCATACCAAATGACAAGGCAACATCAGAACCACTTTGGAATCCTAGGATGTAGCCCTCCTGGATTCAGAAAGGGATCTCTCTGTATGTGTGTTAGAATGATATGCTTTAAGGCTTATGATATGATACTAGGCTAGTTATGGAGCACGACGGATTTGTTTGTTTGTTGGTTGGGGATCATTAACTAAGAAGGTCATGTGAAATGTGAGGGGGAAAATAGAAGGATGTTTCAGCATGGGAAGATAGGTCAAGAAAAATTTTCAAGCCATTGGGCTATGGAGTCATAAAAGGGTTTACTTGCACAACAAATATTCAAGGGTTTTCATAGGGAAAGTCATCTATATCAGAAGATCTTTTAAGTTGAGTTTGTGGTATGAAACATTAAGAAGTGTGGTAAAAGAAGGAAAAATATAAGAAAAAAAAGGGCAGCCTAAGATTAGGTAAGGACTTTTAACCTATCCCGCTTTCGACATACTCTCAATGGTAGAAAACATTTAAGATAAACATAAAAAGTAGCCTAAGATCAAGTAAGGACCTTTAACCTATCCTGCTTTCGGCATACTCTTAAGGAAAATCTTCAAAACAACTGTTTAAGACTAAACAAGGGACAGGGCTATCCATAAACTTCCTTGATTAGGACTCTACTTAACATGCAATGAAAAGATAATTCAAGAACAACATCTCAAGTTCTACTCAGCCAGACATGGTCTCACCAACGTTCCTTGACTGGTTATACTCTATTGATTCATTCTCAAACACACATTTAGAAGAAAACATAAAGATAAAGCTTATCAGTCATAATTAGGGTACCTTTAGAAGTATATCCTAATCTATATTTGTTGTTCTTTATCATAGAATATGAACATAGTGGAAACATAAGGAGAATAATAATTACAGTAAGAAAAACATCATCAATGATTTAGGTCAGGATCCAGTGAATCTACTTGTCTATTTGATGTCCAAGACCAGTTACATACTCGAGTTCAATGGCTTTCTATAGTCCAATACTTCTCTTCCTAGCCTACTATATTACAACTACTCTGCAACTCTTACTCAATAACAGTTCAATAATTAACAACTTTCCAACCCTTTACAATGAATCTTCAATGAGTACTTATAGGTGAATGAGGAGGAGAAGTGGAGTAAATGGTCTCAATGGATCAATTAAGATAGAGTAGGGGTCCTTTTGAATGCTCTACTCTGTTTAATAAATATCACATTAACTGCTTGGACCATTTTAGTATTTTTTCCTGTCTTTGAGGCATATCTGGAAGGCTGGTAATAAATCCAATGTGTGTTCTTTTGGAGATGTCTTTTGACTGCAGTAGTTCTGTTTAGGTTTATGGGACAAGTTAAGTGAAAGAGTGGGCTTTGAGGCTTTCCCATACTTTCACAATAACTACTCTGACAATTGAAATGTCTCTGTTTGTAGTAACTGCCAATTTTGTCCTTGGTAGGTAAAATGCAGATCATGGTGGCGGTCAGACATTCTGACTGAATTAACTGCTTTTCTCTGACGTTCACGAGGCCTTCTGTCTTGTGATTTGTCCTGGCTGACCATTTTGAATTTAATTGATTTGTATTCAATACTATGCTTTATCTTTAATCTTCACGAGTTAAGCTCTTGATCTTCGCGCTTTATGATTTAACCTTTTTCTTCATTTAAGCCTTAATCACTGTCTTCTGTACAGGTGGCTTTTTGCGCTGGAGGGTTTTGCTGGAGTAACCGATGTTCATGACGCATCGATTAGACATGGGGATTCAACCCTTTATGTCATTTTTTGGTAATATCAGGCCTCAGAGGATCATCACCCTTGGCCTTTAATCACTTTCCTTGACTGTAGGATGGCTTTTTCATTTAACCATCATGAAAATTTCACAAACCAAACAAATGTTATGAAAACCTGTGAATATTGGGTTTAACTACTTCAGAGGCTTGGAGGAGGTGAAGGAGTTGTGCAAAGGAGGGAAAATGTAGGAAAAAGGTTCCATAAATGAAACCAGGAAGAAACCTAGGTGAATTTTGAATTATGGCACAGAAATGGCAATAAACGGTTTTACGAAAAATCGTGAGTGGTTTTCACGTGGGGTCGAGGTGGTAAATGGTTTTATGTGGTTTGGATGCGATACGATCGAGAGGTCAACACGTGTCCTATCAAAACCACCCATTGCACATTGAAAATGTACGATGGAGGAGTGTGGGAGAAATGAATGCGAAATGAAATGGTGACCGTTGGATCTGGGGAAATCAACGGTGGAGATTCGAAGAAACACGATGAAAAGCCCAGCGCGGTCGGGTGGGATCGGCGGGATGACATGGGAGATTGGGCGCGAGACTTAATGAGGATTGTCAGATCTGAGCAATCAATGGTCAGGATATAACACAATTGCGTGCAGATCACGGATGGTCAAGAGATCCAATGGAAAAGGCGAAACATCGATGACAGTCATTAGGGGAATTTTGAGGTCTAAAATGGGCCTCCTAAGGAAATTATAAAATAATAGTGGAAAAAATCTAATAAGATTTGATGACATCATCAAATTTTAGAGGGAAAAATGAAAAAACTACTTTTTCAATTCATATTTTCAACTTATCTCCCAAATTTTTTACTCAAATTTCGAGCGGGAGTACTCGTTGGATGCAGAATTTAATTCCCCATCCAACGAGTACCAATTTTTCATACTTTCTATGGGTCCTACTACACGAAAAATGAGAAATACATAAAAAAACGTGATTACAATCACGTTTTTTATGTATTTCTCATTTTTCGCGTAGAAGTGTTCATCGAAAGTATGCAACATGGGTACTCCTTGGATGAGGAATTAAATTCCGCATCCAAAGATTACTCCCACTTGAAATTTGAGTAAAAATTTTGGGAGATAAGTTTAAAATACGAGTTGAAAAAGTAGTTTTATTATTTTAATATTTTTTAATATTTTTACTTTTTTACTCCAAAAATGGTGAATCATCCATTATGGATGACATCATCATCTTGAATCCTATTGGTTGTTATAAAGTTTTTTTTGTTGCACATTTTTCTTATGAGGCCCATTTTAGACCTCAAAATTCCCCTAATGTGGATCAAGGATATCAACGGTCGAGACCATATCGTTATTTCATGTGAACAAAGGATGGGCGAGAGGGTGAGTAATAATGCGATTGAGCGTCAACTGTTGGATTAGGAGGATCAACGGTCGAGATTGATAACAGGGAAATGCAATATAAAACATATTGATAGGGAGATGGATGGTTATGCGATGAACCGAGGACCGTCAGATCGGAAGCGAGATCAACGGTGAGGATTAAAGCGGGAAAGCGCATCGACAAGGTAAGAGCAGAGGCACGCTGGCCGTTGGATCAAGATGATCAAGGGTGGAGGATGCATCGTGGAATCGCACAAGGGCATGAATGGTGCGAGGGGAGGGGTGAACTGCAAGAAAGCACAGACTGTCTGATCAGGAGGATCGACGATTGAGATCATATCGGGGAATGGCAGAAGCGAATGAATGGGGTAGAGGAAAAGCGATAGTGTGAGAGGGTGATGACCGTCCGATCAGGAGGTTCGACGATCCAGATGATATCGGAGCATCGCAGAAATGGATGAATGGGGCAAAGGGACAGCGAAACAGTGAAACTACGCTGACCGTTGGATCTGGGGGAGCCAGATCAATGGTTCAAAATACATCGGCGGGGAGGCTTTGGTAAGATATGATCGGAAGGAACGCTAGCAGTGCGATGGAGCGAGGACTGTTAGATCTGCGAGATCAATGGCTCAGATCCCATCGGCGGGGAAAAAATAAAGAAGCGGAGGGGAAAGGGGTCGAGCGAAGTGCAATTCACCGATGGCCATTGGATTTGGCGAATGATTAACGGTTGCGATTAAATCGGGGGATCAACCATCGGTGGAAAAGAGTTCTGGGAGGTGAGAACTTAGACGTGGTGAAGTGCGAAGTGCCGATGAACGATGGGCTTGGCGCTCGGTTATAGTGGTGGGGTTATATGGCGGGAAAAGGGCTAGGGGCTAAGCCGAAAGGCGCCCTAGCCCTAAGGTTAAAATGAGTGGAAAATAGGCCGAAATGAGGTTTTTTGAGAGTTTTTGAAGGTTCCGATAGGTATTAAAAGAGATTTTAAAACCATATAAAGAGGGTTTATAGGGTTTTAAAGGAATTTTGGATGAAATGAGGGATTTTTCAAAGGGAAAAAGATGGAAAATGAGTCTAAAAATAGTCCTTCTTTGAGACAGCAGGGCTTCTTTGAGGATTTTGAGTGAAGAGATCAAAGAGGTGGTTTTTGAAGGATAAGGGGCATGAAAATACTTGGAGAACTCATAGATTTGATTCAAATTTGTTTCTTGAAGGCTAAAGACCTGTTTTAGCCATCTTTGAATATGTCAAAATTATGGATGGCTAACAGTGGCTCCACTTGGGGATGGCAGCTTCTTGGAGGTGTCAAGAATCTCAAAAATTTATCTCTGGAATGTAGATCAATGTCCTGCACTTTGACAATCCTCTTCCTTCTTTGATCATGCTGCTTGAAAAGATGATCAATCATTACATCATAACAAATCAATTTCTCCCAAACAACTACCTACACAGCCTACTTTTCCTAACATTTTTTTCTTCAGCAGGGTGCACCTGGAGTTGCAAACCCTTTGAAATCAATATTTTATTCTTTTATTGAAAGCAAGAAAACTAATCTAAATCTACTCTTATAACTTCCATGAGTCCATATTAAACAATTGAAATCATTAGCTTCTCTACTTACTACTATCTGTCAGGATTAAGCTGTCTGACAGATTTCATTCTCTATATTCTAAAACAGAAATTGAAAACACAGCCAAACCAGGATTAAGTTGTCTGATTTGCTGTGATGGCTATGACATCAAAAAAAATTGCACATAGACCTTTATTTGCAGAAAAGTAAAACAAAACTTGGAAGGCTTAAGATCTGAAAACAATGAGAGTCCTTCCTTCTTTCTTTTAGCTCTGATTTTGATCTCATTTGAGCTGTCTTCTTCTTATTTTTCTTGTTCAAGTTTCTAGCGTGTTAGAACCATTCTTTTCTATCCAAATATAATTTACTAATAAGCCAAAATTAAACAGTTTGGAAAATCTTCTTCACTAACCTATAAACAATAAATTTAAATCTATCTAGCTATGATTAGGCTATATGACTAAATAGTAGTGCTCTTTCAAGTAGTGGCATTTGGGCTTGCATACTTTCATATTTTTCATTTTTTTTTTGATATGGGGCTGTACCTTTCTTCTTTTATATCTGCCCTCTTTTTTCCTTTTCTATTGTTTTTGTATTTTAAAAATAAAATAAAATAAAATAAAGTGATGACATTTACAATGAAGAATGAAAGCTTTAAACTGAGAGTTCAGCAGAAATAATGCTTGAGAATCCTGCCATTGACAGGACCCCCAAATAGGTCTGTACCATCCATATATTGTAGAAAAAATGCGTTATGACCATTGGAAGATTGAATGATGTAAGGGCCTTGCCATAAATTATCAAATTGGCCATGTCTGCCCTTATATTCTCTCCTAGAATCCCATTTGAGTACTTTGTCACCAATTTTGAAATCACTTGCCTTTGTCCTCTTAGCAAACAACTTTTTGATATTTTCTTGTACTTTCTGTACTCTGTTATAAACTTCTTCCCTGGTTTGATAAAGATGTATGGCCTGATTTATCCTTCTCATCATGCTATCTTCCTTGGATTTTATTTCTTGGACCAACTTCATCATTAGCACTCCTAAAATGGTAGGAAAAATTGCATCTGCTCCATAAAATAGCTGATAGGTAGACATTCCAATTGATTTCTTTGTTGTCAATCTATCTGCGCATAAAGCATGTGCCAGCTTGTTGTACCATAACCTCCGATTTTCTTCCCGTAGCTTCTTTATTATGTTTATCAGGCTCTTATTGGAAGACTTTTCCAACCCATTACCTTGAGGGTAATAAGCTATGGAATGACCAAGCACAATCTGATATCTATGACATAAATAAACCATCTTTTTAGAACCAAATGCAGCAGCATTGTCAGTGATGATTTTCCTAGGATAGCCAAATCTAGACAGGATACGGTCTTCAAGGAATTTTATGATAACTGAGTCTGTGGCATTCTTAGAAGGGATGGATTCTATCCATTTGGTGAAATAATCAGTGGCTGTGAGTATCCATCTATGTTGGGCAGATGAGCTAGGATGGATTTCCCCAATGAAGTCTAGGCCCCACTATTGAAAAGGAGCTTCAACCGTGATTGGTTGCAAGGGTAAGGGAAGAAGTTTCTCTTACCTTCAAATATTTGGCATTTGTGGCAGGAAATTATCATTTTGTGGACATCTTGAAAGAGAGTGGGATAGTAATAACCATCTCTAAATATTTTATTGGCAGTGGTTTTCCAATAGAGGTGGCCTCCACATTCTCCTTCATGAAACTTAGGCTTGATCCTATCTGCGTCATTCTCAAGCAAACATTTAAGAAATAATCCACTAGCATTTTTCCAATATAAACATTTATCTAAAATGTAGTAGTTAACAACATTAAAATTTAAAAATCTTTCCTTCGTTTTAGACAAACCAGGAGGGCATTAAGATTTGTAAGCACATACAAAATATCAGCATAGCAAGATGAATTGAGGAAATGATCCTCAATAAGTGGGGCTGGTAATTCTTCCTGCCCATCTAATGCATCTATCATGTTTATATCAAGTGCTTGCAAGTTAGATTCAGTCATTAATTGTGCTAGGCCTTGACCCTTGATGAGTTTAGTGGGTTTAATTTCCAAATCATATTCCAGTATCACAACAATCCACTTACCTCTTTTGCCATCAGGGTCTTGTGACAAAATGTCTTTTACCACTACATGAGGCACACATTCAATAATGTGAGAGTGTAAGATATAAAATCTGAAATCCTTCAAGGCTTTGACCAAAGCATAGGCCTATTTTTCCATGATATTATATTTCAGAGGTGCATCTCTTAATGCCTTGCTGAAAAATGCAATTGGCTGCTCTTGTCCTTCTAGATTTTTCTATAATAGGACAACGAACACAATATGTTCTGATGCAAATGAAAATATGAGGAATTCCTTAGTGAAATCAGGACTGATAAGAACCGGTGCTTGGGTAATTGCATATTTGACCAGTTCAAAGGATTTCTTTGCTTCCAAGGTCCATTTAAATCATATCTCTTTCTTTAGCATGTTTGTCATGTTCCTAAGGAGTTCTACCAGGTTGGGTATGAACCTTCCTAAGAAATTAATCTTTCCAATGAAATATTGAAGTTATTTGAGGTTTCTAGGGTGACTGATCTGCAATATACCTTCAACCCTTTTTGGGTCTATTTGAATCCCTTTTTCAGATATGATATGACCAAGAATTTTACCTTCTTGGAGACCAAACAATGTCTTCTTGGGATTCAAGGATAGTCCATAATTTCTACATTTCTCAAAGACCTTTCTTAGGTGTACTAGGTGTTCTTCATCTGTCTTGGAATAAACAGTAATGTCATCTAAATAAATCACAATGAAGTGGCCTATTTCTTCTGAGAAAGCAATTTCCATGGCTCTTTGAAAGGTGGCACCTGCATTAATTAATCCAAAAGGCATTTTCACATTCATGAAAGTTCCCCAAGGAGTAGTGAAGGCCATTTTAAGTTGATCATCAGGGAGTACCAATATCTGATTATATCCTGAAAAGCCATCTAGCAAAGAAATACTCATGGAACCGACTACCCTTTGTAAGATGTGCTCCATTTTAGGCAAGGGATAGTTGTCCTTTAATGAGGCTCTGTTCAAGTTCCTAATGTCAATACAGAGCCTTATTTCTCCTGTTTTCTTTCTTACAGCTACAAGATTAGACACCCACTCTAAGTACCTCACAGGGACAATAATTATAGCATCATACATTTTCCTAATTTCTTTCTCAACCAGAGGTAACTGCACAGGGTTTATTCTACGTAATTTTTGCCTAAATGATTTCTGATTTTCTTTAAGTGGTATCTTGTGCTGAATGGTCTCTATGTCATATTCCCTTAAGTCTTCATAGCGCCAAGCAAATACATCAGAAAAATCTTTAAACAACTCAATATATTTCAGTTTCATGTGAGCTGGAAATGTTTTAGATAACTTGATCATTTTAGGCTTGTCTTTGCTGCCTATATTGCATTCTTCAACATTAGATTCGGTGGGTTCTATTGTTGGTTTCTTGGAAACATCATTAAAATCAAACAAGTCTTCTAGAGGTGCTAGTCCTTTGGGTAAGCCTTTGTCTTTAAACTGTATGTCTTCTCTTCCTAAGTTTATGTACTCTTCTGTTTGATTTTTGAACTCGCTGATTAGCAAATTTATTTCTGTAATGGGAGGAGGTTATTTTTCAACAAGCTGTTCCTCATTAAGGCAGTCTTTATCATACTTTCAGTCTGAATTTGGCAATCCAAACTCATTTCTGAATTGCAGGAAGTCCTCTATCTGTTTATCTCCCTCAAAGACATGCCAATGCTTTTCATTGTCTGGGACAACTGATCTATATTTCACTTGGACTATGAACTGTTTGTTGTCATAGGGTCTTTGACATGAACTAGTAGCACAAGCTAAACCATTGGCAAGAATGTTTTGGTTTCTAGGGACAAAAAAAAGTTCATATTCCTCAAAATTTTTCAAAAGGTCCATGTCATCATTTATATAGGCTCTTAGTCTTGGATGTTTGGCAGTGTACTCTACATTTATTTGCCTAATGATCAGTTAAGAATCTCCATGAACAGCTACCCTCCTGGCTCCTAATTTCTTCAGTAACTGTAGTCCTAAGAGGAGTGCTTCATACTCTGCTATGTTATTTGTGAATCGTAAGTTTAACTTGTATGAATGGCTTTCAGCATAATTATTCTCTGTGTTGTGAAGCCACACACCTGCTCCTACACCAGTTCTATTACAAGATCCATCAAAACTCATACTCCAAAGAGGGCTAGTTTCGAACTTCTTGTTGTTTTCATTCCTGTCCCCTTTGTCCTATGTGTTCTGGTTTTCATTATGCAGTTTTATGGGTTCTACAGCATGTTTATGTTGGTTTTGTTCCTTAAAGTTTTCATGGAGTTGAGGCCTTTCTTCTTGACTCTCATGACTTGCACTAAGTTGGTGGACAGTGGGTTGTTCATACTCTTTGTTTTGTTTGCTTTAATTTTCAGATTTGGCAAACTGTTTGAGATCCTCTCCCTTCCAATCCTCTCCTTCCATGTTTTTTGTTATGTTGGGTTATTTCTCACTTTCCAACTCTAGTTCATCAAAGATTTCATCATTGTAAAGAATGAATGAGTCTAGGTTTGTATGGACAGATTAAAGAGGGGATTTTTATGATTTTTCTTGACTACTCACAATAAATTTCATGTGTGATTCCCTATAAAGTCTTCTAAGTTGACTAAAGACATGAATGGTGGCATATGTCATGTCCATTTGCATGGTACCTTGAATCTTAGCAGCCCATGATCTTGAAAGAATCATGCCATATTTGGGGGGCACATTAGTGCTATAGGGTAAAATCCTTGGGTCGTTGGTTATTTAATATCCCTCTCAGGGCTTTCCGGTGCCTGAGGCAGACAATAATATTAGCTGTATAGTTCACAAATATGGCACATACATGTTCATATTAACTTAAAACAACTTGATGGAATAAGATAGAAGATTACCTCTTTAATGATCTTGAAGTCGCTTGGAGAGCATTGAACAACGAAGCAGGGATCCTTCTTCACCAGCTCCAAATCTTGACCTTGTGATCAATTAAAGTACCTGTGTAATCTCCACCATAACATACATTTCCTATCAATTAAGTCAATATATAATAAAAATTTAAACTATGCACATTTGAGCCATTAATCTCATGCTATATAAGTGATTGAAAAACAATGACAATATCAATGCATAGAATGGACAAAACAGATACAGTTCTATTGATTTATAAAAAGGAGGATTACAACCGTTGGTAGTACCAAGCCCTCCTCGGCCTTCCAATCTCTCTATCTCTCAATGTGGTGATGTCTTGGTCAACAAATTCTCAATGAACCTCTTTGACTCTTGACCTTCACACTACAACAATAATGCTCTACTTTACAAGTACTCAAAACTTTGACAATCCTTCGACCTCGAACCAAGAGCCTTCAGCTCCATTTTATAGGAGATGGAGAGAGCAATCATTGGCCTTCTCTTTCCACTAGTTCTGAATAGAAAAAACCAAAATGTTTCCTCAAATTCCATGCTTTTGCCTTCTTTGAGAGTTCAGTTGTTTTTGGAAAGGCCCAATAAGAGATTAGTGCTTTGTAGTTTCATTTTTGTACTGAGTCTCTTGTGAGAAAAAGATGGAAATTCAAATCATTCTTCGCCAGTATTTTCCATTCCAAACTCAAAACATGGGTAATGCTGCCCTTTAGTGTAAACAAAGTGTTTCCCTAGCCACTAACGTGGCCTATTCATTGATCAGATGCGTTATAACGCTCTTGTGCTGTTATAGTGGGGCGTTACCTTGGCAGAAGTAGGTTTAGTTTAGGTCTTTGTATTCCTTCCATATTTATCTTCTCCTCTGAGTTGATGAGGAGGTATTTTGACCTGTAATAGATGCCCCCTAAAGTGTGAGGTCAAAGCTGAAGACAATGGCCGAAATACTTTATAATGTGTGTAGTAGAGATAAAGAGATTGAAAGACTGAGGAAAACCTGAAACAACAACATATGTCAGAAAATATAGTATCTACCTTGAGTCGGGCATTCCCATGCTCAGTAGCTTAAACAACATGATTTCTCTAGAATAGAGATATGAAGAATCTTTCCACCTGTTGTACCAATCAGCCCACCCCCCATTTGGATTTTGGATATAGTCTCTTTTCCTCTTTCACCGCTGCCTCTCCCAGCATCAGAAATACATTTAAAAAGGGATAAAGTCCACTTTTCAAAGATTATATAAGGTCTAGCCCCCTTCGCCTCCCGACTTCGTGCCCTCCTTCTTGCATATAACCAAACACCGCCCCATTAAGTGTCTATCGCAAAATCTCACCATCGCGTCATCGCAAAAGCGCAGCTTCTCTCACACATTATTCCCCATCATCGCATTTCTCATTTTTGCGATATGCACTCACCACGCCCATTGCATAGCGCAAGCGCGCAATTTTGGCTGTTCCATTCTCCTTTTATCGCATTTTCCCCTCTTGCGATCCTGCGACACGCGCTCCGAGTCCCACCTTAAAGCCTTCATTCCGCTGTCTTGTCGCGTCCTTTCTTTGTAACTCCTCTAAGGGTTAGTTTTCTGAGTTTCCACGTCATCAGTACCCTCCCTCCGCTCTTCGTTGTATGCCTACATGTCACGCACGTTTTCTCCGTTGTTCACATACTCTGATCATGTGTCACACCTTTGCATTTTCATTTAAAGTCCCCTCCCTGCGTCGTTATATAATCCGCTCGTATCTTCGCCATCACCTCCATCAGTCTCACTGTGCCCACCTTCTGTGTCATCAGTTTTATTCAATAAGCTTTGGTTTTTTTAGGAGCCTCCGGTGGGAACAAAATTAGCGGAAAGGATCTAGAAGTCACTATGATGTGACCTCCATTAAAGAAAGGTACTTCGATCCATGGAACTCTCCAGAGAGAAAATTAAAAGGAACACATTCGGACAGTCGAAAACATTAATGCAGTAACAGAGTATTTATAAAGAAGCAATGAATTCAGAGTCCATCTCGAAGGAGGTTCCAAATTTGAATTCAAAATCTGAAGATCGAAAGTACCACGTACAGGAGCAGGCACCTCAAGGTTTTATTGCTGCGAGTCTTCCTCCTCCAGAAAAAGGCCGAGCGTCTCATATTTTATTATTTATATCTTGTGTATAGATAGATTCGCATTTCCAGCATTCATTCCAGAAATAAATTGCAAAGTACAAACAATTATATTCAGTCGTTTCATAGTGTGGGCGCGAACATTTTCCACCATTTGATTCAAAATAAGTTATTAAATGCTTTCTGTCTACCGCCTCCTCTAGAATTCTCTATCTCTTCTATAAAAGCTAAAAAGAAAGGCATTGAAAGGGTTCCAAATTTCTGTCAGCAAACTATGCAGCGAGAAGACTATTGTATTCATCTTGTAATATTTCTGTATGAAGTTTCAGAGCCCGTAGGGTCTCAGTGAGGAGGGGTTATAACTGTATTGAGGATTCTGGTCTTTGGTATCTCACAGTATGTAACTTTTCTTATGTGTTAATACATTATCTCTTTTCACGCAAATTATCTTCTTGTATCATGTTCTAGAATGCGAGTGGCTCACTAGTTTGCAGCAAGGATTCATCTTAAGTGGTGCCCTTTCTGGAATTAGTCAAGCGCTTTAAATAGGCCTAGAAGTGATATGTTGTTCCATGCACACTCTTTCATATTTTCTGCTATATTAGTGGCTTAAGGATTCGTAAATTGGTGCGCCCTTCTCCCAGTAATATCTTCTTATGTTTCCTCATTGCACTCACTTCCTGATATTTGATTTCTGTGATATATTATTTGAATCAGCCCTCTTTACAGTAAGTGGTCTCTTAACTGTCTGATGCTTTCATGCTGAAGTTTTACCTGATGATCCTACATTATTCTTATCTGTGTGTCAGCTTCTGAAAGAGATTGGTCCCATTCATATTTAGTTTCCTTGTTTCCAACAAGAGATAGTAGGTGAGCCCCTTGGAATGACAACCCAAACTATAAAGGGCTCCTTGCTATATTAAGATGTCCTAGGCACTGGTCTATAGCAACTCTAGGCTGTCTCTAGGGGGGTGACAAAATCATCCACAACACCACCGATAAGCACAATGTGGAAGTGTCTGTCATAACAGGATCAGGTTGAAGAAGCTGTCTCCATAAACAATATCGCAATTTGGGGAAGGGAACATAGCTTTAATAATGTAACCTTTGCCCCAAGGTCTTGAACACTGCTTCACTTAAACTGCATATTTCTCAACATGTGAATGAAGGAGCTGTCTTCAAACATGTGAGAAATCGTCTGATTACCAGTCGATAATGAAAACTGTTAACAGACGCGAAGGTGGCCACCGATAATGATGATGGTCCCTAAGATGCACAGTACAATCTAGCGAGTGTGAATAAAAAGAGTTGAAGTCGAACACTCGTAGAATCATTCGATCAGGAGCCAATGATGACAACTCCTAATCAAACACAAGACTACCTGCTATTGATGTCTGCAAGTATCCGGGTACTGATGGGTTTCTGGATCAACTTCCTAGATAAGATGTTGAGGTCGATAGGAAGAGATCTGTTGACAGGTAGGCACTGAGGCATCCTATATCAGTCAACATGAAACGAAAACCAAATGATTTTGTTTGTGATGGAGATATTGAAGAGTAAATGGGGATGTCTAACGACAAATAATTTCTGGCATAATGAGCGGTTTGGTTGATAATAGGAGCAGTAGATAGCGAGATCTGCTTGAACAATAGAAGGCACTGTAACAGAGTACTAGGCAGCTGAGGCTTAATGAACACGAAAGAGTGTGTTAGGAGTTTACCAGTGTTAGGACACTGGGAGATGAAGGCTAATACTTGTTAGCCCGCCTATAAATTTTTTGACAAGAAAATAGGGGGCTAAATTATTTTTGAGTCTTCAAGGAATGCATTTCCTCTGAAAACATAGTCTCCTTGAAGCCTCTTTGTGTCTTTTATCCTTTGATCAAATCCCCTCTGCTGGTTCCCCTTTTAAAGCCTCTCTATTATGTGAAGAAATTCCCAAAGGCCTCCTCTCCCCTTTATTTTTCCCTCATTTAAGCTCTTTTTATTCCCCCCTTTTTCTCCCCTTCTATTTCCCCATTTACCCCCCAAATCCTCCCAAAATCCCATTTAATTTCTTCCCCTACCCTTGGTTTAGCTTTCTTCCCCCTTTTCCCCTCTATCGTTCCCCTCCTTCACCTTCAAAATCCATTAAAAGGGGCTAAAAACCCACTTTCCGACCTTATTCTAAGGCCTAGCCCCTTCCCCTTAACCACTTCCCCACATGTGCCCAGGCGCCAGGACCAAGTGCTTAAGTCCCGGCGCTTATCGCAATCGGAGCATCGGGCGGGTGTAAATCCTTTGTAACAGCGTAAACCCCCGATGCGATTGTTTATTACAATATTCCCACGACACATTCCTCACCGTTGATATGTCCCTTAGATCGACGGCGGAGCGCTAATCGCAAGACTCGGCTCAATCGCAATCGGAACATTCAAGTGACACCCCCCGATTGATCGCAAGTCTTTCAGCCGGGCTCCGATTTAATCCCCACCGTCCGTTCCCTTCCAGATCGATGGTCCTCCGCCAATCGCAAATCCCCTCCGATCGCGTTCTTGACCGTTGATCTCCCTCCGTATCGACGGCCGACGCTAATCGCTCCCCCGCCCTTCGATTTTTGTCCTCTACCTCATCGATCTCTCCCCGCCAGATCCGACGGCCATCGCACTCCCATTTCCTCCAATCGCAAGCCTTCCCCGCTGTCTGCCGATTCAATCCCAGCCGTCCATCTGTTGCGCGATCCAACGGCTGTCGCTCAATCGCAACCCCCGCCCGATCGCTGATCGCAAGCCCTTTCCACCGTGCTCCGATTGAATCCTGACCGTCCGTCCTCCCGCTGATCCGACGGTCCTCCGCTAATCGCAACCCTGTTTTCCAGTCCTCCGATCGCGTTCTCCACCGTTGATTCCTCCCGCAGATCAACGGTCCAGCGTTAATCGCAAGTTCTTCCGTCTCCCCCTCCGATTACATCCTGACCGTCCATCCCCCGCCTCGATCCAATGGTCAGCGCTCTCTCCGCCCAATCGCAATCGGAACTTTCAATGTGTGTCACCCCTGTCCCCCTCCAATTGCGATTGCCCGATTACATCTAGGCCGTTCATCCTCCCCCGATCTAACGGTCAGGATCTAATCGCCCTCCACCTCCGCTGGGTCCCACCTCCACGGCTTCCGCTCCATTGTTTTCGTCATTTCCTTTGTGTTTCGACCCAACGCTAGTCTTTGGGCTTCGCACTATGCGACCATTTCTCCGCCGCTTTCCATCGTTTCTCCACTATTCTGCCACCATCCCTCCGCCTCCACAGCATTTCTCCGCCACCACCGCCCGTTTATACTACTTATTTCATCGTTGTGTATAGAGATGGGCGCCCGAAAGATTGCCAGCGACCAGCAGAAGGAACTCAAAGGGGGTTGGTGCCTGTTATTAATGAAATTAAATGTTTTGCCCCGTATTCAAAGGACCAGGGCGCAACTGAAGACTAATGCACACACAAAAAGTCTTATCTCCTCGAGCCCCGAAACGATTGAATATACTGACGTAGCTTTGCTGCATCGTCCAGCAGCAGCTATGAGGTATGGGGAGCCTCGTTGACTTCCATCCATGTCATTTATTTTAGAGTGGTAGCAATGTAGCTCCAAGCTCCGTAAATAACCTGTGAAATATCCGAGGTCAATTTACCGACGAGATCTCCGAACCGCATTACGTAGTACATACGCATCGCGTAAAGCCATTAAGCAGTATGGGCTTGGACACTTCCGCCGATTCTGTCTTGATGAGATTCATTTAATTGTTCATCTACCTCTGTTTTCTCTCTACTCCTATAAAGATCCCCGAGAACATAATGTAAAGGTTGTTGTTGCCTTGCTGGGCATTTGCTGTTAGAGGGATTTAGTTTGACTGTTAGAACAGCCTTGGGAGGAAGCGCAGTAGTTTGTATGTACAGGGCTAGAGGAGAAGTTGGGACCGTATTAGCCATCGAGCCATACGACATGACCGGTTTTGCATCAATTAATCAAAGCACACATCACGAGTCAAGATATTACTATCAGGATGTTTTTTTCTTAACTCCGTTATTCACATTTTCTACATCGTTTCATGTTCTCAATGTAGGCATCGAATAATGGTATAGGATTCAATTCGGAAGGAGTGCCCTATGTCACCGCTTCTCCCTACCTTTATGTTTTCTCGCTTCATGTGTATCTAAGAGTAAATTCGTGGAGTTTAACCAAATATGCTGGATGTTCCTCACCTCACGTCGATGTATGAACTCGGGGGGTTGGCTTCTTAGATGTTTCTTCGTAATCTTACTTCTGTTTTTCCTCGAGTTTCTGGGCGCGTACCTGGAGTTAAATGACCTCTGGTCTGATCTATAAGCAGCCCCATTGTCTCTTTGAGAGCTGCCTTTGAGTATGTCCAAGCAGGTCTGAAGTTAAATGACCTCTGACCTGATCTATAGACAGAAATATGGTTGCTTTCTTTCTTTCACTTTCCTCCTTAATGTTCCATCCCACCATCTGCCTAAAATATCCTTTAGTGTAGATGACTTGCCCTTTGAAACCCTTGGCTAGTGGATGCAAGTAATTTCCTCCCATGACTCCATAGCCCAATGGATGGCACGGTCTTGGCCCATTCTCCTTGCTGAAACATCCTGCTGCTTCGTTCCCTTTCTCCCATTGCTTTCCCAGCCTATGATCTCCTAACCAACCCAGCAACCCTTCAACCAAATCACTTTAAACCCCCCTTTGTGCTTAATAACTAGCCTAACATCTCAATTTGAGCTTCAAAGATATATCATTCGTTGCTCTATTTGGAGAGATCCCTCTCCGGGTCCAGGAGGGCTAGATCCTAGGGCCCCAAAGTGGTTCTGATGTTGTCTCATCTTTTGGTCTTGCTAATCTGGCCAAAACATGGGAACACCAACAATACTCATAGATGGTATGGTTTGGCTAACTGCAAAAATTTTTTCTGGGAAGTGCCATGTTCAAGATTTTTGCTGCCAAATAGAGCTTTCTAAAATGTAACAGAGGTGGTATCCATTTTGTCCAAATTTTTCCCCGTTTGATTAAGTGTAACGAGTTCAAACAAGTAAACTCAGTGAATTTGTCATATTTAAAGAATCTGAAAAATATCATAAAAGACAACTCCGTGCCCCATCTGATTAGGTTTATTGAGTCCAGACGAGTAAACTCGGTGAATTTTTCATGTTTAGAGAGTCTGAAATTTTTTGTAAAAGACAACTCCATTGGGGTACCTTTGTCATGTCTTGATAACCGGGCATGACAAAGGGAGAATAGTAAGCCAGAAATAGTTCATTTTCTGTGAGTTAGTCCTTCGAAGCTGGAAAAGTGAGAAATCTATGTTCGATGGATGTCTACCTCATTTTGTTATGAGTACAAGGAGACAGAGTAAACTTAGTACTCTTTGTGAAATTTTAACGAGTCTAACAAAGAAAAACTCGGTGCTCTCCGTGAAATTTTAACGAGTCACGCGGAGAAAACTCTGTTACTCTCTCTGTTAAAAGAATGGCTCCTTACTCTCTGTTGTGGTAGTTTAGCGAGCCCGACAAAGTCAAATCAGGGTTTTTTCAGTTTTATGAGCTAGAAAAAGGTCCCTAAAAAGAAAGCTCAGTGCTTCTTCATATCAGTTTTAACGAGTCTGAAGAAGAGAACTCCAGGTTTTTTCAGATTAACGAGCAAGAAAAAGACCATAAAAATAACGCTCGAAATCGACTTCGTATAAGTTTAACAAGTCCGAAGAAGGGAACTCGAGGTTTTTCATATTAACGAGAAAGAAAAATACCGTAAAAAGAATTCTCGATAAAAAGGGTCAAAACATGTGTATGTCTGCATATGAATCTTTATCACTCATCATAAAATCAGTAACAAATCTCAATAGTTGCGACACATATGCAACAAGAATTCATGACTTTTTGTTGACTAGCTAAGAGAGTCATGCCCCAGAAGTGGCTATAAGAAGGTCAGAAGACTTTCATTTTCGTTATTTTGAGTGCTGTGAAGGAGCTCTGGGGTGAAAAAGGGTGAAAAATTCAGCTGATGATTGCGGTCAATACGGGCAATGGTTTTCCTTCCCGCGAGATGCAGGTAGGAGCTAGAACCTCCTGCTATCATTTAATTTTACTTTTGTGAAGTTTTGGTGGTTCAAAATGGGAAATTTGGTAGGCCCTAAAAAATTTTAGCAGCTAATGCGGGCCAACAGTGCTAGAGCCGTGTTAAGCGCACTTCCCGTGATGGGAGGATGCGTTAGCGTGCTCTGTTTTGCACTATAGCCAGCGTTAGATGCAACACATTTTTTAGGAACTCAGTTATAAGAATTTTGAAATGGCCCAGACAATTTCTGATCGGTTGAAAATGTTGTATTTGCAGGTATTCAGTTGTGAATCATGAGTATCTAGCGAGAGAGAGAACATGAAAGGGAAGAAAGGGAAATGATTACTGATGCTCCAAGCTTGATGGATCTCCGCAGATGCAGTTTTATAAAATATGCACGTTTAGAACTGATGAGGGGTCAAGAGGACCTCTTGAGGTGGCTGATTCAGTAATGGGACAAACGACACCATGTCTTTCGGATTGGGGGCAATGAGCTCTCAATGGAGAAAGATGATGTATAATTTTTGACCGGCTTGTCATGTCGTGGATGGAGGCCCAATTTGACGGGGTCTAGAGTGGATCCACATTCCACTGTTGATCTCATTCTTGTTCATTGCATATGCAACACAGAGGCTGTGAGCAACCGGGTACCTATTGCATGGGTAGCTTTGAGACCACTGAGGCCTATATTATGGATGATTGTTTGCTTGGCAGGTGCCAAGAGTTAGCATGTGGCCACCAAGGCCCAGACGCTACTAGCCTTAGATTGCATGCAGCCTCAGGTGTTTGACTGGTGTGATGGAGTTGTCCGTCGAGTCCGAGAAGAGCTCACAACATGCAAGACCAGTACCTAGAGAGAGTTTGGGTATGGTACATTGATCATTTATTTATTACTAGAGCGGGTACCATTGATGAGGCCCAAGATCATTACAGTACCATTGGGCCCACGCGAGCCAAGACAAGCTCGATGGGCAGCTTTCTTCCGCGGACTGGAGAGGGTCCTGTCCGCCACTGTTTTGATGATGGAATTTTTGATTGGCTGAACTCCCAGATTATTATGATCGAGGATTATCCCTATGCAGGGATGAACTTCATAGGTGATCCAGAGTTAGCATTCCCCCCTGGCACCCAGTGGGGACTTGATGGTAAGAAGGAAATGATCGGTGTACTCTAGGAAGTACTTTGCTTTTGTCTTTTGAATGTTTATGCAATTTTGATTTTTGTTGAATTGGGGTGAAAATTATGTTTTGACATGAAGCTTTGTTTTCTTGACACAGATGTGGCACCTATCCACCCAGTTGGGGCTCCTCGCTATGCACAACAAGGACTACAGCTACCCGGGGCTAGCACACTAGTTGAGGATGCGGAAGTCACCAAGGATGATGATGCCCATATTTTACATGAACTCTCCAGAAACTTGGAGGGTTTGATTATGGGTATACCACCGCTCCCTATGTTGGAGGTTCCAGTTCGTTTGCAGTGGCATACCGTAGGAGTGCCGGAGAGATACATGATGCCTCTAAGGAGGATAGCTAGAGCAGTTGTATGTTATCATCATCATCAGACCTAGCTAGCGGAGTGGATGTATAAGTGTCAGAGCATGGCTTAGTATAGCCAAATTTTTGTAAAACACCCAAGTTTTGGAAGAATTTTTGATGTAACTATTGTACTGGACATGACATATATACATACATACATACATATACATACATACATACATACATACATACATACATACATACATACATACATACATACATACATATATATACATACATACATACATATATATATATATATATATATATATATATATACTTTTTGGTGATTTTGTTTTTTTTGATTTTTTATATATTTTCAATGGGATAAAAATATATATACTCATGAGTAAATATTTTATAGAAAATGTGAAAAATGCCAATCTAACACATAGATTTCCAAAGAATCAGCTAATGCATTAAATTCTCTAGGAACGTGCTCAAATGTGATTGCTTGAAATTGACGTTCTAAAAGTCGCACCCTTAAAAAATAACGTAACAGGACTAGATGACAGACACGGTAATGATTGTTTAGCTGCATAATGATGAGTTGGGAATCTAACCTGACCACTAAATTGGAGATGTCACGAGACGCCACCTCCATGAGGAGTTGGATCATTGACATGTACTCGGCAACATTATTGGTGGCACTACCAAGGAAGATTCCTCCAGAACCAAGAAGGTCTAACTTAGGAGTGTAGAGAACCCAAGCAGCTGACAATGTGTCTAAAGTGACGATTAGCACCATCCGCATATCCGACATATGATAAGGAGGGTGACGGCATTTGTGAGAAAGAAAAATATTGTACATGAGAAAAAAACCTCAAAAACCAAAAAAATATCTAGAGACATCAAAAAAATAGGCAAAACTTATATACATAAAATTACAAAGCATACGCTTAGTGCGGAACTAGGAAAAATACTTCTTTAGATAGAGCCCATTGTGGGGCTCCGCGAGTGGAATTCCATTACAGTATTGATGTTCATAAGGCCCTTTAGAGAGGACTTTAGTGACGATGTAAGGACCAAGCCATAATGGTTGGAGCGTTCCTGCCCCCAAGAGGTCATATTTCTGATCATAGAGTAGAACAAGATCGCCCTCTTGGAAAGAACGAGGCTTGACAGATTTTTCATATTGAACTTTAACTCGGTGCTGGTGAGTTTCAAGTGCTAGTGTAGCATCTTGACGAGTTTCGTCCAAATGATCGAGCGAGAGCAAGCACTCTTCTGTGGTGGTGGTGCCAGGTAGGAGTTCTACAGTGAGTTTGAGTGATGGAATTTCACACTCGATTGGAAGTACTGCCTCTAGGTCAAATGCAAGTTGAAATGGTGTGAAGCCTGTCACAGTTTTGACTGATGTTTGGTATGCCCATAACGCGGAATACAACTTCCAATGCCATGTGGTTTTATGATTTCTGACTAGTCGACGAATCATGGTTTTGAGGATGCCATTTACGGCATCGACTTGACCATTAGATTGAGGATAATAAGATGAAGATTAATCTTGACTAAGACCTAGCATGGATGTTAATTCGGTCATCATATGATTCTGAAAGTGGGATCCATGATTTGTGACAATAGATAGGGGTACGCCGAACCGACAGATTACTTGATTGAACAGGAAGAGAGCGGCGGTTTCGCTATTGGCCTTAAAAGTGGGAATGGATTCCACCCATTTTGTAAAATAGTCGACCGCAACCATGATGCAGTTGTGTCTATTTTACGAAGTGGGATTGCAGGTGATGAAGTCAATTCCCCATTTAGCGAAAGGAACAATGGAGATAACCAGATGAAGGGGGGCAGGATGAGCACGCATTTTCTTTGTGAAAATTTGACATGGATGGCACTTTTGGACTGCGGCAATGTAGTCTTTAAACAAAGTGGGCCAATAGTAACCTGTGCGTAGGATTTTTTGGGCAGTAGCTATGCCCAAAAGATGACTACTGCATGCCCCTGTGTGGCAGTCATTCAAAATGCGTTCTGCTTCATTGAAAGTGAGATAACACTAGAGAATAGTATCGATACCATGGCGATATAATGTATCATTTAGCACAAGGTAGTGCTTTTCTTGGTGGTGAATATAATGACGGTCGTCGGATGTGAGAGTTGGGTGGAAGGGTTGGGTTTGTAGGTAGACAAAAATGTCTCCATACCATGGGTCCGAAGAATCAACCAAGTATACAGATTCATCAGTGTTGGGTATGTGTTATATTCTTTCCACGACTAGCTCCATGTGTTGTACATTGCGCCGGGCGCAACAGGGGGGTCACAAGGGGTGGGGGTAGCCCCCCCTGTCAGGGTCCAGGGCAGCGCCCCAGCGAAATTTTTTTTGGTGTGTGGTTCCACTCATAGGCGTACCCACCCATGTTTTGTGCATGAGTTTGCACATGGTTTTTTGGGTACAATGGTTTTCGATCCCTGGTATTGTGTAGATCCGATCAAGGGAACTACGGTTATGTTCTAATCCAGGGTTAATGGATTGGGGTTTATGTATGCTTCGACATGTATATATATGTGTTGTAACACTAAAAGGAATAGAAAAAAAAAATCAAGCTAGTCATCCCAATTTGGGATCCAGGGGAAAATATTTGTGTTTATCTGTTTTATGTTTTATGCTCTCGCTATTGTTTATTTTTCTTTTATAAGATTCATGTGTAGATAATTTATGTTCAGAGTTAAAACCTAAATTTGGCATCGGGCTGGCCCCATTGAGGACACCTTTCTTTTGCTAAAGTTTTTATCGCTTTAAATTGAGCCATTCGATGGGAGATCTGTAGGATCGATTCTTGCCGTGAAAGAAGATGGCGAGTGGTGGGAAGATAGAGATTGAGAAATTTAATGGTTAGAGCTTTGAGTTATGGAAGCTCAAGATGGAGGATTTGCTGGTGGATAAAGATCAGTGGATCGCGGTAGATCCAGGTACTAAACCAACGGCAATGTCAGATGAAGATTGGAAGAAATTGGATTGGAAGGCTAAGAGCACAATACGGTTGTGTGTCTCAGATTCAGTATTGTTGAATGTATCTAGGGAAGCTACGGCGAAGAATTTGTGGGAAAAACTTGGGACTTTGTACCAATATAAGTCTCTGGTGAATAAACTGTTCCTGCAGAAAAATTTGTATAACCTGAGGATGAAGGATGGAGACTCGGTGGCAGAGCATCTGAATGCCTTCAATACTGTGGTAAGTCAGCTATCATCTATTGATATTAAAATCTCATATGAAGATAAGTGCATCATTTTGTTTTGTTCTCTTCCAGACTCGTGGGATAGTCTGGTTATTGCAATAGGTAGCAATACAACTACCTTGAATTTTTATGACATTGCCTCAGCCTTGCTGTCGGGAGGGGAAATGAGATGGAGAAAGATGGGGGGGGTCAAAATGGAATGCTACCTTGTCTGTATGAGGAAGGTCCCAGCGAAGCAAAGAATAAGGTTTTGAGTGGGAGATCTAAATCTCTTGGAAAGTTTGTAAAGGTATGTTGGAAATGCGGAAAGGAAGGGAATGTAGATCTAAAGCCCCTGAGAAAGGAAAGGGATCTGATGATGCTCCTTATGCAGAGGCAAAAACCACTTTGGATGAAGGTGGGGATGTGTATTAGGCTTCTTCTTCAAGTACACATGTAGATCATGAGTCATGGTTGACAGGGATAATTTTAAGGATGGAAAAATATTTAGAAGTTTCAAAAATTGGCAAATATCACTAGTCCCTAATATGAAAACTATAAAATGTTTATTGATGTATTTGAAAAATTATTCAAATTTATAATGATATTATATATATTATCTATATAACGTTGGCGATTTTTAAGGTAAAATAATTTTATATTGTAAATTTTGGGCGAATCATTTTTATAAAAAAATGGAAATTGGCTAATCTTTTTTTTGGAAAAACCATGGAAAATTAGCCCACCTGCGAATATTAGCCTCTAAAATTTTTTCCATGATGGTTGATTTACTCAGGTGCATCCTTTTACTTCACTCCCCATAGGGAGTGGTTCTGCGAGTATGAGAAATATGATGGTGATGTCTTCCTAGGGGATGATAGGAAGGCAAAAATCATCGAACGTGGAAAGGTCAAGCTGAAGCTACAAGGTGGAAGGATTAGAACACTTCCTGGTGTTCTGCATATTCCTGCATTGGCTAGAAATTTGATTTTTGTAAGCAAGATGGATGATGCAGGTGTAAAAATAGTGTTTAGAAATGCGAGAAAGATGCACAAAAGAATTACTTGGTTCGGGGAGCCTTGTGGGTTGGTACAAGCTACAAGGTAGCAATATTATTGATAGGTGCAATATTTTTGTGGTTTCTGAAAATGGAGCAGAAATCCTAGCAGTCTTTCGATCAAATACCATGTTATGGCATCAAAGGCTTCGACATATTGGAGAGAAGGGCCTTCAAATACTTCATGGTAATGGTATGGTAGAAGGTATATATAATTTCTCTTTGGAATTCAATTTCTGTGAACATTGCATATGTACTCGGTGATTTTTCCTTCTGGTGCTAAGAGGGCGAACAAGATATTAGAACTTGTGCACAGTGATGTGTTTGGACCTGTGTCAGTTCCATCACTGGGAAACTCTGTGTACTATGTTTCATTCATAGATGACTTCTCAAAGAATACATGGATATATTTCTTGAGGAAGAAATCTGAAGTCTTTAACAAATTTAAAGAATTTAAGGCTCTGGTGGAAAACCAGATAAAGAAGAAGATAAAGGCGTTGAGGACAGATAATGGTGGGGAGTTTTGCAAGAAGGAATTTGAAGAGTTCTATAAGAAGTGTGGTATAGCACGAAAGAAGACTACTCCATACACACCTCAGCAAAATGGAGTTGCAGAAAGAATGAACAGAACGTTGATGGAAAAGGCAAGAAGCATGCTCAGTGGTACCAGGTTAGGACAAGAATTCTAGGCAGAGGTAGTAAATGTGCATGCTGTCAGTTGGGTGGATGCCTTATTAGTGTTGGAGGATAAGACTCCACTGGGGTATGGTGGTAAGAAACCCTCTCTTTCACATCTAAGGGTATTTGGATGTGATGCATATGTACATGTTCCAAAGGAGAAAAGGACCAAGTTGGATAATAAATCTAAAAGGTGCATCTTTATTGGGTATAAGGATGGTTTAAAGGGTTACAAGCTTTGGAACCCAGAAACAAGGAATTTTGTGTAAAACCGAGATGTGGTGTTTAGAGAGGTGAAATATGCTGTTAGACATGAATTCCTACCAAAGGAACCTGAGAAGATAGAGTTTGAGCTAAAGGAGGATGAGTCAGACTCTACAACAGAAGAAGACTCAGAAGAGGAAGAGCCACAAACTCCAACTGTGAGAAGATCAGTTCAGGAAATAAGGCAACCAGAAAGGTATGGTCCATCTACTTTCTGTTTAGTTTTTTCCTTAACTATAATTGATGATGATCCCAGAACTATCAGGGAGGAAATAGATTCAGAGGATGGAAAACTCTGGAAGGAGGCCATGGTTGATGAAATGGCATCCTTGCACAAAAATGAGGCATGGGATTTGGTGGAGTTGCCGGATGGAAGGAAGCCCGTTGGGAGAAAATGGGTGTTTGAGAAGAAGATGAATGTAGAAGGTGTTGTCATTTCTAGAGACAGCCTCGAGTTGTCAGAGACTAGTGCCTAGGACATCTTAGCTAGTAAAGAGTGTAAGGTATGTCTTAAGACCACTATCAATTTGGAGGGCTCTTTACCATATCAACTTTTCTGATAAGTCACAAATTTAAATGGGACCAGACAGCTTTCAGATTCAGCGAAATATAAAAACACTGCAGAGGCAAGGGGAGAATGTTTACACAGATGCATCAGATAGCTTAGAGACAACTTTCATCAAGGAGGGCCAGTTTCCAAATGTTATATAGGGATTGTTAAATCAAGGCATTTGCGGTGCAGAAGGTAAAAGAGGTGCACTAATTACCAATGGAATGGTACTCGGAAAAAATATTTTGCCATAACATGGGCTTAAGAACTAAGAATCTATACATACCAATCAGTTCTGAACGAATAAGATTCCACGATATTCAATACAGAAGAAATCTG
The DNA here is from genome assembly GCA_034641835.2 of Pinus albicaulis. Taxonomy (NCBI): domain Eukaryota; kingdom Viridiplantae; phylum Streptophyta; class Pinopsida; order Pinales; family Pinaceae; genus Pinus; species Pinus albicaulis. Next base: position 99,270,010 of record CM076573.1, on the reverse strand, counting down.
AATGAAGTGTAAAACGAAACACCATATCATGCATGAGCCATATTTAAAGCAGCTAAATCAGTCTCATATAAGTACCAAATAATGATAAATTTATATCAGAAGTGGCAAGTCACTCGCATTCCAAAACATGATATAAATAAAATGGAGACAATGAAATAGACAATGAAACAATACTACGACGAAAGAGTCACAGACCATACAACACCCAGACCAGAATCCTCACATAAAATAGAACTTCTCTTCGCTGAGACCCTACGGGCTCTGTGCATTTGCATTAATAATTTGACCACAAGCATACAAAATATTCTTACACAGCAAGTTTCTTCAGAAAATCTGGAACCCTTTTTTCTGATTCGATCTTACTTATATAGACCTCTTCCTATCTCAGCGAGAAGATATTTTTTGAGAAAATATCTTCTTCGCATGACCAAAATTTGTTAAAGGTCCTTATCAAAACAACAAAACTCACGATGAGGAATCAGACCTCTTATCATGGATAGTCAGGCACTTGGCCATTTTTAGAACAGAAAGTTAAACAATAGTCTGATAAAAAAGATAAAATGCTGGAGTGGAGCAAGTAGCCCACTCGAAACTTTAAAAAGTAACAAATTCAGTAAAAATTAAAAAGGCCACGAGGGCCGAATCATGAAATAACAATTCATCATTTGTGAGAAGGGGTCGAGGCTGTTGCTGACACTGGTGGCGGCGTGTTTGCGGATGAACTGGAAATTTGGCTAACGAATTGGGCACACCTCTGCTGACTGTCCACGACAGGCTCAGGCATCATTGAAAATCATTCTACCCTGATGAAATCCTCTGTAAGATCGCTCGGATTTTCCTCAGTAGGGACTTTATGATTTAACAAGTGAAGGAGAGAAAACTCTGGGCACAGTGATGCAACCATGGTTTCGGCCTTGAGCTGGGTGGTTTTATCTTACATGACATCTGTCCGGTCCCTTTCTTGCTTCAAGAATGCTTCATATTCCGGTAATGGTCACAGCATAGAAGGGGTGGTGGAATCCCAGCACGTCGGAAGCCCTGCTGTCGTGATTTCAACCCAAACTGCATCAAACCGGTCCACGGTGTATATCAACTGCTGCAAGGCCTTCAAAGCCATGACGCGAGCCGATTCCTTTTCAATGAGTTTCTGACATTCTAAGGCCTCTTTGTGCCGGCTGACTATGCCGTGTTGCTCTGCTTCGTTAGCTCTCTGGCACGCTGAGCTCTGTTGGCTAAATCGAGATCACCTTCTTGAAATCGCCTTCTGAGATAGAGTACTGAAGATTTCATCTCTTCAATGACTTGCAGGAATTCCCATTGCTCCGTTACAACTGAAATGATCTCGGACCAAATAATATTTCTACCCTCTCTGAGAGTGAGGTTTCCTTTTAAGCGTGCGTCAAGATCATTTATAGTCTTCTGCTGGTCAGCCCTCATTTTCTTTCCTTGTTTAATTTCTTTCTGCAAAGCTTCTATCCTTCTGGTATTCTCTGACAGGGATTTTTCCAAATCCGTGATCCTTTGCCTTGCAGTGGAAGCCTGTTTCTCCAGTATGTCATTTGCAGCTTTCGCTGCGTCCAGCTTTTCTGAAAGTGAACTCGTCTCAGGTGGTGTGTCCCAAGTGTTCTGTAGCTCTGTCAACCTACTCTGAAGAGTAGCGATTGTTCCTGCCAACCTCTCCTTCTCTTCTCTTTCTTGTTACAAGGTGCCGGCCAATTCCCTTTTCTCTTTCTCTACTTGTGCCAACTCGGCTGTCTGCACATGCTGGGAGGCTGGCATGTGGGATTTGCCTTTCAGTGAGGTAACTTCCTTCCGCAATTGGTCTATTAAAAAGGCCTGCGGGTTTGTTTCCCCAGTGTCTTTCCCTTTGATTTGATCCTAGAGACCGCGTATTCAATTTTCCTGGGCGTGGGCACTTTCCTGCTCATTCTTCAGGGTAGTCCTCATCTGTTCATGCTTTTTCTCAAGTTTCCTCAGTGCAATGGTAGCTCGTATTACCTCATCCTTTAGCATATAAGCTACAACTTGAAACAGGTTACACATATCAGTTGCTGGAACCTTAGTCATGTCAATTGCATGTTGGAGTACCTGGTAGCTAGTGGCGCCTGTATCAGGGTCCAAAAGGGCTTTGGCCATAGACAGTTACAGATGCTCAGTATCCACATTCATGGTGGCGGAAATCCTGGTGTGATACTTTTCTACATACCCCTCCAGCTCAGTTTTGTATTTATCTCTGATTATACTGTTTTTCTTGATCCTTTTGGCTGCCACTGGTGAGGTATGGTCCCCCATGGCCTGTGAAACCTCAGTGAAGTTGGAGGAGGTAGTGTTGTGCCTCAACACTTTGATTCCGGCCTTGCTACTGTAAAGTGGCGCATATGGTATGAACGATTCAAGCAGCTGTTCCTCTCCTATAATTTCGACTTCACTTGAGACTGTTTTCTGTTTTTTACGAGAGGGAGAACCTATTCCTGAAGGACCGACTTCCTCTTCTTGGCCTTTGTTGATGCCTTCCTCTTCCCCTGTGGCAGATGAATCTGTCTCCTTCTACGAAACCAAAGGCCAAGTTTCCATGTTAGCCTTCCACTCTATAAACGGTCTTGGCTCATGTACATAAGGTGCAGACCGATTCCTTTTTCTTCTGTTTGAAATAATATCACGGGGATCATAGGCCCAAGTCTTCCCCTATCTTAGGTCCATACCCTGCAATAGCTTTTTGACAATGGGAAGGGCGTGTCTTGAATTCACGACGAACGGGCTGATTTGGGTAGGAAGCCTCAGTATGTAACCTTTCATAGCAGGGACGAAGTGGAGTTGGTCAGCCTTTAGGGCTTGACGAATATACTCCAGAGCATAAAATCTTCGGGCGGGAAACACCGGTAGCAGGTAAGGGGCGACCTCGGCTCCATAGACCCGAATTTCGGTATAGTTATCAGAGAGATACCAGTCTCCGATGCTCTGGATTTTACCAGCTTGTAGCCAGTTCTTCATTTCAGGAAAAACCCTAGGTGAGGGAGAACAATGAATGATGGTGTAAGCAATGGACATGAAATCGTTCAGGAAACTAGAGTAACCCACCCCTTTTGGCAATTGGCGCACTACATAGTTCCAGTCAAAAACAGGTCGGGGATGAGAATTGACCTCGTATACCCTATCCAAGCCCAAATGCTCGAACCTATCAGCATGCTGATACAAGAAAAGATAGAACACCAATGAACAGAAATGAAAATGACTGGTTTTGGGAAGTTCTTGGAACTGGGTGTGGATGCTGGCAGATAAGTAACCCGGGATATCTAGGAAAACCCCCTTCTGAGACATTAACCACAGAAAGAAAACACATACTTTGGAGGTTTCCCCCAACCTGCCTACACCTAACAGACCCGCAATGAGTGCAAGGATGGGTTGTACTTCCTCCTTGAATAGGTTTAATGGGAGAAGTTCCGTACTGGGAAGGGTAGTATCCTGGCTGCTGGAAATAGAAGCAATGAAGCTTTTTTGATGCTCCCATGGCGATTTGGTAAACTGGAAAGTTAAAGCTTCGTCACTGAAAGTAGTGTAGGTGGCGCTGGTGGGAAAACAGAGGGCTCGCTTGATGATGTCGGGCGAAAGGGAGAAAATCTGGTTTCCCTAGGCGGAGGTAAACGTGCCTCGGTCTTCATCGTAGGCGTCTATGAGCCAGTAGATGAACTCGACCACCGGGAAAACTGGGGGAGTGATGTGATGGTAAAATCCTGACACAACCACCCGGTATCGATCCCTATTATGAACATGATGCGAAAAACGTTCAGGCCTTATACTGCTAATGGGGAAAGGGTATTGGTGATCGCAGATTCCAGCTTGCTTGTCGATTAAAGGCTCGAACCCGGGAGGGTTTCTGGATTCTCGGGCCTGGGGAGTTTCTGGTTCATTTTTCTTGGGTGTCCCTCTTCCCATGACTGACATATGAAATCTAAAAAGAGAAACGAAAGGAAAACAGAGGGAATGAAAGGGACAGAGTACCTGTACAGTAGGTAAATTTTCTTGGGAAAGCAGCCTAGGGGTAGTCTGGTGATGATTGGGTAGACCTGACACTTTTTCTCACTTTGTATATGCCGTAACTGGAAGACCCAAGACTTTTACTGTAGTAAAATACGGGAAATTGCTATCTGAGAAGGGTAATTTTGAGGTAAAAGTGGGTAGAGGTGAAATAAATAGGGCAAGTGTCGTAAGGACACTGAAAGTGGGGCACGCGGCATGTGAGGATTGGGTGTTGGTTGTGGAGAGGTGAACACCACGTGCCGGGTTTAATACTGGTATGGGCCTCAGTACCAGCTTACCTACGAACTTTACCTTACCTCCTTGCCATGTAACACCATTTGATACTTTGAAACATATCATTCACAAAGCGAATTGAATACATAACCTACCAGTGGTACGGGCCCATATTGCGTTTGCCACGTCACTATACTTCGTGCTCAGGCATTGCCACCTCCTTCTAGCCTTGGGTCCCCACCACGCCACGCTATCACAATTCCGCGGGGGTATGGGTCTCTTCCCTTCCTCGCTACTCGACCCCCTTGGAATTTCCCTTGTGTGCATATTCACGCGGTGGTAATTCTTTTAATATTTGCGTTTTGCGCTCTCTGTACCACTTATTTGCCCTTTTGTGTTTCCGTTAGCCTTTTTTCTTTATACTCCAGCCTTTTCGTATTAATTCCACCTTTGGCTTTTATGCACGTGACTTTCGTTACCTTGTTTCATTTCGACCATATTTTCCAATGTTTCACCCTTTGATATAATGTTTGATGCATGACCCATCAACATTTAATAAATCAATGACTTATGCTAAATGTTGATCAACAAAAGGCAAGGTGGAGAGATAAAAAGCTCGGTTGGTAGAAAAAGGTTATTCCCAGGTGCCGGGAATTGATTTTTGTGATTTTTTTTCTCCTGTTGCCAAAGTTACTTATATTAGATTGCTTTTATCTGTTGCTGCTGCATTTCATTTTGAGATAGAACAGATGGATGTGAAGACAACATTTATTCACGAGGATCTAGAAAAGGAGATCTACATGAAGCAACCTGAAGGCTTTATGGTGAAGGGTAAGAAAGAATTGGTATGCAGGTTGAAGAAGTCTCTGTATGGGTTAAAACAATCACCAAGGATGTGGTATCAGAAATTTGATACCTATATACGAGGACTTGGATTCACCAGAAGTAAGGAGGATCACTGTGTTTATTTTATATTAATTGGTGACCGTGTTATTTATTTGGTCTTGTATGTGGATGATATGTTGTTGATTGGAAATGACAAAGAAATTATCCAAGATTTGAAGACCCAACTGTTCTCCAAATTCGACATGAAGGATCTTGGTGCTGCAAACTATATTTTGGGCATGGAAATTAAGAGAGATCGGGTAAAGAGAAAGCTCTGGTTAAACCAGAGGAAGTATGTCGAGAATATATTGCAGAGGTTCAATATGCAGGATAGTAAACCGGTGAATGTTCCTATTCCTGTAGGTGTAAAGCTGTCTGCTGAACAGTGTCCCAAGACACAAGAAGAAGAGGAGTATATGTCCCGTGTTCCATATGCAAGTGCAGTAGGTAGCTTGATGTATGCAATGGTCTGTACTAGACCAGACATTGCACATGCAGTGGGAGTATTGAGCAGGTTTATGTCAAACCCAGGGAAGGAGCATTGGACAGCAGTGAAGCGGGTTTTCAGATATTTACGTGGCACTAGTGATTATGGCTTGTGCTACCAAGGAAGACCAGGATTAGAAATAATGTTGGACATTCATGGTTTTTTTGATGCAGACTGGGCTGGAGATCTGGACCAAAGAAGATCTACAAGTGGGTATGTGTTTAGCCTATTTGGAGGCGCAGTCAGTTGGATGAGTAAAAGACAGTCTGTAGTGGCTCTTTCAACTACAGAGGCAGAATACATAGCAACCACTCATGCAAGAAAGGAAGCAATTTGGTTGCAGAGATTGTGTTCAAGTATGGGGTTGGTACAACAAGCTATAAGGATATATTGTGATAGCCAAAGTGCAATTTTCTTGGCTAAGAACCCTGCTTATCATTCAAAGACAAAGCACATTGATGTTCAATATCACTTTGTTAGAGATATGGTTGAGGCTAAAAGGGTGTTGCTGGTAAAGTTGGACACTTTGAAGAATGTTGCAGATGCATTGAAGAAGTCTATAAGCACTCAGAAGTTCTCTTGGTGTAGAGAAACAATGGGTGTTGAAGAATTGGCCCAATGACTAAGCTCTCCTGTGGCCCCCTATGTAAAGAAAACAACAAGTGGGAGAATATTGGGTATGTGTTATATTCTTTCCATGACAAGCTCCATGCACTGTACGTTGTGTCGGGGGGTCACAGAGGGGGCGGCAGCGCCCCAGAATATTTTTTTTTGGTGTGCGGTCCCACTCATAGGCGGACCCACCCATGTTTTGTGCATGAGTTTGCACATGGTTTTTTGGGGTACGATGGTTTTCGACCCTTGGTATTGTGCAGATATGGTCAAGGGAACTATGGTTATGTTCTAATCTAGGGTTAATGGATTGGGTTTTATGTATGCTTCGGCATGTATATATATGTGTTGTAACACTAAAAGGAATATAAAAAAAAAATCGAGCCGGTCGTCATGATTTGGGATCCAGGGGAAAATATCTATGTTTATCTGTTTTATGTTTTATGCTCTCGCTATTGTTTATTTTCTGTTATAAGATTCGTGTGTAGATAATTTTTGTTCAGGATTAAAACCTACAATCAGGAAATGGATCATGAGCTACTTCTCTAGGGTCGATTCTGGGAAGTTCCGATAATAATTCGGCGAAGACGAGGGATTTATTTTCTTTGGCAGCTGTGAAGACAAAATCAAATTGTTGGAGGATTATGATCCATTTGGAATATTTTCCTCCAATAATTTGTCAAGACAGGATGTGTCACATGGGGTTCTCCAAAGCAATAACTGTAGTCTGTCGCAGCAATATATAGTGTCAGAGTCGGGTGACGAAAAAAACTACCACCAGAGAAATTTTCTCCACATGTGAATAATGTAGTTCAAGTCCGATTATACCTTTGGAAAAATAGTATATCACATGTTCACTATCGTCACTATGAACTTGAACCAGAACCATTCCAAGTGAGGATGGTGAGGCTGCCAGGTAGAGGAGAAAGTCGCGTGAGTAGTCGGGGGCACTAAGGAGTGGGGCTGAAACAAGTGCATGTTTTAAAGCATCAAATGACCATTGAGCTTTGTCATCCCACAAGTATAATGTTCCTTTCTTCAATAATCAGATAAATCATTTTGTCATCTTGGCATAGTTAACGATGAATCGAAGTAAAAAATTTTCCTTCCCTTGCAAATGTTGGAGTTGAAGGATGGATTGTGGTGCCGGAAATTCAACAATCGCCTTAACCTTATCAGGATCAACCCTAATCCTGTGCTTGGAGATAATGAAACCTAACAGATTCCCAAACTCGACCATAAATATGCACTTAATTTCTTTCAAATTTCAATCTACACCTAGCAAAAATTCCTTTCAAATGAGCAAGGTGATCAGGTCATTTCTTGGAATGGGCCGAAAGGTCCTCCAAGTAATCCTGTACAATATGTAGAATGTCATGAATAGCGTAGTCCATAGCCCACTGAAAAGTTTCTCTATCATTCTTAAGACCGAATGAGAGTTTACGATACACAAATGTGCCCCAAGGACAGATGAAGGCAGTTTTATGCTAGTCTTATTTTTTAATTGCAATCTGGTTATAGCCCGAGAATCCATCCATGAAGGAAAAAGATTCGCATCCAGCACAATCATCGAGAATCTGATCTATGAACGACGTAGGATAATTGTCTTTGGGACAAGTGGCATTCAGATCTCGGTAGTCAACGCAAACTCGAATGGTGCCTTGTTTTTTATCGACGGGAACCGGATTGGAAACTCATTCCGTCAAAGGAACAGGATAGATGAAACCAACGTTTTAAAGTTTTTCTACCTCAATTTTGATGGCGACTGCTTTGCGCGGGTGGACGGGTCTGAGTCACTATCGAATTGGTTTTGCATTGTCATAAATCTTGATTTCGTGCTCAACTATAGTTGGATCTATGCCGGGAATTTCATCATAAGACCAAGAAAACACATTGTGGAATTCCTTGAAAAGGGATGTGAAGCTTGCGATTTCCTCAGGATTGCAATCTGCTCCAATTTTAATATTTTCCACGATACCCATTTTGACCGAGATATCAATGATAATTGTCTTAGAAATATTACCCATGTTCCCTTCTGAATCGATAGTTTAAACAGTGGTGTAAGCAGAGGGAACTGTCTTAGGTGGGTCAAAGGATGGGATTTCAGTTTTTATCACGTCTGAGTCGATCATCAAAGCGCGATGGTGAAACTCTCCCAAAGGTCGTTCTTCTAGAGACATGATCTCTTGAATAGCTTCATCTGTAGGCAAGATTTCATTGAGGAGATCCTTAGAGAGAACTGTGATGGGTGGGAGGTTTGTACCTTTGGTCGAAACCATAGCAGTGGAGGGTTCAAATGTAATTTGGATGGCTTGGTAGGCCAACTTGGCTGGTGAGAGCGGCATCTGATCTCCGTAGGAATCAATGTCTGAAGGTGCCGAGAGGATCCATGGGTCGATAAAGCCATCTAAAGTGGTGGATATCATTGCAACCGTATTTGGGATCTTTGGTAGTGGGAGAGGAAAATAACCTAGTAGGGAAGATGCCTTCAGAAGACCAGTACTAATACTAACGTAAGAGTCAGAAAAGCCTTCTATTAGGGGTATAGTGCTAATTGGTAACGTGGAATAATTAGGGGTGCAGAAGGATAACTGATTCACTGTGAATATTTTCCCATCCAATGGAAATAGGATGAGTCGGAAGACCAAAGACACAATGGTGGTTATCGCATAAGACCAACTGCGACCGAGCAATAGACTATAGTCGAGATGGCGATCTACGAGTTCAATGTCCACGATTACCTTTTTCCCACTTAGAGTGATGGGAAAGCTAGCAAGGTATCCTTTTGGGAGGAACGTGTGGCCATCGAAAGCTTTAAGGGAATTCGATGGCGATGTTAAAATAGGAGAACCTAAATTGAGCCAGCAAGCTTGTGACATAACGCAGGTCGAAGCACCTTCGTCTATGACAGTGTGATGGATTGGTCTCCCTTTCGACACAGCCTGCACTTGGAATGCAAGTTGGTGTGAGAGGCGAGTCTGAGATTTTTCCATATCAAAGATAGCTAGCATGGAATCTTGGGGATTTATTCCACCAGTGGCCGAAAGCAAGGCTTTCCTTTGTGCTGGACAAGTTTGCAATACTTCGAGAGCAGACATAGCTGACGGTGCCTACACCAAATCTTCTACAATGTTGTAGTTTTGGGCTGCATGTGTTAAGGTGTTATGAGTTGTGCGTCGAAGTGTCCCTTTGGGGGGATGAATTACGTGGTCAGCAGTAGGCCGTTAGATATGTAAATCGTTGGTCAGCAGTGGATTTGAGCTAGTACCAGGTTCTTGAGTGTCTATGGTAGGATTTCCATAAAGCTTGGCTCATGTTTGAAGTTCAACACTCTCAGTGCCATAAATGGTGGATGATCCTTCACCGGAAGGATGTGAACCACCATTGCCCTGTTTTTGGGGTTGTGGTGGGTTTTCAACCATGTGTTGGTGTTGTTGCTGTTGATTAGGGAAAGGATTATGAAGAACAACAGGTTTTCGCCCAGAATCCTTGTTTGCAATAAAATCGATGCATTCCTGCAGCCGAGGAAATTTGTATGTCAAGTGGACCTCCGCACAGATCTTGCAAGGAAATTTCATGGGTTTATCCTTCCCTTTGTCATTTTTGGCAGTGTTTCTCTTATTAGGATTATTCTGATTGTCCGACTGCTCTTTTGAAGAAAATGCCTTTTTCCTTGTTCTTCTTATTCTTTCCACTAGGTTTTTCTGAAGTTTGCACAAAATTTACCTCAGCGGTAGGAAGAGTAGTCATTTGGTTAGGGGTGGTGGTAGCCGAGGAAAGCTGGGAGGTTTGCCTCTGAGACTGTTTTGTGGCTACACCAGAGATTGTGCCAACGAGATCGTTGGCATGAGCTCCAATTTTCTGAGTAGCTGGAGGATTTGGGTTACTAGGGGCATTGGGGAGCAAATCATATAGTGTGCCAGATTGTGAATAGATTAAATCCAAATGTTGGGCACAATGAATGCATTGATCTTCTGTAACTGCACCGAAAAGGCCTATGTATTTAGAGATGTGGGGTAAGAGAGACTTACAGAACCAATTAGCCAAGAGATGATCCGAGATTGGCGCTTTGACTAGGCTCCTCCCACGTCTCCATTCATGAATGTGATCGGAGATGTGGGTGGTGGTGTCTTGGTGCAGTGAGGTTAACAGTTCCGTTCTGGTTTCAAATCTGATTGGTAATTGGAAGTTCTTTAGAAACTTCATCGCTAAAGCGCCAAAAGTGTTTATGGCGGTGCGTGGCAATTCAATATACCACTTGGTGGAATTTCCTGTAAGGGTGTGGGGAAATAGTCAAAGTCAGACATTGTCATCCACCATGGAATTAGATATAAACCATAAATGAAAGGTGGTGATGTGTGCAACCGCGTCTTCCCCTTGTTTCCCATCAAAATTTGGGATGTCAGAAGGAATCTTGTGCAGTATTGGAGGCCAGAGCGGGTTGTGATTAATGGGGTCATTAGTAAGTTTATAGATGTCGAGAATGTCTAGAGCTGCCAAAAATGGAAATTGTGGGTTTTCCCCCGAATCTAACCAAGGAAGTATTTTTTGACTATGTGGACCATACGGTCCACCCATTAATGTGTTACCAGTAGGATAAGTAGGAGTTTGATAAAAATTTCCTATAGGTGGAGGGGTAGGGATATATGGTTGTTGTCCATAGGGCATATTGTATTATGGGGTGAACGGTTGGTTTCCCCCAGTGTAAAAGTGCCCTCCCATTCCAGATGGAGGTTGGGGTGGGTTAGTCCATATGGATGCAATAGAGTTTCCCAGAGGCATGCTACTACTTTCATAGTTCGACAACGACATAGAACCTACACCGATATTTAAACCACTTAAGGGAACAATGTTAACAATAGGTTGTCTTGTTTGTCCTAACGATTGCAAGGGTAGTGAAATGTTCCCTGTTATCTGTGTGCTGGTGACACTACCCCCTGGTATGGTGGCCAAGTGGTTTGAACTTAGCAAAGGGTTCCAACCGAAAGGGTTGCTAAAAGGAACTGAAGTAGTCACACTCGTGGGAGGAGCAACCGTAGGTCCCAACGTGGTCACGGTAGGAGTAGATCCCGAAGGAATCAGCGAGTTACTTAGAGTTGTGATGACCGTAGAGTTGGGATTAGGTATATGTTGACTACTGGGGTTACCAAGTAATGGCATAGAACTGACAACTGACGGGGAGGATGGAGGCGAACCTGGGATGGTTTCCATTGGCATCGACCCTGTGGATGCCGGTTGAGAAATGGATGTTGGTGCGGCTGAAGACATGTCAGTGTGTGGTGGAATCTGAACTATCACAAGCCCCAACGGATCAGTGAGTGGAGGATTGTAATGAGGTATGACCCCTTCCGTGAAAGGGTCCTCCAGAAATTCCATATGATATGAGGCTATGTGAAAATCAGGGTTTGTTAATGGAGAGTGCTCTTCCACAGAAGGCACGGGTTCACCAAGGTTCAGGTCTTCCTTAAGAGTCAGAGGAGGTAGAACTTGCTATCGTCAAGACAGACGACATGGGTTGGATGATGCCACGGTGACCTGTTTAGTTTTAGCAAATTTTAATAAATTGTGATGTATTATAAAGTCTCAATGACAGTAACCACACACCTAAAAAAGAAAAAAGAAAAAGGACTCTCTAAAATCAATCAGCAAGAAGCCATAATAGGGTGCCCTGTCTGAGTACTACAGTTTTCTGGTGATGAAATACAGTATCACAATAGTATACAGAGAGGGTTGGTTCAAAGTACAATTACGGTCACTCTAGAGCTTCACCTGAACCTCAAAAGATAGGTGTAAGCACTCTCGTGAAGACGAGTACCCTCCTAAAGACCAAAGACAGAGTGGGTCCATCTGTTTCAGGTACCAGGACAGCCTATCCCAGTCACCTTGTGTAAGTCCCTAAAAATTATGGCCACTAAAGATACCTCAAATCACAGACATCATCAGGGGGGTCCACGGTCAAGGACAACATGCTATATGGGTAGAATACCTAGATCCCAGATCTAGTTTCGACATCCCCGAAGGGAACCCCAATATATAACACACCCACTCGATGCAGTCGAATGCGGGCTACCTTCTTGTGCACCCAAATGTTGTCTTGCGCTGAGCTCTGGTAAAGGAATGGTCTTGATAATATGAGTGTAGTAGGATTTCGCTCTTTAATGACTCTAGTATCAAGTTTTGAGATCTTGGGTGATTTTCTCACTTTTCCTAACCCAAGATCCTAGCCTAAACTACTGTTGGTGTGAGCTCAAAAAGATTAATGTGATTGATTTTATTATCGCTTGATTCTTAGTGTACTTGATTATTAATCTTGCGGAGGGGGAGTGGACGTATGAAATGTAATGAGACTTTGACTCAAGAAACCATGCAAAAATATGCTCTAAATATTCAATTCGATGAAGAGTATTTCTACAAGGAGAGGTTTATTTTCAACATCCATGCACTAACATTCAAATAGCACAGTTCAAATTTAAAGATTCAGAATTCTATCTACCTCATCTTAATAGTCTTTGAATTGAAATTTTCAGAATTAATTCAACTAGATGTAGAAAAACTAAAAAAAATAATTCTTCCTTAAAAATTAAATGCTTTTGACACTAACTTTTCAAACAAGAGAAAACAAACTGAAATGCCAGCTTAGTAAACAAGCACAAGGATTCAGTCAAGGAGAGATACTGATGGCCAAAAAACTCCGCAACCAAAACACAATCACAGGGGTGAACAACAAATTTTGGTAGAGTAACGCACTGTTCTGAGTAAAGATAGCGTTAATCCAGAGACTAACACACTGTATTTAAGCAGAGCCCACATTATAATGCATTGGAACACCAACAAAGGTATCATTAGCCAGGGTAAATTTATTCAAATGGTAAAATAGAAACAGGATTGAACTCTGTGAGCTTTTGAAATTTCTACTGGGCATAAATACTGGTCAAAAGGGTCTATGATCAGAGGAAAGAAGAAAGGGGGAAAGAGATAGTCTGGAAACTATGGGGGAACTCCCCAGTGGAATCACCAATTCTGCTATAGGGTAAAATGATTGGGTTGTTGGTTATTGAATATCCCTATTAGGGCTTTTCGGTGCCCGAGGCAGACAATAAGATTAGTTGTATAGTTCTCAAAGATAGCATATACATGTTCATATTAACTTAAAACACCTTGATGGAATAATATAGAAGAATACCTCTTTAATGATCTCGAAGTCATTTGGAGAGTGCTGAACAGTGAAGGAGGGATCCTTCTTCACCAGCTCCAAATCTCAACCCTGTGATCAATCAAGGCACACGTGTAATCTCCACCATAACATACATTTCCTATCAATTAAGTCAATATATAATAAACATTTAAACTATGCACATCTGAACCATTCATCTCATGCTATATAAGTGATTGAACAACAATGAAAATATCAACGCATAAAATGGACAAAACATATACAGTTCTATTGATTTATCAAAAGGAGGATTACAACCATCGGTTGTACCAAGCCCTCCTCAGCCTTCCAATCTCTCTATCTCTCAATGTGGTGATGTCTTGGTCAACAAGTTCTCAACGAACCTCTTTGACTCTTGACCTTCACACTACAATAATAATGCTCTACTTGACAAGTATTCAAAACTTCGACAATCCTTCGACCTCGAACCAAGAGCCTTTAGCTCCATTTTATAGGAGATGGAGAGAGAAATCATCACCCTTCTCTTTCTGCCAGTCCTGAATAGAAAAAATCACAATGTTTCCTCAACTTCCATGCTTTTTCCTTCTTTGAGAGTTCAGTTGTTTTTGGCAAGGCCCAATAAGAGATTAGTGCTTTGTAGTTTCCTTTTTGTACTGACTCTCTTGTGAGAAAAAGCTGGAAATTCAAATCATTCTCCACGAGTTTTTTCCGTTCTAAACTGAAAACAAGGGTAACGCTACCCTCTAGTGTAAATAGAGCATTTCCCTAGCCACTAACGTGGCCTATTCATTAATCAGATGCATTATAATGCTCTTGTGTTGTTATAGTGGGGTGTTACCTTGGCAGAAGTAGGTTTAGTTTAGGTCTTTGTATTCCTTCCATATTTATCTTCTCCTCTGAGCTGATGAGGAAATATTTTGACCTGTAACAATCAGCCACTACCACATCCATCACTATGCATTTGGCTGGGATCTGGGTCAAGTTTACACAAAGATCTTTAATCAGGCCTAAGCATTTTACTCTACTGGAGTCAAAAGAATAAAAATCTTTATATGGTCTGGTTATCTCAAGGCCTAATCTCTCCATGATTACTTTGGGCATGAGGTTATGTGAAGCCCCTGAATCATGCATAGCATTGTGTAAAATTTTATCATGGATATTCAAAATGACATAGAAGGAAGGGACCACTCCTTCTTGGAACTTTCCTTCAATTTTAGGACCAAATAAAAGGGCTGCCTGATCATCATTTAGGTTGACAAAATCATTATTTTCTTCTATGTTCAAAACCTTTAGCACCTGATATTTATATACATCTTGAGTGACTAACTCAGTGAGGGGGATAGAGATCTTGATTTTAGCAATTTCACTTTCCAAATTGGAAGGGAACTGATTCTTTGAAAGGTTCGAATATGTTTTGTTAGTCACTAACTTATGAGCAAAATCAGCTTGTTGGTTTTTACTATGTATATCAGTTAAAACTTTTTTTACAGGGGTACTAGCTGAAGTGATAGTGCTGCTAGGGTCGACACTTTGTTTATCAGTGGTTTGAGTGCTTTTCCCCTTGTTTTTACTAGAACTTTCAGCTGTTGTTTTTTTGTTTTCAGCAGCCCTTCTGACCACCCTTTCAGATATGTTTTTAACAACATTTTCAGAGGTCTTTGTTTTGGGATTTTCTTGGTTCTTTTTGCTCTTGAGGTCATATTGTCCATGGACCTCCATGATGGCATTCTCAAAGGCTTGCCTATAGTCTTTAGATTCTAAGCCTTCATTATCATCATATGTATATGTGGCCTGATCATCCTTTGTGAAAAAGGCAGGGTCTTCATTACTTACTCCCAACATGTTTATATCAGTTCCCTCTAGCTCTTATATCATTCCCTCATCTTCATCAACAAAATTTTCTTGAAATGGAGGTTTGATTTTTTGATTAGTATCTCTTTGTCTAATGTGAGGGGGGTTCCTCCTAAAGTTATGGTTCTGATTTTGAGGCTGGTTCCTATTCTGAGCATTTGTTTGGATGACCATCCTCTCCATAATTCTTTCTAACCTATCCATGTTCTTGGATAGATGGTCTAATTTTGAATCTGATGTGGAAAGTGCAGTGTCATCTCTATATGTTACTTTCTTTTTGTTCCTCATCCTAGTTCTTTTGGCAATCAAATTTTCCTCAATGCTCACTGCCCCTTGCTGCATATCTTCTAATGTGAGGTATTCCTTTTCCCTCAGTTGGTAGGCCATATCAGGAGAAGATCCATCAGGGAATTTCATTTAAGCTTGGCCCTGTGGAGGTTTCACATGAGCTGGTATGGTATTGTACACCCTATTTTATCTAGCATAGTATTTTTGTACACCTTCCCCTGGATTCTTTTTCATATTCTCCTATTCTGACAGAATTTGGAGAGGGTCTTTCCTGACTTCCCACTTGTTTAGAAATAGTTGATGAAAGGTAGGAAGATCGTTGATGCTCTGTGGGGCTAAGATTTTGAAGCATTTTCATACTTCTCCCCCTAAACTATGAGCAAAAAATCTAAGTTTAACAGTCTCATCACCTATTTCATTCCTATCATAGTAATCATTCATTTTTTCCACATGTTGTGAAGCAGTAGTGGAACTGTTGGCATCATATAAAGGAATATTGGACTGGTAACCTTGTGGTAAGACAAATAAAGGTAAATGAAGGAGTAGAGGGGCATACCATGTAGCCATGATAGGATTTTGTGGGAGGAATAGGGGGTTTACTAGTGGAGGGTTTATGAAAGGAGGAGGATGATGGAATGGAGTGGTTTGAAAAGTGGGTGTATGGATGACAGAAGTGCTTCGACTAGCTATTAGAGTCGGTCTCTTCATCCCTTCGTCAGAGATCAAAATCTCTTTTGTTGCATTTCATTTTAGGTGTCTCATTAAGTTCAGTCATTTGCATCCCATTAGGAGCGTGGATCATCTGACGGAAGGGTCTTGTCACTCATGTTCCTCATTTCATGTACCTGCTAGTCCGTGTCTATTCATCAAAGTCAATTTTACAGTCATTTACAGTCCTGTTGGGTCCCTTGGTCAGCAAAGAGTCATTTTAAGATTTTGAGTCTCATCAGGTCTAGGGTTTCACAAATTTACTCTTAAAAATGTCTAACAATGCTAGCAGGAATATGAGGGAGGTTTGAAATAACTTTTCATCACAAAAATTTTATCGTAATAATGCTCGATCATGAATTTTCTTCAAAACTCTGTTTTGAAGAAAAATCATCAATTTTGTCTTTTGTAATTAATGCCATGTAATTTTCAAAATCTTTTCAGTTGTGAAATTCTTCAGGCTCAGCCCTGGTCGCCTTTTCCAAATTCCATGTCAGCTATCCCTGCAAAAAATAGACAAGAGTTTCGTCATTCAGTCAAAAAATCAAAGGAAACAAGCAAAATAGAGTTTATATTAAAAAGGTGAAAAGTTCCAAAGCCAAACATTAGAAAGTGGGTTATTTGAAATCAAAAAATCAAAGTCTATGGTCATAAAAGGTATTTTGGTGTTTAAACATTTCATTTGCACACAGGGGTTATCAAAGAGCAAAGAGAAAAATCGTGGAGGGTGAAGTTAGTATTTTGAAGCCGAAACTATGGGTGAGTTACCTAAGCGGCGCACTGGTTGGAGGTCGCGGCACACATGGTTGTCGCGACGCATTGGGCTGCTCAGCACTGTGGCTAATTGAACGTGTGCGGCGCATACACCAGGCGCGATGCACTGGGTTGTGTGCGCGGCGCACAGGGCTGACAAACAAAAATTTCACCACTGCTCCACAAATTTCAAATCGACTCAATCTCATTTGCTCCATGTAAGTTCAACTCATCTTGTATGTGCCATTAAATAGAGTTTGGTATTGTTTGAAAGTGGATTATGAGATTTTGAATGTTGAAATTATAAAACCTCTCATTTTGTCAAAAACTGCTCCTTAGGGTTTGAATTTGAGTTTTAAAATTTGGTTTTGGTGCCAAACCCTTTTCATTTGCCACCTTATTTTCCCTTTCCTCACTGTTATCTCATTAATACAGTCTGTTCCCCTACTCCCTTACATCCCAAATCACTTATTCCCAAGCCCATCTCCTATCCCTAATTTATTTCATTTCCTATCATTTTTCTTATTTCCCCATCTCATTTATAAAATCCCCAAACCCCAAATTCCCAAACACAGTCAAGTGACTGTTATTACACTTTAATTTCACTTGAAAAAAATCCATTGTTACCATTTTCCATATTTCCCCACAGTCCCTTCCTATTTGGCACACATTTGGCAATCAAGACAAAAAAACCAAATTTTCATTTTCAACAAGTCAAACCTAGACCTTGGAACACCATGGAAATGAATACAGATTCATCATATGAACAAGAAAGTTTTCTACCACTGAGTTGCATGCACCGAGAAGGCCTCGTAAAGGTGGAAAACATGTGAGAGAAGAGCCCACCTCATTGAATCAGTTGCAGGCCTGCCCACTTACCATGGCATGTTTTTGAGAGTAGTCATGCTATCAGTATTGTGAGATGATTGCTTAGATTCAGCATCCTCAGGAGTTGGTTCGTTTGTTTGTTTTACATTTGCATGATGGTCAGGTAACTCTTGCTGGTGTAAATTTCACCTTGACACCAGAAACAATTTCTCAAGCAATAGGAATACCGAATGTTGGTGAAGAGTGGAACAAAAGACAGCAGGTGGACAAAGTACATTATGAACCATACATCAGGCCTAGCTATGTGAGACAGCTCAGCAGAGTATTCCCATTCTAGTTCCTCAAGGAATCCTATGCGCCTTTGATGAGACTCATTATTAGATACTGTTGTTGTGAGGGCTGGTTCTCACGCCTCTATGCCTACCACATCAGGTTATTGATGCATTTCACGAGAGTGAAGATGATGAAAATACCTTATTTCATGTCCCGAAACATCGAGAGAATGACCACTCTTGTGCAGAAGAAGACTTCCGAGTAGCAGTACAATAGTATTTATCACTATGCACTCATCAAGATCATTGTTGTACATCAAATTGGATTGCAGGGCATTGCATGGGAGGATTTCATTTCCCATGACTTCTTCACAGCCCCTCAGCCTCCTTCGAAGATTTTTCATGAGCCAGGTGAACCTTCACACCAGTTTGAGGGTCCCGAGACAGAGCCTATCAGTGTGCCAGTGTTTGTTACTTATTAGAGAGGCACGAGAGCATTATTTGCAGCAGCCCGACGAGTACTATCGCCACCCGGGGTGGAAGGGGTCTCGTTGCCGTCATCAGCAGCACAGGTACAAGTACAAGACAAAGGTAAGAGGCCTATGCAGGATGAGGTCCCTTCAGGAGGCCAGGATATTGATTTCATATTGATTGATGAGGATTTGAGCTCTCCAAGCTCAAAATTGAGAGAGATCATTCAGGAGCAGAAAGCTGAGATCGACACATTGACCGAAAAGTTGCAGAGAGCTCAATGGATCATAAACTATCTAGAGCAGCAGAACAAGTAATTGGAGGATCAGTAGATGATCATGGAGTTGCAAAACATCCGTGAGAACCGACAAGCTGCCCAAAGAAGCCATCCGAGATGACACCTATTGAGCGGGAGATTGAGGCCGATAGAGAGACTTGGTTTGAGAGGGTCAACATGAATCTTGAGAAGCTGTTGGAGAAGGAAAACAAGGAGAAGAACATGCTCAGACACATGACGAACCATTATTGGGCACGCACTCATGTTTGCAAAGCGAGGATCAAGATCCTGAAAGCGAGGCTAAGGAGGGCACTAAAACGTCGCAAAAGGCATGATAGGCTCCAAATTTTGGCCGAAGCTTCTTTGGCCCAGCGTAGCACTTGATGAGGGACCTTCAGCCCAATTTTCAAGAAATTTGGGAAAAATTTTGTCAATTTTGAATTTTTGGTCACAAAAACAAATTTTCTTGCCCGACGCGTAGCGCCACTTGGCGCGCGCTTATTATTGGCAGCTCTTCAGGAGGAAAAATTTTCATTTTTGGAATTTTTATCAAAATTTATGCATGATCATGGATTACCTAAGGATTTAATCAAGTTCTGGGTTGCCTAAAATGTCAAAAACACCCTAAAAATGGCCTTTCTGCTACTTTTTGCACACACAGGAAGCAGTGTTGGGAGATTTGATTTTTGGAGGGGCAAATGGCAACCAAATCTAGAAATTCCACTCGGGTTGGAATGTATAAAAGTAGGGCTTTCCAAAAAGCTATCCTACGTGAAATTTGGACTTCGGGGAGGGTGTCAAAATCAGCTCCAAACGTCTGCTATGCATAGAGTTCAAGCGCGACACATAGAGAAATTTGGCCTATTTTTCACTCAGCAGCTCAAAATTTCGCCTAGTTTTGGCCAGTTTCACTTTTTCATGTAACTCTTGATGTAACTTGATGTAATTTCATGACTATGATGTAATTTTGGCACATTTTTACTCATTATAGAAGATTCATTCACCAAAAGGTGAAATGTAAGTGAATGAATCAGTTTCCTAGCATATAGAGGCAAGTTGTTTCATTGCCTATTTTTCAGTTCCTAGTTTAGATATGGTTGAAACAACTCCTAGAATGATGAGCTCGACCCCTAGAGGCATGGTAATGCATTATTCTTGTCTATATCATGCATTTTCTCAGTCATTTTCAGGGTTGGACACTTGGGATTTCTTGGCACTTCATTGTACATTTCATTTCTGCAATTTTGGCAAAGGAATAGACCAGGGTTTGCAGCACTTTTTGGGATCCTTGTGGCTTTGTGTTTTGATGGTGTTTTTATCTATGTAATTTTAAGTTCATTAATGTTTATGTGTACCATTTTCATTCTCCTTTCTTGTTAAATTGAACAAGCAAGTTATAAAGGTAGAATTCATTAGTTTGCTTTGCTCTGCCTTCAGTTTGTTTAATTTTCCATGTTTTCATCTGTTTGAGGAGGAATCTTGAAACCCTCTTGCCCTCTTCAGCTCCTCACCAGTCTGATCCATCCATTCAATCAATCTAAAGCATCAAAACAATTTTCTTCCTTGCCCCTTTCAGAACTCTGCAAAAAACTAGGCCTAATCCCCACACCCAAAACTGCCTTTCCCTTTGATCCAACAAAAACCTCCAAAAACATAATAAAAATCCTTTATTTATATACCTAGCCTAAAATTATCTTTTATTTCAGTCATCTCAAGCCCTATTGATATATTTTTGCTGAGATTGTCTCGTAGAGAGCCCTCACCTGTTCTGGTAGGGCTAGCTACCAGACTGAGCGTGGTTTGATGTTACCCTGAACTCTGCCTTCCTTCAGCCTGAGGTAGATTTAGGCAATAACATAGTGGCGACCATACTGGGGAAGAAAATCATTTTCTTGTTGGTGTTATTTTTTTTCTAATCTACAGATGGAGCCTGAAGTTATGCCAGGTAGCCTTCGAAACGCTCTTGCTTTGCATCAGCGAAAGTAGATAAACGCTGCTTCAGTCAATCTCAGGTCTAGCTTGTAAATGTGACACTTGACTTTTGAATTACCCCAGTATATTAGATCGTTCTAGACTTTTGGGTGATGAGTCTAAATTTGATAGGCTAAACAAGTTGGTTTTATCCCTTTGATTTTGAAATAATTCAACACACTGGCTTCCAGAAGACATACTAGAGAAAATCTGGATCCCGATCCACCTCCAGTATATGAGAATCCCAATTTGATTTCAAGAATCCTTCGTCGAGAAATTCTCGTGATCCCTCTATTCAAATCTCATTCATGTCCCTTTGTTTTTGAATATCTTGAAGATCTCGAATTTGACGAGCAATTTTAGTTGTCGTTGTTTGAGACGAAGTCTGAAAGTGATATTGGTTCTACTTTCATAAATCCTGAGTTTATCAAGTATATTGAAATTGAACAGGCTAATAGATCCATTGAAAGTTACATTCTGAATATTCAAAACTCCATTGTGGCAACACACATTCCTGAATTCGTAGAATCTGCATCTGAAACTCTTGGGCCATTAGCAGTTACATCTGGTTCACAAATTCACACCGAGCCTCCTTTCATTCCTACCATTCCTGTACAAACATCTATTTCTGATCAACAATCCGCAGTAGTATCACCTCCATCCACACCACACACACCTCATACAACTATTGCTCCTACTCCACCTGTTTCTCCGAGACCGGTTATAAATCCACCGAGAGCAATGGCTGCTCGATTTGCACCCCTTGTCCTGCCTCAAAACTTGGATGCCATGCCCGCTGATTATCAAAGTAAAATCCCATTGTTTGATGGCACTCCTCAAAGTGTTCCCGCTCAGCAACATATTGACAGAATGATAGATTTCTTTGATCTTCATGAAATTGATGCAGAAAATGTGACCATGAGATTGTTTGTGCAAAATTTTGGAGGTGAAGTACGAAAGTGGTTCAGAGCTTTGTAGCCTAGAAGTATTTCTACATTGGCTGAGCTTCAGAGACAGTTCTTGTATCGGTGGGAAGTAAAGAAAGATCCTCTCCAGATCACTTCTGAATATACCAAGATCAAGCGCAATGGTGGTGAGTCCCTCCAAGACTATTGTATCAGATTTAATGCGGTTTATAATGCAATTCCTAATGATTTAAGGCCATATAAGAAGTCATATTTGCTTAAGTTTCCGGATGGTTTTGATCTGGACATGGCCTATCAATTGAGAGAAAGAGATCCGACCACTTTGGAGGACATGCAGAAAATTGTAGTGAGTGTTGAAGCTAATTTGAATGATAAGAGAGCTAGATTGAAAGTTGAGAAGAAAGTCGTGATAAAGGAAGAGGCTTCTACTTCAGATCAAGTACTTCGCAAGGTGGAAAATATGATTGAAATATTGACACTTGATAAGCCTGAACCGCAGATCAGAAATCCTAACTTCTGTGGACAACAACAACCACAATTTAGGATCAAACAACGAGAGCAGCGAGCACAAGAACCGCCAGTACAACAGCAGGTAAAGACTCCTTTACAGCAGAATTTTGTTGGGCCAGAATTAGATGATGAAGACAATGTAATAGGAGAATAAAATCACTTTTTTACACCTGATGATATGCCAACCTTTATCACTGAAGATGAGGATTATGCAAAAAATTCAGCTGAACAAAAGGATGAGGATTTCATCTTGGCAAATGAGACAGCTCTTGAAGAAGAGTCGGATGAGTATCAGAGAGCTTATATGAATGCTTTGTCCACCTAGTAGTGATAATATTCACTTAGAAACAAAGATGTGCCTATCAACCCAATCCAAAAAAGGAAGGAAGTTTCAGCACCAAAGAATGATGTACCCATTGCACAGAAGAAGGGAAAAGAGGTAACTGATCCCGCTACTAGCAAGTCTCCATCAACAAATGAAAGATCAAATCAGCCAATTGTATGAAGGGAGAAAGCTGAAAAGAAAGATGCTCCTGCCAAAGAGGTAGAAAAAACTTCAGCTTTTAACTTAGAGAGTGAGATTGCTGTTAAAAGTTTCCATTCCTTTGACTGAGTTAATGAGAAATAGCAGCTACAAGGGTCAAGTATCTAAAATTTTGAATTTCGATCCAATGTATGATATGCTGAATGTGGAAGATGATCAACCTGAGTTGATATTTGGACCAACATTGGATGGTGAGTCTCCCGATAGTGATGTGCCTCCTTTTTATATCAGCCTTAGATTGCATGATTTTGTGTTACATAATGCCATGTTTGATTCTGGAGCTTCTCATAATCTCATGCCAAAGGCGATCATGGAGAAATTGGGATTGGAAATCATTAGGAAATATCATGATCTGTATTATTTTGATTCCAGTAGAGTAAGATGAATTGGGCATATCAAATATTTGGTGGTTAGTTTAGATTAGATTCCTACTAAGAATGTTTTGATGGATGTGGTTGTGGTGGACATTCCTCCTAGATTTGGCATGCTTCTTTCCAGATCTTGGGGGGAAAAATTGAAGGGAACATTGCAGCTTGATTTCTTCTATGCTACCATTCCTGTGTTCAGTCAGATGAGAAAACTATATTAGGAGCAAAAGATGAAGTATATGATCACCAGCAAGGAGAAACCAGTCAATCATCCAATTAATTATGTACATACATATTTAGAGTCTTTTGTTTTGTATTCAGATAGTTTCAATGATGTAGATAGTCAGTTAGTTCAAGCAGAGGATATCCCAGAGATTACAGAAAATTTTAGAGAAGTTTTGATGAAATAAAGGCAAGAACTTGAGAGTTCCGTTGAGCAATCAGCCTTCCAACAGCAGAAGAAAGTTGATGGACAACAAGCATAAATAACAGAGCAAACACAATTTCAGCACTTGGAAGAAGATGAAGATGGTTTATGGACTATGGATTTCGATGGTGCAGTTGGGAGTGATGGTGCTGGAATCGGTATTTGGGTACGCAGCCGTTTTTCCGCCCCAAACAAGGTACCGAGTAATGTGAGGGTTTGTTCTTACAAATTAGCATTTGATTGTTCGAATAATGAGGGAAAATATGAAGCTTTGATTGCTAGTCTAAAAATACTTAGAAAGTTGAATGCTAAGAGGATTGCAGTCTATGGCGACTCCAAGTTGGTAATTAAGCAAGTGAAGGGTGAGTATCAAGCTAAGCATCCTCAAATGCGGGCTTACCGAAATGATGTTCTTGATATCTTGAAGTTGTTTTCAGACTATACATTGACTTGTATCCCTTTTATTCAGAATGGTATTGTGGATGCTCTTGCTAAGGCAGCAAGTAATTTGAATATTCCAATGAACTCAAGTAAAAAGTTTGAAATTAATGTAAAACATCGTCCAACTGTCCCGGACAATCAAAGGTATTGGCAAGTATTCCAAGATGATGATGAGATTGATGAATTTTTGCAAAACAAAGGTAAATTCAAAGAAACTTCAATTGACATGGAGCATGATGATGGTGAGGCTGATGTGAAAATAAATCAGATGGAAGTGTTGGAGTTGAAAGATAATGTCATTCCTAAAGGTTTGATACCTTTAGAAGAACTCTTTGATCAAGATGACGTAGCTAGAAAACCAACCTTGTGGCCAACCGAAAAGGGAGTTGAAGACATGAACATTGGATCAGCTGAAAATCCAAAGATGGTGAAATTGTCCAAAGCATTGCCACCAGAGGTAAAAGAAAAATATGTTAGTTTATTTTCTTCTTTTGCTGATGTTTTTGCTTGGGACTATTCAGATTTGAAGACGTATGATACGAACATAATTCAGCACACCATTCCTATTAAGCCAAATCAAAAGCCTTTCAGGCAGAAGTTGAGAAGGATAAATCCGAAGTTGTTGCCCTCAATTGAGAAGGAAGTGAATTGGCTATACAAGGCTGGTATCATTGTTCCTATAATATTTTTAGATTGGATTTCCAATTTGGTGCCCGTCCGCAAGAAGACAGGTGAGATTCGTTTGTGCATTGATTTTAGGAATTTGAACAAGGTTTCTTTGAAAGACAATTATCCATTGCCCAAAATGGATCACATACTTCAGTGAGTAGTTGGAGCATCTCGTATGTCACTACTCGATGGTTATTCCAGGTATAACCAAATTCTGGTCCATGGGGATGATAGAGACAAAACAACGTTCACCACTCCATGGGGAACTTTCCATTATGCTAAAATGCCTTTCGGTTTGAAAAATGCTGGTGCGAAATTTCAGCGTGCAATGGATATGGCATTTGCAAATGAGAAGGATGTTTTTCTTGTTGTGTATCTTGATGATTTGACAGTCTTTTCCAATTCTGATGAAGAGCACCTTTACCATTTGAAGATTGTTTTTTAGCGATGTAGAAAGTATGGTGTGTCACTCAATCCGAAGAAGAGTTTGTTTTCCATGGATGAGGGAAAACTTCTTGGTCATATTATTTCAAAAGATGGCATACGTATTGACCCAGCTCAAGTGGAAGATATTAAGCAAATTGATCTTCCCCGGAATGAGAAGGAGATTCAATATTTTAATGGTAAGATGAATTTTTTACGCCGCTTTGTGCCTAATCTTGCTGAACATCTAAGAGAGATTACAAACATTCTTAAGAAAGAGAGCGTAGTAAAGTGGTCTGAAGAGGCGGTAAAATATTCGAATTTAGTGAAGTTGGCTCTTTCTTCAGCTCTGGTTTTGATCAGCCCGGATTACACTCAGGATTTTATTTTGTTTTCATTTGCTTTGGAGCATACTATGACAGCAGTATTAATGCAGAAAAGAGATGGACATGAAAAACCAATTGCTTTTTTCAGCCATACCATAAGAGATGCAACCCTCAAATATAACATAATTGAAAAGCAAGCTCTTACTCTTGTGAAAGCGTTGAAATATTTCTGAGTATATATTCTGCATTCTCATATTATTGCTTATGTTCCTAACACTGCTGTAAAGGATGTTTTAGTGCAAATAGATCCAGAAGGGAGATGGGGCAGATGGATTGCTGCCTTGTTGGAGTATGATGTAGAGATAAAGCCTACAAAGCTTATCAAAGGTCAAGGGCTGGCAAAGCTAATGGCTAAATCAAATTTTCATGCTTTGGAAATCAATCTTATTGCTGCTATGTCTGAGGAGAATGAGGAAAGTTCATCAGTTCAGGTATCAGACATCTTTGTGCTTTCTCCTTGGTATTCAGATATTGTATATGTGCTTCAAAATTTGTCACCACCACCCGGCATGGCTAGAAACAAAATTAGAACTCTGAAATTGAAGGCTGATAAGTTTTGTGTTTTGAATAATTCACTTTATTGGAAAGACCCTGGTGGTGTTTTGTTGAATTGTTTGGTGGAATAATAAGCAAAGCAGGTTACGGAGGATTTTCACAAGGGAGATTGTGGCGGTCACCTTTTTTGGAAGACAACGGCCAACAAGATTTTGATAGCGGGATATTATTGGCCGACACTTTTTGCTGATGTGTATAAGACTGTCAAAAGCGGTCATGAATGTCATATTTTTGAAGGGAGGCAGAAATTATAGCCTTTGCCGCTTAAGCCCATTGAGGTAAGTGCTCCTTTTCAGCATCGGGGTTTGGATTTCATTGGCGAAATTCATCCCGCTTCTTCAGCTCAACATAGATGGATCCTAACAGCGACAGATTATTTCACGAAATGGATTGAAGCGATTCCCACCAGGCAAGCTACAGATTCGGTAATAATTTCTTTCCTTGAGAATAACATTTTGTCTCGTTTTGGTTGCCCGAATAAGTTAATCACTGATAACGCAACAAATTTCAAATCAAAAAAGATGATTGAGTTTTGTGACAAGTATAAAATCACTTTGGGACACTCAACCGCTTATCATCCGCAAGGCAACGGATTGGCGGAGTCTTCCAACAAATCTTTGGTAACCATCATTAAAAATTTGCTGGAAATAAACAAGAAAAGTTGGCATAAAAAGCTCGTCAATGCACTTTGGGTAGATCGAGTGAGTCAGAAGAAATCCATTGGTATGTCCCCCTTTGAGTTGGTATATGGAGTTGATACAGTGTTTCCTACCTCTCTCGCAGTTCCAGTGGTCAAACTTCTAGAGGAAGCTGGCAGTGAAGACGATCATATGTAGAGAAGAATAAATCAAATGATCCATTTGCAGTAGATGAGAGAAGAATTTTTTCAAAACACATTCAAGCTGCAGGAGAGAATTAAGAAAATCTATGACAGAAAAGCAAAGGAGGACAAATTTCAATTGGAAGAAGTGGTGTTGAAATGGGATGCTAGGAATGAGGAAAAGGGTAAGCATGGTAAGTTCGAAAATATTTGGAAAGGACCCTTTAAAATTGCTGCATATCGGGGTCAGAATGGTTTTCTTCTAAAGGAGATGAACGGGAAAGATTTTCCAGGAGGGCCGGTCAATGGTCGGCTGCTCAAGCGGTATCATTTCTGAGATGTTTTCTGTTGTTTACAATGTCATTGTACATACCGCTTTATTTCAGTTTCATTGCAAGTGTGTGCTGTGATCTTTTCTTCAGTTTGGGGCCCAAAGTGAAGGCTATAATTCTGAAGATTGATTTCAGCTTGGGTTTGAGTTTGTCGAGTCACGTTTTTCAGTCATTTCAGTTTCAAAATTGAGTCAGTTTGAGTAAAATTTTCAGTCAATAAATGAGTCAAGAGTCTTGTGTTGATTTGTCAAAGTTATGGATTCCATAGCCCATTGGACGAAGGCACTGCCTACTCTCCCATAAATCTGTAGTTCCTGGCACCTCCCAGGAGCTACCATCCCCATTGGAGCCAATGTTAGAGTCAGTCTCTTCATCCCTCCATCAGAGATCAAAATCTATTTTGTTGCATTTCATTTTAGGTGTCTCATTAAGTTTTGTCATTTGCACCCCATTAGGAGCATGGATAATTTGACGGAAGGGTCTTGTCACTCATGTCCCTCATGTCATGTACCTGTTGGTCTGTGCCTATTAATCAAAGTCAATTTTACAGTCATTTACAGTCCTGTTGGGTCCCTTGGTCAGCAAAGAGTCATTTTAAGATTTTGAGTCTAATTAGGTCTAGGGTTTCGCAAATTTAGTCTTCAAAATGTCTAATAATGCCAAGAGGCACATGAGGGAGGTTCCAAATAACTTTTCATCGCAAAAATTTTATCGTAATAATGCTCAATCATGAATTTTCTTCAAAAGTTTGTTTTGAAGAAAAATCGTCAATTTTGTCTTTTGTAATTAATTCCATGTAATTTTCAAAATATTTTCAGTTGTGAAATTCTTCAGGTGTAGCCCTGGTTGCCTTTTCCAAATTCCATGTCATCTATCCCTACAAAAAATAGACAAGAGTTTCGTCATTCAGTCAAAAAATCAAAGGAAACAAGCAAAACATAGTTTATATTAAAAAAGTGAAAAGTGCCAAAGCCAAACATTAGAAAGTGGGTTATTTGAAATAAAAAATCCAAAGTCCATGGCCATAAAAGATATTTTGGTGTTTAAACATTTCATTTTCATGCAAGGGTTATCAAAGAGCAAAGAGAAAAATCGTGGAGGGCGAAGTCAGTAGTTTGAAGCTGAAACTGTGGGTGAGTTACCTGCGCGGCGCATTGGTTGGAGGTCGGGGCACACATGGTTGTCGCGATGCATTGGGCCGCTCAGCACTGTGTTTATTTGAACATGTGCAGCGCATACACCAGGCGCGACGCACTAGGTTGTGCGCGCGGTGCATAGGGCCGACAAACAAAAATTTCACCACTGCTCCACAAATTTCAAATCGACTCAATCTCATTTGCTCCATGTAAGTTCGACTCATCTTGTATGTGTCATTAAAAAAATTTTGGTATTGTTTGAAAGTGGATTATGAGAGTTTGAATGTTGAAATTATAAACCCTCTCATTTTGTCAAAAATTGCTCCTTAGGGTTTGAATTTGAGTTTTAAAATTTGGTTTTGGTGCCAAACCCTTTTCATTTGACACCTTATTTTCCCTTTCCTCACTGTTATCTCATTAATACAGTCTGTTCCCCTACTCCCTTACATCCCAAATCACTTATTCTGAAGCCCATCTCCTATCCCTAAGTTATTTCATTTAATTTCACTTGAAAAAACTCCATTGTTCCCATTGTCCATATTTCCCCATAGTCCCTTCCTATTTGGCACACATTTGGCAATCAAGACAAAAACACCAAATTTTCATTTTCAACAAGTCAAACCTAGACCTTGCAACATCATGGAAATGGATACAGATTCATCATATGAACAAGACAATGATTCTACCACTGAGCTACATGCATCGAGAAGGCCTCGTAAAGTTGGCAAACATGTGAGAGAAGAGCCCACCTCATTGAATTAGTTGCAGGCCTGCCCACTTGCCATGGCATGTTTTTGAGAGCAGTCATGTTATCAGTACTATGAGATGATTTCTTAGATTCAGCATCATCAGGAGTTGGTTCGTTTTTTTGTTTTACATTTGCATGATGGTCAGGTAACTCTTGCTGGTGTAAATTTCACCTTGACACCAGAAACCATTTCTCAAGCAACAATAATACCGAATGTAGGTGAAGAGTGGAACAAAAGACAACAGGTGGAAAAAGTACGTTATGAACCATACATCACGCCTAGCTATGTGAGACAGCTCAGCAGGGTATTCCCATTTCAGTTCCTAAAGGAATCCTATGCGCCTTTGATGAGACTCATTATCAGATACTTCAGTTGTGAGGGCCGGTTCTCACGCCTCTATGCATACCACATCAGGTTATTGATGCATTTAACGAGAGTGAAGATGATGAAAATACCTTATTTCATGCCCCGAAACATCAAGAGAATGACCACTCTTGTGCAGAAGAAGACTCCCAAGCAGCAGTACAATAGTATTTATCACTATGCACTCATCAAGATCATTGTTGTACATCAGCTTGTATTGCAGGGCATTGCATGGGAGGATTTCATTTCCCATGACTTCTTCACAGCCCCTCAGCCTCCTCCAGAGATTTTTCATGAGCCAGGTGAACCTTCACACCAGTTTGAGGGTCCCAAGATAGAGCCTATCAGTGTGCCAGTGTTTGTTACTTATCAGAGAGGCACGAGAGCATTATTTGCAGCAGCCCGATGAGTATTATCTCCACACATGGTGGAAGGGGTCTCGTTGCCATCATCAGCAGCACAGGTATAGGTACAGGACAGAGGTAAGAGGCCTATGTAGGATGAGGGCCCTTCAGGAGGCCAGGATACTGATTTCATATTGATTGATGAGGATTTGAGCTCTCCAAGCTCAAAATTGAGAGAGATCATTCAGGAGCAGAAAGCTGAGATCGGCACATTGAACGACAAGTTGCAGAGAGCTCAATGGATCGTAAACTATCTGGAGCAGTGGAACAAGTAGTTTGAGGATCAGCAGATGATCATGGAGTTGCAAAACATCTGTGAGAACCGGCAAGCTGCCCGAAGAAGCCCATCCGAGATGACACCTATTGAGCGAGAGATTGAGGCCGATAGAGAGACTTAGCTTGAGAGGGTCAACATGAATCTTGAGAAGCTGTTGGAGAAGGAAAAAAAGGAGAAGAACATGCTCAGACACATGAAGAACCATTATTGGGCACGCACTCATGTTTGCAAAGCGAGGATTAAGATCCTGAAAGCGAGGCCAAGGAGGGCACTAAAGTGTCGCAAAAGGAATGATAGGCTCCAAATTTTGGCCAAAGCTTCTTTGGCCTAACATAGCACTTGATGAGGGACCTTCAGCCCAATTTTCAAGAAATTTGGGAAATTTTTTGTCAATTTTGAATTTTTGGTCACAAAAACAGATTTTCCTGCCCGACGCGTAGCGCCACTTGGCGCGCGCTTATGGTTGGCAGCTCTTCAGGAGGAAAAATTTGCATTTTTGGATTTTTTTATCAAAATTTATGCATGATCATGGATTACCTAAGAATTTCATCAAGTTATGGGTTTCCTAAAAGGTCGAAAACACCCTAAAAATGGCCTTTCTGCCACTTTTTGCACACACAGGAAGCAGTGTTGGGAGAGTTGCTTTTTGGAGGGGCAAATGGCAACCAAATCTAGAAATTCCACTTGGGTTGGAAAGTAGACAAGTAGGGATTTCAAACGAGATATCCTGCGCTCAATTTGGACTTCAGGAAGGGCCTCAAAATCAGATCCAAACCTGTGCTACGCATAGAGATTTCAGGCGCGACGCATAGAGAAATTTGGCCTATTTTTCACTCAGCAACTCAGAATTTCGCCTAGTTTTGGCCAGTTTCACTTTTTCATGTAACTCTTCATGTACCTTGATGTAATTTCATGACTATGATGTAATTTTGGCACATTTTTACTCATTTTAGAAGATTCATTCACCAAAAGGTGAAATGTAAGTGAATGAATCCGTTTCCTAGCATATAGAGTTAAGTTGTTTCATTGCCTATTTTTCAGTTCCTAGTTTAGATATGGTTGAAAAGACTCCTAGAATGATGAGCTCGACCCCGAGAGGCATGGAAATGAGTTAGGCTTGTCTATATCATGTATTTTCTCAGTCATTTTAAGGGTTGGACACTTGGGATTTCTTGGCACTTCATTGTACATTTCATTTCTACAATTTTGGCAAAGGAATAGACCAGGGTTTGCAACACTTTTTGG
The DNA here is from genome assembly GCA_034641835.2 of Pinus albicaulis. Classification (NCBI taxonomy): domain Eukaryota; kingdom Viridiplantae; phylum Streptophyta; class Pinopsida; order Pinales; family Pinaceae; genus Pinus; species Pinus albicaulis. Next base: position 99,238,607 of record CM076573.1, on the reverse strand, counting down.
GATCCTTGTGGTTCTATTTTTTTATGGTGTTTTTCTCTATGTAATTTTAAGTTCCACTGATGTTTATGTGTACCATTTTCATTTTCCTTTCTTGTTAAATTGAACAAGCAAGTTATAAAGGTAGAATTCATTAGTTTGCTTTGCTCTGCCTTCAGTTTGTTTAATTTTCCATGTTTTTATCTGTTTGAGGAGGAATATTGAAACCCTCTTACCCTCTTCAACTCCTCACCAGTCTAATCCATCCATTCAATCAATCTAAAGCATCAAAAAAATTGCCTTCCTTTCCCCAATCAGAACTCTGCAAAAAAGTAGGCCTAATCCCCACACCCAAAACTACCTTTCCCTTTGATCCAACAAAAACCTCCAAAAACATAATCAAAATCCTTTATTTATATACCTAGCCTAAATTAGTTTTTATTTCAGTCATCTCAAGCCCTATTGATATATTTTTGCTGATATTGACCCGGAGAGCGCCCTCTCCTGTTCTGGTAGGGCTAGCTACCAGACTGAGCGTGGTTTGATGTTACCCTAAACTCTGCCTTCCTTTAGCCTGAGGTAGATTTAGGCAATAACACCAGCAAGAGACTGTTGAGTAGATTTTGGGTGAGAGAAACCCAAGTTATGAATGAAATGAAGATCAGTTGAAGTGGCTTCTCTATTGCTACTATGGTCACCACTATGTTGGGGTGAACTTGGGAGCTCAAAGTCTGTTGGATCTATACCATTAAGTGACTTAGTTCTTGGTAAATTACTTGGAAAATATAAGTCAACTTGGATCTCCTGAAGAGCTGAAAGGTTTTCAGGCATAATTAGGTCTGTGACTTGAACTGATAATAGTTGGATCCCTAGATACAGGGGACTTCCTAAGAATGATTTCTGGATTATCAACTATTTTAGGAGGATTTGGTTCAGGATAAGCTCTAGTATGATTTCTTTTTGAAGCCAATATGCTAAGATTTAGACCCAAAGGAAAGAAAGTTAGCTAGATATGACAATATTTAGTGGCCAACTAGTCTTTAACAAAGAAAACTTAATCCTCAAAGTTTCCTAATCATGGGTTTGCACTATGTTTTAATGGTAGTGTGGGTTGTCCCAGTGGAGTCTTTGTGAAACCAGGGGTAATCAACATGCCTACTGATCACCAGTGGAGTCTTTTGGTCTTTTGGGAGTTGTGGAGTCACCAGGTGGAGGATTTCAAAAATTTTGAGATGAGTTGCTATCCACCATCAACAATTGAATACCAATATAAGGAGGTTTGTGGGTCTTCTGAGGTCTTAAGGATGTATAAGATGTAATTCACTCAGAATTCCCCAGTGGAGTTGCCATTATGTTGGGGTCCTATGATTTGGCAGATTGGCATGCCAAATGACAAGGCAACATCAGAACCACTTTGGAATCCTAGGATCTAGCCCTCCTGGATTCAGAGAGGGATCTATCTGTATGTGTGTTAGAATGATATGCTTTAAGGATTATGATATGGTATTAGGCTAGTTATGAAGCACAAGGGATTTTTTTGTTTGTTGGTTGGGGATCATTAACTGAGAAGGTCATGTGAAGTGTGAGGGGGAAAATAAAAGGATGTTTCAGCATAGGAAGATAGGTCAAGAAAAAGTGTCAATCCATTGGGCTATGGAGTCATAAAAGGGTTTACTTGCACAACAACTATTCAAGTGTTTTCATAGGGCAAGTCATCTATATCAGAAGATCTTTTAAGTTGAGTTTGTGGCATGAAACATTAAGAAGTGTGGTGAAAGAAGCAAACATATAAGAAAACAAAGGGCAACCTAAGATCAAGTAAGGACTTTTAACCTATCCTTCTTTTGACATCCTCTCAATGGTAGAAAACATTTAAGATAAACATAAAAAGTAGCCTAAGATCAAGTAAGGACCTTTAACCTATCCTGCTTTCGGCATACTCTTAAGGGAAATCTTTAAAACAATTGTTTAAGACTAAACAAGGGACAAGGCTAACCATAAAATTCCTTGATTAGGACTCTACTTAGCATGCAGTGAAACGATCATTCAAGAACAACATCTCAAGTTCTACTCAACCAGACATGGGCTCACCAAATTTCCTTGACCGGTTATACTTTATTGATTCATTCTCAAACACACATTTAGAAGAAAACATAAAGATAAAGCTTATCAGTCAGAATTAGGGTACCTTTAGAAGTAAATCCTAATCTATATTTGTTGTTCTTTATCAGAGAATATGAACACAGTGGAAACATAAGGAGAATAACAATTACAGTAAGAAAAACATCACCAAAGAATTAGATCAGGATCTAGTGAATCTACTTATCTATTTGATGTCCAAGACCAGTTACATACTCGAGTTCAATGGCTTTCTACAGTCCAATAATTCTCTTCCCAGGCTACTATATTACAACTACTCAACAACTGTTACTCAATAACAATTCAAAAATTAACAACTTTCCAACCCTTTACAATGAATCTTCAATGAGTACTTATAGGTGAATGAGGAGGAGAAGTGGAGTAAATGGTATCAATAGATCAATTAAGATAGAGTATGGGTCCTTTCTAATTCTCCACTCTATTTAATAAATATCACATTAACTGCTTGGACCATTTTATTAGTTTTTCCTGTCTTTGAGGCATATCTGGCAGGCTGGTAATAACTCCAATGTGTGTTATTTTGGAGATGTCTTCTGACTGCAGTGGTTATGTTTAGGCTTCTGGGACAAGTTAAGTGAAAGAGTGTGCTTTGAGGCTTTCCCATACTTTCACAATAACTACTATGACAGTTGAAATGTCTCTGTTTGTAGTAACTGCCAGTTTTGTCCTTGGTAGGTAAAATGAAGATCATGGTGGCGGTCAGGCATTATGATTGAAGTAACTGCTTTGCTCTGACGTGCATGAGGCCTTCTGTCTTGTGATTTGTCCTGGCTGACTGTTTTGAATTTAATTGATTTGTCTTCAATACTGTGCTTTATCTTTAATATTCATGGGATAAGCTCTTGATCTTCGGGATTTATGATTTAACCTTTGTCTTCATTTAAGCCTTAATCACTGTCTTCTGCACAGGTGGCTTTCTACGCTGTAGGGTTTCGCTAGAGTAACCGACGTTCATGACACATCGATTAGACGTGGGGATTCAACCCTTTATGTCCTTTTTTGGTAATATGAGGCCTTAGAGGATCATCACCCTTGGCCTTTAATCACTTTCCTTGACTGTAGGATGGCTTTTTCATTTAACCATCATGAAACCTGCACAAACCAAAAAAATGTTATGAAAACCTGCGAATATTGGGTTTAATTGCTTCAGAGGCTAGACGAGGGTGAAGGAGCTGTGCAGTTGAGGGAAAATGTGGGAAAAATGTTCCATACATGAAACCAAGAAGAAACCTAGGTGAATTTTGAATTATGGCACAGAAATGGCGATAAGCGATTTTGCAGAAAACCGCGAGTGATTTTCACTCGGGTTCAAGACGGTAAATGGTTTTATGTGGTTTGGATGTGATACGGTCAAGAGGTCGACACGTGTCCTCTCAAAACCACCCATTTCGCGTTGAAAATTTACGATGGAGGGGTGTGGGAGAAATGAACAAAAAATTAAATTGTGACCGTTGGATCTGGGGAAATCAACAGTGGAGATTGGAAGAAACACGATGAAAAACCCAGTGCGGTCCGGTGGGACCGGCGGGATGACATGGGAGATTGGGCGCAAGACTTAATGAGGGTTGTCAGATCTGAGAAATAAATGGTCAGGATCTAACAAGATTGTGTGCAAATCACGGATGGTCGAGAGATCCAATGGAAAAGGCAAAACATCGATGACCGTTGGATCGAGGATATCAACGGTTGAGATCGTATCATTATTTCACGTGAACAAAGGATGGGGGAGTGGGTGAGTAATAATGTGATTGAGTGCCAACCGTTGGATCAGGAGGATCAACGATCAATATTGATAGCAGGTAAATGAAATATAAAACATATGGACAGGGAGATGGATGGTTATGTGATGAAGCGAGGACTATCAGATCGGAAGCGAGATCAACGGTGGGGATTAAAGCGAGAAAGCACATTGGCAAGGTAAGAGCAAAGGCACGCTGGCCATTGGATCAAGATGATCAACGGTGGAGGACTCATCGCGGAATCACACAAGAGCATGAATGGTGTGAGGGGAAGGGTGAACTGCGAGAAAGCGTAGACCGTCTGATCAGGAGGATCGACGGTTGAGATCATATCGGGGAATTGCAGAAGCGAATGAATGGGGCGGAGGAAAAGCGATATTGCAAGAGGGCAATGACCATCCAATATGGAGGATCAATGATCTAGATGATATAGGAGCATCGTAGAAATGGATGAATGGGGCAAAGGGATAGAGAAACGGCGAAATTGTGCCGACCGTTGGATCTGGGCGAGCTAGATCAATGATCCAAAATAGATCGGCGTGGAGGCTTTGGTAAGCGATGATCAGAAGGAACGCTGCTAGTGCGACGGAGCGAGGACCATTAGATCTACGAGATCAATGGCTCAGATCCCATCGGTGGGGAAAACATAAAGAAGTGGAGGGGAAAGGGGTGGAGCAAAGTGTGATTCGCCGATGGCCATTGGATCTGGCAGACAATTAAGGGCTGCGATTAAATCGAGGGATCAACCATCGGCGGAAAAGAGTTTTGGGAGGTGAGAACTTGGACGCGGCGAAGTGTGAAGTGCTGATGAGTGATGGGCTTAGTGCTCGGTTACAGTGGTGAGGTTATATGGTGGGAAATGGGCTAGGGGCTAAATCGAAAGGCGCTTGAGTGCTAAGGTTATAATGAGCGGAAAATAGGCCGAAATGAGGTTTTTTGAGGGTTTTTGAAGGTTTCGATAGGTAAAAAAAGAGATTTTAAAACCAAATAAAGAGGGTTTATAGGGTTTTAAAGGGATTTTGGATGAAATGGGGGATAAATGAGGGATTTTTTAAAGGGAAAAAGAGGAAAAATGAGTCTGAAAACAATCCTTCTTTGAGACAGCAGGGCTTCTTTGAGGATTTTGAGTGAAGAGATAAAAGAGTTGGATTTTTGAAGGATAAGGGGCATGAAAATATTTCAAGAACTCACATATTTGCTTCAAATTTATTTCTTTAAGGCTAAAGACCTTTTTTAGCCATCTTTGAATATGTCAAAATTATGGATGGCTAACAGGTTGTGCACTTTGCTGATCCATCAAAGTTAGATAGAAAAAATATACCTCTCTTGCTTCTGTTATGGTTGTTGGATCTTCTATCTTCCTTGAGTTGGAAAAACCCTTGGAATTCCAAGTGCTCTTTGAATATCCATGATTGAGAGTCATACTCCTAAAGATAGTCACTCAAGGTCTCCTATCTTGGTGCATCTTCTTCCTCCATCCTTCTTGTAGTGAATGTGGGCAATAAACTCCGTTGTGGATCTGAATTTGTGGCTGAATGTCCACATCCATCATGTGAGTATCCAGGGCATGCTTTAATTTCAAAACCCCTTGGAATTTTTCTACACCTCTCACCTTTCATCTCCTTGAGATCTTCCTTGATATTTTTCATGGTTTGGAAAAGAAGCTCGGAGATCCTCTCTTCCTTCATTTCTCCAAATAATGGAGTCATGCCTTTGTTTCTTCTGTAAAACTTCTCTTTTCTATGAGAAGCTTCTCCTCCTAATGACATAATATATTGAATGCATAGGTTGAGCCGAGATTATGCTTCGATACCACTGTAATATTCCAAATTGGAAATAGCAGCAATACAAGACATAATAATGTAAAACACAAAAAATATAAACATGACATAAGAGGGATCAATATGCAAGAATAATTTTATTAAGATATCAGAAACAATATAAAAAAATATCATGAGGGACAAGCCACTCAAGAAATAAGAACAAGCCTCCAATGATCAAAACAATTAGCACATGAGTTGCTGCAACTGTATAGAATGTCGAAGAATAGTGACAACACTATCTATATTAGTGTAGCTGCTGATGTAAACATACATAAATGAAATATGGCTGATAGAAATAAAATAAATACCTAGAAATGAAGATTTGGGCTCTAATACATGATTTCTAGCCAACTCGGAAAAGATTGCTAGAAATACCAAGAAATATACAATGTGACAAATAACCCCGGGGTTAATATGCCATTGTAAACTGGATCTGATATGGAATGAGGCTATGATATATATGAAAGGGTGATGTCCTCCTCCAATGGTATTTCTAAATAGAAGGTTGATCCCTCTACTCAGAAATAGACCCTCTTGATGAGCTCCGTGAACCCTCCCAACAACGGCCTCCAAAATTAACGTAATTCAGAATTGTGACTGCGCTGTGAGGGATAGTAAAGGGTTGGCATAATGCCAAATATGTGAAAATATGACTAGGATCCCTCCTTGCTGATCCTCCAATGGATAGGCTACCTCTCCAATGAAAAACAAGCCGAAAAATGGCTCTATGTGATCCTCCTTTGCTGCACCTTGCAACACAACCCTACTCTAAATAGAAATTACACTGTAGTTGAAGGAGGTAGCTTGGCCAGAATGCCAAAATGAGGAAATGCAGCCCAAAGTGCCTCTCCTTCCCTGAGGATGAGGTAGGGATTCCCGATCAGGAACATCCTTGTGCTAAACAACACAACAACCCTGCTAAACAACAAAGGAATGCAAAGTTTAAACAGACCAATATCAAATGATAATCTAAGACATGAATAACAATGGCTGCCATCCCCTCCATATATAGTATGTGAGCCTTCTCACATTGGGTCCCATCTATACTTGCCACTAAGCTCATGCAAGTTGTCCTCCACTAAAACTGCGCTATCTCATCATGAATGCCACTCCTCCATGACAACGATGTTGATTTGGTCAAAGTTGACCTCTTCAACGTGTATCTCCTCCAATTCACACCAAAAGGTGCTTAAGCCAACTATTTATTCTTCTTCATTTCACATTAGGAGTGTTATTATTCATTCAAAAGGGTTTTATGGGCCTCCCTACCACTTATTCACCTACCTAGTGATAAAACAAACTATAATATTCCATTTAGATGAAGGCTAAATTTTTGGAATATTACAAAATGGCCATCATAAAGACTTCCAACCCATAAATATCTCTCCAAAAATGAAATTCTTCTCTTGCAAATATGTATATCATATAGTACTGGTTTTGCTGCTGTTAGCCATAAGTTTTTTTTACATGTTAGTGATGACTATATCTTCAACTGAGTTTTCTAGAAACTGATTTCCTTATGTCAATATGTCATCCAGAAAACCCTCCCAAAACTTTTTTCGCCTTTCTACCTATTCAGTCCACCCCTGGAAAAACCAAAACCTCATTGTTTACAATCCTATCTAGCTTCAGCCTTATTGGTCTGCCCATCAGCTTTAAAAGGAAAATCCACATCTGTTTCAAAAGTCTCCCCTATGTTAGGAAGTGGCGTTTTAGGACAGTTCACCTTGGGCAATCACCAAAAAGCCAAAAAGCCTCCATCTGCAACAGGCCTACCATGACTGACCTCTTACTTTGCAAATTAAATTAACAAGCAGCCCTAAGTCGCGCCACTTATATCCCCTAGATCTCAGCACTGCATAAAACCCAACCTCAAGCTGACTATTAGGTTTTTCACAGTGTTCTATGGTTCTACAAAGACAGGAAACAGATTTCATCTCATGGAGTAAATGTTTGAGTTTACAGTTAGAGGAACAGCTGCTTCTAAATGTAACTTGAGCCTTTAGATATGTCTGCAAAATAAAAAGCTACTCATCTGGACTTTACAACTCTTTCCAGCATGAAAATCTCAGCAAAAAGGGATACCACTGTCTCAGCAAACTGATAAATTTTCAAGGCCCAGAACCTCCTTCATTTACAAGCAGAGGGTTAGGGCGCCTCCTTCATCCATAAGCAGAGGGCGCGAGCAAATGTTGACTTAGAGGATGGCAAAGATCCAGGTTTGACTTGAACTGAAGCAAATGAAGCAGGGACTCCAGGTTTATGAGTATGACTAATGATCATAACAGGACTATAGTGGAAATATGCTAAGCTCAAAGGAAAGGGTAGTTTGGTCTGATAAAGGAGCTCACTTCAAACTTACAAATCATGTGAATTGTTGAAGCTTTAGAAAGCATGTCATCAGTAAACATTTCACTCTTAAGTAGCCTGTTTTGTCTAAGATCAAATGGAATAGATGCTGTTAACCAATGCCATTACACAGGCAGAAAGAAAGCCCTTGGCTTTTCATAAAGCACTGACCTTGATAGTCACAAAGAGTTTTTTGTCAAGTAACAGGTCATGAGATGAACAAGCCAAATGATAAACATCTCAGTCACCTCTAGAGCAGCACAAATAAACAGTGTCACTGTGGCTAGGGTTTCTTCTAAAACACAGTGAGGCTTGCAAGTAAAGATGCTAAGATTGGTGTTTTTCAAGTGGTTTACTTACCACCACATTCAGAGAAAGGCTGTGTCAAACATAGTGGTCAAAAAGCCTTCGGACACCTTACCTGATGAAGAGCCTCCTCCATGCATGAGTAGATGGCCAAAGCTATTGCAAATTGCTGAAGCTGTTGGATTTGAAATACAACGGAAGGTTACAAAGAGATTGAATAAAAGTCATTTGCACAGGTAAGTGTTACTGTTTATGATATAAATGTATTGATTTCCCTCTTCAAAAAGCTATCTGTCAGACTGTATCTATAGTGGAAAGAAGGAAATGTTATGAACAATGTATGCTATTGATACCAAAAGGAGCTGTTGCTTTAATGAAATGGTTAAAGGCATTTCACTATCGCCTGCCCAGAAGCATAAAGAGGATCCTTTTGAGTAAACAGTGAAGTATAGTGTGAAAGCAAGCCATCAAAAGAGCGCACCTACAGTCCAGGGAAAAAAGCTTATAAGTCACCTAAGAGCAAAGATGATTAAACAAGTTGGAAGGGCACATGTAATCTCCTGGGGCAGAGTTGAGGTTTTGAAATGCCTCTCTTACAAAAGACCAAGGCACCAGTCAAATACATTAACAAGGCAAGCCCTGTTTTTCAGGAACAATAGCAGTTTTTTTTTAGCATCATCTTTACAGAGGTAAGGTGGTTTTCCTTACATCAGAAATAGCCCCAACATTGTTAAAAACAATGGCAGAGGCGATGAAGCTTGTTGAATGTTTGCCAAGGTTTAAAAGCTCGGGATAAGAATCAATGTGCGGGTGTATAATACTCAAATAACAAACCCACTGTTTTAAAGAAAAACAAACAGAGTTAAAGATCAATGTTAATTCCAAAAGGTTAAAGGACCGTTGGAGAGTTATGGTGACATAGCATCAAAGGGCAAGTAGGATGTAAAGTTTTCATTTTCAAAAAACTGAAGAAGAGCCCACACCCCTCTAGCACCAAGGCGAGAAAATCCGGGCGAAAATTCGCAAGTATACATTGTGCAGAGGCAGCGCGACGTGCCTGGGTTTTGGCGCGACGTGCCTGGGCGTAATTTTGCACAGGGCTCTTTTTCGGCGCGACGTGCCTGTACGTTGGCGCGACGTGCCTGTACAAGGCCGCCCGACCACACGACAGGCCGACCCGACAAGCTTTTCCTGCGCGACGGGTTTTCTCCAAAGGTTGCCGCGCAGCTGTCCAGAGTGTGCAGCGCTTCTTTCATCCTTTCAAGCGGGCATCCATCAAAATTTGAGGTATTTTTATGAACTCCCCATCGATTGCAAGGTGTTGATAAATGAAAAGAATGTTTGAAAACCCCGGACCTTGCCATTATTGTTAAAAACAAAAGCAGTTTTTCCTACACAGTGAGATGAGGTAATTGCATTGTGATAATACGGGGTTTTATGGTTAGGAATCAGTTTGTGTCGTTTTCAAATCATGTATTGATTGACATCAGAGGTTTCAAGAACAGAGTGACTGTTGTCATTATCTCACAAGCACACCTTTGTAGCAAACTGCCCCCCTGTTTCACGGTATTTTGTCACTACTGTAAAAAATTGTTAGCAAAGAGTTTCCAAAGGTGCAGAGTCATTTTCTAAAAAGGCAGAGTTGTTGGTGGTTAAATGTATACATTGGAGGCAGAGGTATACAGGTGATGTTTGATTTCCTAACTTCACAAGAAAAGTGTCCCTCATAAAGCATTGTGTATTGTTAATCTAGGTCTGCCCTCTTTTCACCATATTGTATCATTTTGAAAGGCTGATTGACAAAGAGACTCTAAGGATAAATAGTACACTGAAGGGCAGATTTCATTGATGGGTTTCTAACTTTGGAGGTAGATGTACAAAAGCAGTGTTTGTTTTCTTAAAACTTCACAAATGAAAAGGGCCACTTTCTAAAGGGCAGAGTTCTTGGTGATTGCATTTAATATTAAGACAGAGGTACATGTATTATGTTGATCTCTTAAACTCACAAGCAGAGTGTATGTTTCCTAAAAACCACTGTGCATTGGTTATACATCTAACTTGGGTCTGCCTTTACCGAAACCATATTGTATCATGTTGAAGATTTGTTGACAGAGGGATTCTGAGGGAGAAACAAGGCCATTTTCTAGAAGGCAGGGTTGTTAGTGATTGGGCACTTGTTGATGATCAAGTTTACATTGAAGCCAGAGGTACAAAGATGGTGATTGACTTCTCAAAATTCATAAGTGAAAGGTGTTTTCCTTAACACTGTGGGCTAATTCTTCACCTAACCAAAAGGTCTCCTTTCTTTTCCATTGTGTGGTCTCTACAGAAATCTGTTGACAGAGGTATTTTTCAAGGTGAATGACCTGAAGAGCAGGGTTTTTATATTCAAGTTTTGTTTGAAAACACAAATAACAGTGTAGGTTGGCCTCTAACAAAGTCACAAGAGGGGTGATTGTTCAAAACTATGCACAGGGAATCTACAAAGCAGTTACCCCATCTTTTACACATGGTACCATTGTTAAAAAGGTTACATAGCTGAAGTGTATCCAGAGTTGAAGGACTGTTTTTAAGAAGTGTAGAGGTGGCTTATTCAAGGAAGCATTGTTACATTTTATTCAAAACCACATTGTCTAAACTATCCAAACAGTGTAGTGGCCAGTTTCAATCCAGCAGAGCATTTTTCATACATTGAAGGCTGTTTGCCTCTTCCAAAGCTTGTTTCAAGTCAGAATGCCTTCAAAACGAGATCACAAAGGCGGACCACATAAGAGATATGAGCCTATCTCCATAGAAGAAATCAATGCTCACCCATCAGTGCTTTTCAATTTCCATGAAGTAGGTTGTCTTGATTTCTGCCAGAGGATAGAAGAAGTCAAGAGTTTTTCGCCACTTACACATTTGTGCGCTTTGAGATTCAAGGACAAACACTTCCAGTTAGCGGGTCTTGACTTCAAAATCTCCCCAAGGTATGTATCCAAGGCTACCAAGATCCCGTATCATGGTGAAAAGTGGTTTAAACAAGCGTATCTTGATCTGGAGGATTATAAACCTTTCATCAAGCCTGAACATAGGGAAACCATCACTGCTATTTTCCCCTTCTCCTATCTTCTTGACAGTTATGCTCCGCTGATGAAAGCCATAATGAGATATTTCACTTGTGAAGGGAGGTTTAGCCAAATTTTTGCCTATCATGTCCGCTTGTTGATGCATTTTACCAGAAGCAGGCAATTAAACCTTCCATAATTTTTGTCCAAAAGCATAGAGAAAATGGCAGCTACTGTCCAAAAGAAGGCTCCACCTCAGCAGATCCCTTCTCTCTTTCATCATTCCTTGATCAAGATTATCTTTTTACACCAGCTGGAGAAGAAAGGAGTTTCATGGGACTCATTCATTAGCCATGCAGACTTCGCCACTGTCCCTCCTGTTCATGTGTCTCCTACTCAGCCTGTCCATCGCCCAGTGCCTTTGTCTAGTAGGCCTACCCCTAAAAAACTCAAGATGACCGCTGGGCAGCCAAGTCAACAGGGAGAAGGAGAGGGCAGTGAACCACAGGGAGGAAAAGAAGGCAGTGAACAGCAGCAGCCAGAGTTTGAAGATCAGCAGCAGTTGGAGGTTGATGAGCAGCAGCAGGTACAGGAAGAGGGACAGCAGCCAGATTTTGAGGGACCACAGCAGCTAGAAGGCAGTGGACAGCAGCAGACACAAGAAGAGGAACAACAGCAGACAGAAATTGAGGAGCAACAGGTTGAGCAAACAATTGAAGCGCCTTTTGAGCCACAAGCTGGACAGGATGTTGAGGAAGGACAACAAGCTGAAGCTGCCTCCTTGACAATGACCAAAACTGCTCCTAAAAAGAGGAAATTGCCCAAAAAGACAGCTTCTAGCTTGCCAAGGAGAAAAAGCGCTATATTGGCATTCAAAGGCAAAAGTAAAATTGGAGAAAGTGCCAAGCATGGAGATAAATCAGCTGTCATCCCTATCCCAAGCAATGACAGTGATAACGAGGCCCGCCTCCTTGAAAATCTCTTCATTCACAAAGAAGGGAAAATTGAGGGGTTACAAGAAGATCTTCAAAGGGCGAGGAATTTCAACCACTTCTTGGAGGTTGAAAACAAACAAATGAAGTATCATGCAGCCATTCATGAGGCAAGGGCGATCAAGTATAAAAAGGAGGCAGAAAAGGCGCAAATAAGAATCGAAGAGCTCATTGGCGAGTTTGATGATGAAGAGGAGGAGGACCAGCCTAGGCGAAAGAGGCCTAGGACCATCGGGCTTAGAAGAGCCTTGGAGAAACAGAGAGCAGAAGAACAAGCTCAATTCGAAGCCTTTCCTCTCACTGCCCTTTTTGAGCAGGAAATTGAGGAAAACAAGGAAGCATGGCTTGAGAGGGCTAACCAGCATTTGGAAACAAAGCTTGAGAAGGAAAACAGGGATCTTGAGCTACAGAGAAAAAGGACTCTTCACTTTCAGAAGCTAAATCAATTTGCTAGGCGAAAATTGAAGGTAGCACAAGAGAAATTGAAGAAGTTGAAGGAGAGGTGCCTAGCACGGAAAGAAGCAAAAAGCATATCAGCCCTTGATATTTTGGCTCTAGCTTCGGAGCATGTTTCTATGGACCCTTGAGGGTCATGCATGCCAATTTTGAGCCTGTTTCGGAAACTTTTTGTTTTTTGGCATTTTTGGGTTTTTCGCCAAAAACTCATAAATACGCCATTTCAGTTTGATGAGTTGTCAAGGGAGGAGGATGATCCCAATGGGTTCCATAATTCCATGAGCAGGTCTCCAGCAATTTTCAGGGCATTTGAAGATCATTCGCCCCTCCAAATTGGCGAAAAACAGCCTCATTTTGCACATTCTGCCCGCCATATCAGCAGCCTGCTATTTTCTGGGTTTTTGTGCACAGGTACAGTTTTGAGGGACTTTCAGAGATCAGATTGAGGTGATTCCACTTGCGCCGGAAAGCAGACACAGAGAGCTTTCCAACGAGCCATCATGAGCCTCATTTCGACATCGGGAAGGCTTCCACTTGCATCCAGCAAGTCAGGGGACCTTTTTCAGGCATAAATATGAAGTATTTTTGTAATTTTTGAACTCCAAAAATCTGCTTTTCCCAAATGTGCGTTAAGCTATTTTTATCATTGGGAAATGATGTAAAGTCAATATAATTTCCGTTTTTATCAGTTTTTTAGATATTTTATGGGATATTTTGTGCCTTGGGCTTTGCAAAGCCTCAAGGACAAGTTTAGATATTTTGACTTGGCCAATGGGATAGCTAGTTGCTCCATGAGGTTTTCCTCTCTCAAGCCTATTTATTCCATGGGTTTCATTGTAAATCAGAGGCTGAACTTGAGAGAAGAATTAATACATTGGTCATATGAGCTTTGAAGAATACACTTGAGTTATGATTTTTGGACTGCCTCTTGGACGCTTTTGAGGAATGGTGAAGGCTTGTTGATGGATTCGTTGTCATGGTAGAATGGTATAGTGCTTCTTAATGTGTTTTGTCTTCTAGTTCTCATTCATATTACATATTTCTTGCTGCTATAGATCAGTAAAGATTGATTTTGAGATATGCCCATGGAGGCACCTCAAAATCCCTGAATCTTCATAGCTTGATGTTTTCTTCTCCCTTAGTTATGCTAAGGAATTCTTAGCTGCTCTTTAGTAACCTAAGGTATTGTTGCTAAGTTTTATTTATCAGTTCTATGTATGTTAAGTAGGATGTATGGTTTTCCCTACCTACCTACAAGCTGCCCATAGTTCCGTCCATAAAACTTTCTCTTTGACTGATTTGTTGATCATCTTGTTGAACCAAGGAGGCCTAGTCCCGATCTAGCCCTTTGCCTAAAACTATGAAAACTTATTTGTCCAAGTGCCCAATGACTTAGAGACTATGTTTAGGCGTTCCGTCATAGTTTATGAGTTGTTAGTTTGTCTTATATGTTTTCCCCAAAGTCTGATAGCCATTTCCCGAAGTTAGAGGGTCTTATACCTCTATGTATGGCTAGAATGTTTGATTTCTATGTGTTAATTAGCTTATAGTTATACTTAGCATGATTAATGGCTTGCTATTACATGTTTATTGTCTGCTATTAACTAGTTACACTTGAAATCCCTTGTTTTTCACCAACTTGTTGTCCACTTAATCCATTTTGCCCAGAGATCCCTTCTACCGTGAATCAAATCGGCCCTACAGCAGCTTTACACCATCACTTCATAGCTTCCTTGACCTGTTTGACCCCATAGCCCAATTTATCTACATCTTGTTATCCAGTTTATGTATTTGGTCAGTTTCACCCCTCACAAACTTAAAAACTAAAAAAACCAAAAACACACTTCATAACTAGCCTAATATCAGAACATCGCAAGTAAACACACCGATATCTTTTGCACTTATAGAGAGAGCCCTCTCTGAGTCCAGGAAGGCTAGGTCCTTGGGCTCCAAAGCTTGGTTTGATGTTACATCGTCATTTGGCTAGCCAATCGGCCAAATCACGGGACCCTAACAGCTGCCTCAAATTTAATTCAAGTGTCAGAGGATAAGGTCGAGCCTTTGTCATAGGAAGAAACTCATCCTCATAGCTTTTGTCACTGCATGAAAACATAGTGTTGGAATCCGTAATTCAAGTACATCCTCAATTCCATATGCATGAACAGGGTCTAAATATATTTTTCACATCCCACATTGATGGGTGTGCAACCCAACAAAAATTCCATCATACTTGAAAACTAAGATAACTTCCGAGTGCACATTTTTGCTGGAATCCTCAATTCAAGGACATCCTCAATTCACTGTGCACGAACAGGGTCCATAGATCTTTGTCACACCCCACATTGATGTGTGCAACCCAACAAAAATTCCATCATAATTCAAAACTCAGATAACTTATAAGTGCACATATTGCTGGAATCCTCAATTCAAGGACATCCTCAATTCCTTGTGCATGAATAGGGTCCAGAGATCTTTGTCACACCCCACATTGATGGGTGTTCAACCAAAGACAAATTCCATCATACTTCAAAATGAATATAACTTATGAGTGCACATTTTTGCAAATAGACATCATAAAGACTTCTAGCCCATGAATATCTATCCAAAATTGAAATTCTTCCCTTGCAACTATCTGGGAGCATATCGTACTTGTTCTGTTGCCTCAAATTTAATTCAAGTGTTGTAGTATAAGTTTGAGCCTTTGTGATAGGAAGAAACTCATCCTCATAAATTTTGTATCTAAATGAAAACATAGTGTTGGAATCCTCAATTCAAGTACATCCTCAATTCCATGTGCATGAACAAGGTCCAAAGGTCTTTGTCACACCCCACATTGATGGGTGTGCAACCCAACACAAATTCCATCTTGCTTCAAAACTGTGATAAATTCTAAGTGCACATTTTGCAAATGGCCATCATAAAGACTTCCAACCCATGAATATGTATCCAAAAATGAATGCTTTCCTTGCAACTATTTGGGAGCATACAATACTAGTTATGCTGCCTCATATTTAATTCAAGTGTTGTAGGATAAGGTCGATCCTTTTTCATAGGAAGAAACTCATCCTCATAACTTTTGTCTCTACATGAAAACATAGTGCTAGAATAAATATCATCAGCCTTACCGTCATCTGTCGGTCCCTCACTAGTGATGTCATTGTTTAACTCCCCATTCTTATTTAAATTCAAAATGGATTTCTTATCTACTATTCCCTTGGAGATGTTGATATGATTTAACCACAAGAATTTGCTTTAGTCTTGTCAAAAATTTCAATTATATTGTTTCTATCTGACCACTCTACCTTTTTTCTAACATTCAATTTTTCACTACTATTTATATTTACAAGAGTAACCTCAAGGTGGACTGGTGTCTGAATGTGGACCTAAACATAACGCAGTGACTCATTTTTCAATGATCAAACTGAATTTCTACCAAAAGATGTTCAGGACAAGTCCATTCACCATAATTCTTGACCCTCATTTTTAGCCTGCTTTATTTTTCCATGAACTTATTTATCATAATAGTTGTAGGTGTTATAAATGGGAGAACCAATGCAACACACCACATATGATTTGAGATTGTTTGCTTGAGAAAAGTGTCTAGATTTCATTCTACATAAGGGTTGCCATGGTATCTTCCATCTATATTTGTAGTATCCTCTCCCAATGTACCAACAATGTTGTGTCTTTCCAATTATATGTTTCCTTCCCCATCTAAGATAGTAGCAACTTCTTCAAATTATTGCCTCAAATCTTCCTCTGTGAGCTTATAAAAAACCGTTTTTTTTTCTATCATCAAATGTACCATTAGTGTTGACTCCTCTCTCCACTCATCCTTTTCCATCCCTTTAAACCACCATTATTTAAGAAATATGCTAAACCATGAAGTAAAATTTAAAGCTACACCTAAAACATTGCCACAATGTTCTCTCTTCTTATGCCACTTAATTCAATTGCTTTATATTTTGGAAGCAGTTTTCCTATTATTTTTTTATTTTGACCTTGTGACCTCTTACATAATTTATGTAACTCATGATTTTTCTGGAGTACCCATAATTGTGTATGAAAAATAATTATGGGTACTCTAGAAAAATAATCAGTTACATAAATTAGTGAAATTGTTGAGTGTCATTTTTAGCTCCCTACTCTTACTGAAATTCAAAATGTATTTCTTGTCTACTACTCCCCCAGAGATGTCAAGATGATTTAACCACAAGAATTTGCTTTAGTTCTGCTAGGAAATTCAACTATATTGTTTCTATCTGACCATTCTCCCTTTTTTATAACATTCAATTGTTCACTGTTGAGTTCACTGTTTAACTTTACAAGAGTAACCTCAAACTAGAGTGGTGTCTGAATGTTGACATGGACATTGGGCAGTGACTCATTTTTCAATGATCAAACATAATTTCTAACAAAAGATGTCTAGGAAAGGGCCATTCACCATAATTCTCAATCCTCATTTTATCCTGCTTTATTTTTCCATGAACTTCTTTATCATAATAGTTGTAGGTGTTAAAATCGGAGAACCACTGAAACACACCAAATATGATTTGAGAGTTTTGCTTGAGAAAAGAATCTAGATCTCATTCTACATAAGGTTTGTAATCGTATCTTCCCTCTGGATATGAAATACCCTCTCCAAATGTACTAGTAGTGTTGTCTCTTTCAAATTATATGTTGCCTTCTCCATTTAAGGTAGCAAAAGCTTCTTCAAATTATGGCCTCAAAGCTTCCTCTATGAGCTTGTAAAAAAAAATGAAATTTTTTTCTTTCATCAAATGTACCATGCATTGTTGACTCCTCTCTCCACTTACCCTTTGCCAGCCCTTTGAACCACCATGCTTTAATAAATATGCTAAACCATGAAGTAAAATTTAAAGCTACACCTAAGGCATTGCCACAATGTCTCTCTTCTTATTCCACCGAATTCGTCTCCTTTATATTTTGGAAGAAATTTTCATATTATTTTTTTAATTTTTAGTTTGTGATATCGTACATAATTTATGTAACTCATGATTTTTATAGAGTGTTGAGGTATAAAAGGTATCTTTTTAACATCTATTTATCTCACATTAATTATCAATCCAGGAACGACTTTTTGTTTCAAGAGTGTACTCTGTTTGAGGCTACAATTTGAGCTAAGAGCAATGTTGTGTGAGATGCAGTACAATATTCTGAATACAAGAGTAAATAGATGCTGGAAAATAAATCTAATTACAATAAAATGAACTCAAGTACTCTAAAACTTAACTATTCACTCTGCAAACATCAATCAAGGATATATTAGAAATAACTCATTCCTCTAGAAATTGATGTAATGGAAATCAAACTAGAACAAGGCAATCAATCTGGGAACTTGGAAGCAATAACCAGTGTTCTCTATAGTTGACAGTCCTGCTTTCAAGAAATCAAAGGGAAATAGAAATTGAATGCTTTCAAGAAATCAAAGGGAAATAGAAATTGAACTAACTTTTATTGAAATTAAACTAGGAAGAACTCTTTAAAAGCAAGCTTTCTACAATCTGGAAACTAATGAGTTGCAAATGAACAACAACTTGTAATCGAAAAAAAATGTAAATAAGCAACGAATTGTAACTAAAGGAATTGAACAACAGGTACTAACTAATGAATCTGAACTTAAAGAAATCAAATAGCAAATTATGTTAAACACCAAACCCTATCGACATCAACATTATTAAACAGTAATTGAAATGAACAACAATCCAACGGAATAGAAAATAGAGTTAAATATTGAACAAAAAAACTTTATAAGCAATAACAAGTTGAAAAATACAGGAATTAATATCCTTGTTGAAATGGAAAAGCAATGAAATTCGTTAATGCAACACAGCGATACCAATAAGAAATTCAACAAAAACTAATTAACTTTGCAAACGTAATAAAACCGAATACACTAATCACACCACGGTAATTAAAGGATAGAAATACAAACAACAGATCAATTCCACTAGGGCCGGGCCCTTAGCACCAGTGAAACACTGCTGGGTTACTTCAGAGCTTGAGAAATGTAATGAAAACACGTCTTTGTATTAATTAAACATAAAAATTGTTTACAACGATCGCTCTTTGATCACGAGAGTCAATAAAGTGCAGAATTACAAGAGACATGTTTTAATCAATGATTCCCACCCCTTCTATCTTTGAAGGCGTTGCATTTTATAACAGTTTCAACGGACAAGACAAGGAACAAGATAAGACTTGAACAACGATCCCTCAGGATTCACTTCCTTTCTTTCTTTAGCTATCACTTGATCTTCTTCGGCTGAAGCCATGTTGTTCCCTGCCTTCTCTTAGCAATGTGTTCTGATTTTCTTCTCTTTTACATGATATGGTCTATTATTGGAGGAACAACAGTTACTCCTGCTTTAGCCTCACCTCTGGTATAGTTGTTCACCTTGTTTTATTCCTGTTTTTGACAATAAAAGGCAGGTTTTAGTTACTTTTTACAATAAACATAAGTCTTTTCAATTCTATCATAATTCTATAATAAATCACCTTTCTAGAATAAAAAGAGTTGTGTTTAAAGGAAAAGAATGATAAAATACATGGTGAATTCATACCTTTTCCAACGCTCAACATAGAGTACCCATAATTTTGTATGAAAACTAATTATGGGCACTCCAGAAAAATCACGATCTAGATAAATTATTGAAATTATTGAGTGTCATTTTTAG
Source organism: Pinus albicaulis (assembly GCA_034641835.2). NCBI lineage: Eukaryota > Viridiplantae > Streptophyta > Pinopsida > Pinales > Pinaceae > Pinus > Pinus albicaulis. The sequence continues at coordinate 99,219,061 of CM076573.1, read as the reverse complement.
CTTCCCACTCTTATTGAAATTCAAAATGGATTTCTTGTCTATTACTCCCTCATAGATGCTGAGATGATTTAACCACAAGAGTTTTCTTCAGTCCTTCTAGGAAATTCAAGTATATTGTTTCTATCTGACAATTATCCATTTTTTCTAACATTCACTTGTTCATTGTTGAGTTCACTATATAAATTTACAAGAGTAACCTCAAGCTGGAGTGATGTCTGCATGTGGACATGGACACAAGGTAGTGACTCATTTTTCAACGATCAAACTAAATTTCTACCAAAATATGTCCAGGATAGGGCCATTCACCATAATACTCGACCCTCATTTTTAGCCTACTTTATTTTTCCTTGAAATTCTTTATCATAATAGTTGTAGGTGTTACAAATGGGAGAACCACTGAAACCCACCACATGTGATTGAGATCGTTTTGATTGGGAAAATCATTTAGATCTCATTCTACATGAGGGTTGTCGTGGTATCTTCTTTATGGATCTGCAATAACCTCTCCAAATGTACCAGCAGTTCCATCTCTTTCCAATTATATGTTTCCTTCTCCATCTAAGATAACAACAACCTCTTCAAATTATGACTTCAAAGCTTTCTCTGTGAGCTTGTAAAAAAATGACTTTTTTTCTTTCATCAAATGTACGATGCAATGTTGACTCCTCTCTCCACTTACACTTTGCTAGCCCTTTCAGCAACCATGCTTTAAGAGATATGCTAAACCATGCAGTAAAATTTAAAGTTACACCTAAAGAATTTCCATAATGTTTTCACTTCTTATGCCATTGAATTCGGTTACTTGATATTTTGGAAGAAATTTTCATATTATTTTTTTTATTTTTACCTTGTGATATATTACATAATTTATGTAACTCATGATTTTTCTGGAGTACCCATAATTGTGTATGATAGTTATTGGCTATTCTATACTAATATATTGGACCTACTTTCTTCCCAAATTCAATGTGAGAGGTTTGGAAGTATGATTGCATGTTTATGATATTCCTGCATAATTTTTTTGTCTCTGCATTTTCCACTTTCAAAATTAGAGTTCCATGACCCACATCAACAATATTGGTTCAAAAAGGAAGCTACAAAGGTAATTTATGAAACAGATTATACATATGGGTAGATGTTTGCTAATTAATTTATATGCCTATCATATCTATGGAATAGGACCCCCAAAATCCAAACAAATGTGAATTTTGATGCAAATATATAGGTTGTAGATAAAGTGGAAATGTTCGTTAGAGAGGTTTTTTATTTACTCTGTCAGATAAGATAGAAATCGACACATTTGGATCCTTTTATTCTAGTATTAAGGTTACTGAATCAAGGAGGCAAATTGAATAGCTTGAAGGAATGTTGCATAAAGAGATAGTTGAATTTGAGGTGATATTATAGATGTATATAAAGGATGTTTAGTATACTTTAGGTTGTGTAACATGATATTATGTTAGAATAATATTTCTATTTAATGAATATTTCCTTATTTGTTTATATAAATTTCTGAGTTGGAAATAATTTCTTCATAGAGTAATTCATTCTTTTAATGCAATTTGTCAAATTCAAACATGTTTTGTTGTAAGAGGCCATCATTAGTGACAGGCAAGTTGGAAGAGCTGGTGTTGATATTTCAAATCTAAACGGTATAAGGCCTCTTCTTCTTTATGAATCCTATGAATGGGAACATCATATTTGACATTATTCATAATTGCGTCATATATACTCACTATTTTTTACTTTTTGGCATTAAAATCAGCCTTTTGAAGGTAGATTTTTATGGTGTCACAATAGATTTACATGGTTCACACAGTAAGAAATCTCTTTAGTGTAATTGCATATTTTAGGTTTTATAATTATAGGTTATTTATAGACTATAATTTTCTTCAAAGTTTTATTTTTAATTGAGTATTCAACCAAACATATTGAGTATCTTATACATAACTATTTGTGATTAAGTATCAACTCTTTTGGTTAATTAGAATTAAGTCCATTTTGTACTGGCAGATAATTAAACACATTGTTTTTTTCCAATGTTTTGCAGTCTTAAAGTGAACTAATTACTATGTTATTGTTTGGTGTCCACTTCTAAAAAGAGATACTCTTACTGTGATAAGTTTAAATTTGTTTTATTTGTTGGTTTTTGTCATGTTTTGAGTGTGGACTTGTGAAATTTCAAATCTATATATATATATATATATATATATATATATATATATATATATATATATATATATATATAGATATATATATATATATATATATATATATATATATATATATATATATATATATATATATATATATATATATATATATATATAATTCTCTCGTGGTTCCTTGAAGATCCGTGTTACATTCACACAAAATTTTAGATATCATTCAGATATCTAAAATTTCTAATTTTAATTTGAATATTTACATGATAAAGGAAAGACAAACGTCGGAACTATATAAAGTCACCCAACAACAACAAAATTGAGATTTTTTCTTCTTTCAACCTGTAACATACTACATGTATCTTCATGAATGCTCTTCTTCCATATGTTATCCACTTATGACATTTCCTTTGCAATATTTGGTGCATTTGAAAGTTATAGTTTATTTGTAGGCTATAAATGTCTTCAGAGTTTCAATTCTAATCGAGTATTAAACTGAACATATTGATTCTCTTATATGTAACTATTTTCCCTCCACCCATTTTTCATAACTTCCATAACCATTAGGTAGGGACCTACAATTTTGATGATGTTTTGCTTGTTTAGTAAAAGACTGTTGAGACTTTAATTTATTGAAACTTGTAGAATTTACAATCTATAAACTCTCAAGATATAATGTTTAAAAGTCTATTTCTTTAAAGGGTGCTAGCTCAATGGAATAGCACCTGCTTTACAAGCAGGAGGTTGGTGGTTCGATTCCATCGTGCCTTGGTATTCATATGGAATGGAGGCAATTAGTTTTTGGTGATGAAGGATATTTTTATTATCACCAATGAGCTTATGGTGACATTTGTCGACCCTCACCAAAATATGAAATGGTGACGTTCAACGAATGCCGCCATCTATACGCATCAATAGTGATGACCATGAAAGGTTCCTCACCATACATCGTTGTTATTTATATGAAATGGTGAGGGTCAATGTTTGTAATTATAATCATTATTCATGACAAACCTTGAAGTCACCAATGATCTTATCATGACATTTTTTGACCCTCACAAAATATAAAATGGTAACGATCAATGAACGTTTCCATATATATGCACTAATAGTGACAACCATGAATGGTCCATAATAATAAATCGTTGTTTTTCATATGAAATGGTGACGGTCCTTATCCATCATTATAATCAATATTTGTGATGGACCTTGAATGTCACCACAACACATACTTTCGGCGATGCCACCTTTGGTGACGTTCAGTTTTTTGGTGACCAAGTCTATTTTCCATCACCATTGCTCATATGAAATGGTGACGGTCACTATCCATCATTATAAACATTATTGGTGACAAATATTGAATGTCACCACAACACCTATACTTTTGGCGATGCCACCTTTGGTGACATTCATTTTTTGGTGATGAAGGATCTTTTGACCGTCACCAATGATCTTATGGTGACATTTTTCGCCCTTGCCAATGTCCTTTTTTCTTGTAGTGATCATCATGATAACATGAAAGTAACATATATATACAAAGATAATCAAATAAAATTTCATGTGGACATAGTGAAATATCAGAATGAATTGATCAGATACCTACGAAGATTCTTAACCTAATATTATGAAGTTATGAAATTCCGAGAGAACCAAAGTGAAAGGAAAGAGGTCAAGTTTTCCAAAAAATATTAATGGGAAAAACTTCGATAAATAAAAACCTTTCTTCATAATGATCCGAATACATTTATTTTTTGGATGTTTAATTGAATTTCTCCTACGATACAAGAAGTATCGATATTTATAATAATAAAGGGAAACAAGATTGCTTGTTAAATGTATAATGTAGGAACATTGTCTTTCTAGAACATTAAGAATTAACATATAAGAAGTTAAAAGTTTCGTAAGATATTATAAAGTAGTTTAGATGAATTTCATTCCGATAATAAGATTTTTTGTAAAAATGATTGCAAGAGCACATACAGTTACTTGTAAAATAATCTTTCAAGGAGAGGAAATTGAGTTTTAATAAATATGAGAATAAATCGGGTATCAAAAATCTTGAAAACCTTTTTTGAAGCCGAAATCAACTTACAAAACTCTGAGACCACAAAATTCCAATGAAGATAGTGAAATAGGGGTCATTTCCTTTGCTAAATGTAATCGATAAGATAATGGAGAAAAAGGAAATGTGAAGCTCAAAGAAGTAAATATAGAATTTGTTTTAAATGCTTAAGATATAATACAAATCCAAGAATCCAATATCCCAACAAATTTGAAATTCTGAGGAAAATATCGAAAAATGAAAAGCAGAGGATTGGAATTCCAAAAATCATCAATTAGAAGATCTAAGTCCCTTCGTGAGAAATAAGTGTGACTAAAGGGAAAAACAATATGAATGAGTGTGATGTAGAAATTCTAATCAATTTGAAAATTGTAAGATTTATAACATGCATAGACAAAATCATGGATAAGATCATTTTCTGCAAGCGTTTTATGCGAAACATTCCTTGGTTTGTAGAAAATTAGGGCAATAATGAGTGTAAGAATTTCATACCAGCTGCACCGATGAGATGCAGAATATGATTATTTACTCATATCACAAAGTAAAAACATAAATTCCCGAGTTTATACACCCATGAGCGGCATCAGAGAAAAATATTAGAGAAATCGTATGGCTGTATTTTTGAAACATGCGATATTCTCACCTTTCGATAGGAATTTATTATGTAATGACAAAAAAAATACATATGGGAAGGGATATCGGATGTCATTTATCGAAGTTTTAATATTGGTGTAAAATAGTAACAACTTATAGGAAGTTTAGATATGGATAGGGCGAATTTTATCAAATATCAGCGTATTGGGAATATCAAAGATCAACGATTGGAGTATCGGAGATGTATGGATATCACAGTGTCGGCGAAATAATTTATCAGAGGCTGAGCGGGAAGGGATACCAGAGATCAGCATATTAGGATATCGAAGATCAAATAAATGAGGTTCACATTGAGAACTCTGATATTTTGAAGCTCTGATAATGTTATGTGGCAAACCTATGGGGCTAGGCCTTTTCATTTTAATAAAAACCCATTTAATAGTTATATTGATCATCAGAAATATTCGATCGTGTTGGGTGTGGAGCCTGATTTTCATCCTGATCCAGAGATCCTTGTTTTAGCCGGATGTATACCCCAGGAAAGTTGTACATCCTTGTAGTGGGGGGGACTTGTCACCCCTGCGGAGTCCAGGGGGGCTGACCCCTCGGCTGGAGGGTCCGAGGGCTCACAGTCCCCCAGCGGGGGTTTCGGGGGTAGCGCCCCTGAAGCTAAAAACAAATTTAAAATTTCCTTGTAAAGTATAGTAATTTCTAGTCAATCTGGGTCGTTGATTAGGCGGATGATCTGACGGTAGAAGTTATGTTTAGTTTAGGGTTTTTTTCCCTAGAAGGAAACCCCTCGCTTGTATGAGGGCATTGTATTGCCACTCTGTATTGGGTGAGTATTATTATAGCAAGAAATAGATAGGGAGACTGTGAGAGAGAAAAAAGGATATTACAATGGATCTGCTGTAGGTTGTGTCTCTTCATTTTGCTGGATAATAGAAAGGAAGGACTGGCTGTTCCGGGTGGACGTAGCCCAAACTGGGAGAACCACATATATCTGTGTCTCTCTGGTTTTATGTGTTTTGTGTGCTTGTGTTTTCCACATATTATATGTGTTGAATTTCTCTGTAATATATAATTTTCTAACAACTGGTATCAGAGCCGAAGGTCTATTTCACTGATAAACTCGTAGGAAAGAAGGGTTCCTGGTTCGAGTGGGAGTAATGGCGGAAGATGGTAAGTTTAGGGTCGAGAAATTTAACAGTCAAAACTTCCCACTGTGGAAGATGCAGATGGAAGATTATCTGTATTAGAAATATCTATACCTACCATTGAGCAGAAAAACAAAGAAGCTGACGACTATGACAGACGCAGAATGGGAGATTCTCAATAGAAAGGAACTCGAAATAGTACGGTTGTGCCTCATGGCATCGGTAGCCTTCAATATTTTGAAGGAAGCAACAACATAGGGTTTGATTAAGGCATTGGCGAAACTATATGAAAAACCCTCGGCCTCAAACAAGGTATTTCTTATGAAATTTTTATTTAATATGAAGAGGTCAGAAGGTGGATCTGTTGCAGACCATTTAAATGATTTTAATACAGTTACCAGTCAGTTAAGTTCTGTAGGGGTAAAATTTGATGATGAAGTTAGGGCTCTTTTATTTCTGTGCTCATTGCCAAAAAGATGGAATGGTTTATTTATGGCCATTAGTAACTCTGTCTCTGTATCTAGTACTTTAAAGTTTGATGATGTTGTCGGTGCTATCCTTAGTGAGGAAATGCGATGGAAAAAAGCTCCGGTGAGACATCGGGTAATGCTTTGAGTGAAAAGTCTAGGGGAAGAAGAATGGAAAGAGGAAAGAGCTCAGGATATCACAGTAAATCAAGGAAAGGTAGATCCAAGTCCAGATCCAAGAGAGTGTGCTGGAAATGTAGAAAGAAAGGACACCTGAAGAAGGACTGTAGATCTCATAAGGGAAAAGAAGGAGACGCACAACAAGAAAAAAATCATGAAGAAAATGTGACAGGTGATGAGTTGCAAGATGCTTTGATTCTTTCTTTTGAAAATTTTACTGAATCCTGGGTGGTAGATTCAGAGGCCTCATTCCATGCCACACCTGATAAGAAATATTTTCATGACTATGTTCAAGGAGATTTTGGACAAGTTCGTTTGGGTGATGATAAACCCTGTAAACTTGTTGGAATGGATAAAGTTCTTGTAAAACAATAGAATGGAAACCAATGGCTATTAAAGGAGGTAAGGCATGTTCCAGATCTGAAGAAATATCTGATTTCAACAGGGCAGTTTGGCGGTGAAGGTTGTGTGACAACGTTCACAAATAAAACTTGGAAGGTCACCAAAGGAGCCTTGGTAATAGCAAAAGGCGAAAAGGGGTACATTGTATTTATACAATGGTATTTCTAACTCTGTTAATGCTTTGAATTCCAAAGGAACAGATGTAGCATTATGGCATCATAGGCTCGGACACCTGAGTGAGAAGGGGATGAATATTCTTCACTCAAGAAATTTGTTGCCGGGTTTGAAGAATGTTGATTTGGATTTCTGTGAGAATTGAATTTATGGAAAAAAGAAGAGAGTCAGATTTCTCAGAGTTGGGAAAGAAAAGAAGAGCGAAAAATTAGAACTTGTGCATACATATGTATGGGGACCTACTCAGGTATCATCTCTTGGTGGCTCTCGTTATTATGTTACTTTTATTGATGACGCAACTAGAAAAATTTGGATTTATTGTATTCAGAATAAATCTTATGTATTTGATACTTGCAAGAAATGGAAAGCTTTGGTTGAGATTGAGATAGGAAAGAAGTTGAAGTGTCTCAGATAAGATAATAGAGGTGAATATTGCAACAAATAGTTTGATAGGTACTGCTAAGAGCATGGAATTCGCAGAGATAAGACAGTTCCAAGAACACCACAAGAAAATGGTGTATTAGAAAGGATGAACATAACAATCATGGAGCGTGCAAGGTGCATGAGATTGCATGCAGGATTGCCTTTACAATTTTGGGAAGATGCTATAGATACTGCTGTTTATCTCATAAATAGAGGGCCTTCAAGTTCCTTGGATGGTGGTATTCCAGAGGAAGCATGGACAGGTAAATGGTAAACTACTCTTTTTTAAAGGCTTTTGGCTATGAGTTCTTTGTCCATATTAATAAGGAAATTAGAACAAAGCTTGAGGAAAAATCAAAGTAATGTACCTTTATTGGATATGGTGTTAATGATTTTTGTTATCACTTATATGATTATGAAAATCACAAAATAATTAGGAGAAGATATGTAATATTCAATGAAAAGGTCTTGTATAAGAATCAGTTGCAAGAAAAGAAACAAGAAAAATAAAACAAAGAATACACAGTTCTTGATGAGATCACATAAAAAGTAAATGTACTTGAAAATAATAACAATCAACAGCCACAACAACAACAACCACCACAATAGCAACAGGCACCTCAAACACTTGAAGTGGTGTCAAAATATCTACCAGGATAAGTAGACCCCCTAAATGATACTATCATTCGTTATATTATTTATTGTTGACTGATTTGGGTGAACCCGAATGTTATGAAGAAGCAATGTAGGTTGAAACTAGGAAGAAGTGGGAGCTAGCCATTGAAGAAGAGATGGACTTTCTAATGCATAACTAGACTTGGGACTTAGACAGGTTGCCTGTAGGTAAAACTACACTGTAGAATAAATGGGTTTATAGGCTGAAGGAAGAAGATGGAGGAAAACAGAGGTACAAAGCTAGAGTTGTGGTGAAGGGGTTTGCACAAAAGAAAGGTATTGATTTTGATGAAATATTTTCTCCTGTTGTTAAAATGACTTCAATCAGAACTATTTTAAGTCTTGTAGCAACAGAATATTTACATCTTGAATAGTTAGATGTAAAGACAACATTTCTCCATGGAGATTTGGAGGAAGAGATATATATGGAGCAACCATAAGGATAAGAGGTCAAGGGGAAAGAAAAATTAGTGTGCAGGTTAAAGAAGAGCTTGTATGTCTTAAAATAGGCTCCAAGGCAATGGTATCTAAAATTTGACAAATTTATGTCTGAACAAGGTTATACTAGATGTCACTCTGATCATTGTGTTTATCTAAAAAATCAAAATGATGGTAGCTATATTATATTGTTATTGTAGACACGCTCGTCAGGTCTAACATGCAAGTGGAACAATGTGTTCAAAGAAATTGGTACAAATTCATCTTGCATTGAAGGATTTGGGAGTCAAAACAAACTTTGGTATGAGCATTTAACTAGAGACAGAAAATCAATTAACACTTTCTCGTAAGAGTACATACAAAAACAAAGCGAAACATTCACACTCTGACTGCAAACCAGTTAGTACACCTTTTGCTAGCCATTTCAAACTTAGTAAGGAGATGTGCCCCAAGACCCAAGACGAAATGGACTATATGTCTAAAGTTCCATATGCATTAGCAGTTGGAAGCTTAATGTATGCAATGGTTTGCACAAGGCCTGATATTGCACATGTAGTGGGAGTTGTAAGAAGGTACATGAACAATCTAGGAAAAGAACATTGGATGGCAGTGAAATGCATTCTCATATATTTGAGAGGTACCAAAAATCAAGCATTATGCTTTGGTGGTTTAAACATTTCTCTACAGGGATATTTTGATGCAGATATGGTAGGTGACAGAGATAATAGGAGGAGCACTACAGGATATGTATTTATTATAGGTGGAAAAATTATTCGTTAGGTTTCAAAAATCCAAAGTGTTGTTGCAATTTCAACAACAGAAGCAGAGTATGTTGCTGCTACAGAGGCTAGTAAAGAAATGATTTGGTTACAAAGGTTTATAGATGAATTGGGTAAGAATCATGATATGGGCACGTTATATAGTGATAGCCAAAGTGCCATTCATCTTGCAAAGAACTCAGCATTTCATTCCAGGACTAAACACATACAGCTCAAGTACCATTTGATACGATTAGCATTGGAAGATGGACAGTTGAAGTTGGAAGAGATATACACTAGCCAGAATCCTGTAGATATGCTAACGAAAGTTGTAACCAGGGAGAAACTAAGAATATGCTCAGTTTCAATTGGTCTTAAAGGATGATGATAAAGATGAGAAACATCCAGGTCCAAAGAGGAGTCATTGTCCAACATATGAAGCAGTGGTGGAGTTGCTACAATCAGTCTCGAAGTGGGAGATTGTTGGGTGTGGAGCATGATTTTCATCCTGATTCAGAGATCCTTGTTTTAGTCAGATGTATACCCTAGGAAAATTGTACACCCCTACAATGGGGGGGTGTGGGGCGGGCCTTGTCCCCCTTGTGGGGTCTGGGGGACAGCGGTCCCCCGAAGCTAAAAACAAATGTAAAATTTCCTTGTAAAAGTGAGAAGTAGTAATTCTCTGAATAACTGGTCGCTCAGATTAGCAAGGTGTAGAAGGACCAGACAGGGTTTGTGTTGTTTAGTTTAGGGTTTTTTTCCCTAGAAGGCAACCCCTCTCTTGTATGAGGGCATTGTATTGCGGCTGTGTATTGGGTGAGTATTCTCAGAGTGAGAAACAAATAGGGAGACTATGAGAGAGAACAAAAGATATTATAGCGGATCTGCTGTAGGTTGTGTCTCTTCATTTTGCTGGATAATAGAAAGGAAGGACTGGCTGTTCGGGGTGGATGTAGCCCAAACTGGGTGAACCACGTATATCTATGTCTCTCTAGTTTTATGTGTTTTGTGTGCTTGTGTTTTCCGCATATTATATGTGTTTCATTGCTCTATAATATATAATTTTCTAACAGATCAGAGAATCATTTTATTGGGACTTTCTTCTGAGGAGAGTTGTGATATTGTAATGATATGATATGAATATTCCAATAATGTATTAAATTTATATCAAGGTTTTAATGAATTAAATAATTTTCAACTTATGACGAAAGAACAAATACTTCCCTGAACATGTTATAGATTTAGAAATTGTTTCTTGCTTGCTTCAAGTCTCCAAAATCAAGCCAATGAAGACCTGCAAAAGAAACATAACAAAAATAAGGACTAAACTGTAAAAAATAGAAACTAGCAATAGATGAAGATGAACTTGTTAATGCATAACTGGAAGAATTTTAAATATAAGTTTACCTCATGATTCTTCAAGTTCTCCCACGAATTTCTCAAAATTTTCATATGTTCAATACCATCTATTTATTCAATCTAAAATGCTAAGTAATGAGCTTTTAGATTACATCCACCTCAAATTTACATCGGAGGACAAGAATGGTGACTATGGGCTTTACAGAAGTACTTGTGAATAAAGTATTTCCAAGCCATAAAAATTCTTTGGAATTTATTCATACATGATTTTAAAATATTTTTGTCAATGTGACCAAGTTTTGCAAAACCAATACAATCAAGTGGTTCATAAGCTTATGATATGTTCTAATCTACTTTGTCAGCAAAATGAAAAGAAATGTGAATAAAAACTTGGATTCATTACCTGCTTATTAAAAATCTAAATAACAAAATAAATGAAAACATAAAATGAATCTAATCTAAATTAATATATTCTTATTGCTAACTAAATCGAAGGAAACATGGCTAGGTATAGTCATGCTTCCAATGTAACCATGCAAGCATTCTAATTCCTGCATGTATGTATAGGTAAAACATTAGTAAAAACAATAAAAATATAATTAAATTAGCTAAACTAAATGTGAATGAAGAATATACATTTATTGCTAATATATTTACAAGAAGAAACTTGTTTAAATCACCTTCTCTTGAAATTTCCTTTCTAACTGAATTTCAATTGGATCATAGAAATCTGGATGGATTTCCATTAATTATTGGGAGAGATTAAAAAGAGGGGATAATAAACAAAATTGTGGAAATGAACTTTTAGATACAATGGCCTTCAAAAATTTGTTAGTCTTATGCATATATGTTAAATTATTAATAATATTTAGTGAAGGAACACTTTCCAAATGTCTTTCAAGTGGGTCAATGGAAAATGGATGGAAATTAAATTCAATAGAATATCATTAACTGAATTAGATTTCTGGTCATATTGTGAAAATACACTTTATTGCTCGCATTGCTTTTGAGAATAAAGAATCAAGTGATAAGAAATAAACATCAATTGAAATTGGAAGAGTAATGGTTCATGATCATGATTATAATTTGAAACTTCATTTTCCCATGCAGGTTGTTGTCCTCCTGTATTCTATAGTTTCACTAGGTGACTATGGCTTTATTGCAATTAGCTAAATATAGCATTCTTTTCCTATCAGCTGTCTTTAGAAATCTCACTGCCTTCATTATCTTCATAAAACCTTTTTCAATATCTCTCACGTTGTTTTCTCAAAGTCACCCTGATGCTCTAAAAAAACTCATTTTGGGCTTATTTCCCTCATTTTAATCCTTCTTCCCATCCTAAAGTCTCATTCTCTCATTTTCCCCACATAACACCCATTTCCATCTACCAAAAACCTTATTAACCCCCCTCACTTTCACCCTTTTCCCCTATTTGCACTAAAACAATGCAAAACACTCCTTTTTTTTCATTATTTTACATAAAAATTTGACCTTTTGGGACCCATTTTTTATATTGAAACTCTTTTTTTATATAAAAAACCCAACCCTTTATGTTTTCTAACCCCTCCCGTTTATACATGTTAAAGCCCCTGCTTTAATTCTTTTAAACCCTCCTTTTTTCCTTATAAATAAAGCTTTCCTCTTATTTTATTTCTCCTGGGCCCCACTCTCCACCAAACCCCGTGCCACAAATATAATTCTGCCATCTGTCCACCGAGACCCCACTCCCTTCAACTTTCCCGTCACTCCCAAAGCTCGCGACTACCGTTGATCTCATCCCCGAGATCCAATGGACGACAACGCATATCTCAAATATATATGCGTAGGGATTAAACAAACCCCAACCATGCGAAATGGTCGGTATCCCTCCGCCACGCATCGCCCACTATATGGAACCGCGTCCACTCCTCCAAAACCATTAACCTCTCCTCCTCCCATGCTAAAATCGCTCTCCTCCCTTCGCGCCAAATCAAATACCTCCTCATCCAATTCAAATGATCCACAGCCCTATGGCTCTGTGATGAAGCCCCGACCCACCATTAACACCGCTGAATCACTTGAGGAGTGCACAAACCCAAAAATAATCACAGAAAAGCCCCTCAATGCAAGTTTTAAATTAATTTGTTGTTTTATTGTGCAGGTTTCATGGCAGGAATGCGAGAAATGCATTTCAAGGGTCCAAAATCATTTAAATGAGTGATTTGGATGACGATCCAGAGACTTGTTTTATTTTTATGAGGATTAGAGGCATAAAATCAAGCATAATCATCGATAAATCATGATTAGTGGTGGTTATATAAACCCTCCGACAATAGAATATGCCTACCCTTCATAGTAAAATAAAAACAGAGATGCAAGCGAAGGAGAAAAATAGTCAGAAGATTGTGACAGTGAAGATCATGGGATTAAGGATAATCCAAGGGTTTAAGAAGGTTAAAACAAAGTTAAAGGCGCAAGCACAGGAAGATCAAAGTCGAAACAAAATACAGAGATGAGTACAAAGGATTAAAAAGATTTAATCAAGGATTAAGGGACAAATAAAAAATGTTAGCCAAAAAGCAGAGGAAAAGATAGTGAGGCAAACAATTAAAGGATAAATCCAAGTTTTAATACCCAAACAGTGCTTAAAGAATAAAACAAAGGCAGATAAACATAGAGGCAGATTTGAATGATCAGATCAAAGCATTTACTTCTTCAAAGGACACATTTGGACACCTACAACATGCTTTCTTTCAATAAATACATCAACAATTATTAAGACAGTCAGAGATATTTCTCATCTACCCAACAGTTATTGAAAAAGTTATTGAGAAAGCCTTAAAGTCAAATATTTCCAAAAATTTATCTCAAACAGTTAAGTAAGAATTTAATATTGTAGTGAGTATGTCTTAGATATTTTGCCTTGGGCCTTGCATGGTCTCAAAGGTGAAAAACTCATTAACTCTGTAATAAATAACATATGAAACCCTAGCTTAGGACCACCTCCTCATTTTGTAGATAAATATTGCATGTATTAGTCATTTTTAGTGTTGGTTGGTTGGTTGGTTGATTAGTTGCCTAATTGTTGGTTTTTGAGCTAGTTAAAGAGTGCTAGGATGGATTTTAGAAAGCTCTGAGTTGCAGAGATCTATTGTACTGGAGTAATGTAACTGTTTTGAACATCAGTAATACAAGCACGTTCATAGGATTCTTGAGCTATGTTAATGGTGAAGTGTTCCTTATTTGTCAATGTTTTCCTTCTATTTTCCATTTTGTCCATTATTTCTCTGATAAAAGAACAAATATTTTAGATTAGGATATGCTGTCTTGGCACCCTAATTCTGTTTGCATTCTTTATCTTAATTTTTTCTTCTGCAAAGTCTGATTGGAGAATTCTTAATTTCTCTCTGGTTCCACCTAGCTTGTTGTCTTGAAAATGATTTAATAGAGTCAATCCAAATAAGTCTATGGTATGCCCTGTCTTTTGTTGTAGCTTGAAACATTGTTTTTAAGGCCTTTCTTTGAAGTATACTTAGTAGAGTCCAACCAGGGAAGTGTATGGTATGCCCTATCCTCTGTTTTGCCTTAAAATGTTGCTACAAAGGTCTTTAGAGTGTTTGATTAAAGAAGATAGGTCTAGCTTGCTCTTTAGTTACACTCATTGTTATCTTAAATATTTTCTTTGTCTGAAAGTAATCTTAGGATTGCTGGATTGTTGTCTTAAAGGTTTTCTTATTAAAGTTTGGCCAAAGAAGTCTATGGTATGCCCTATTCTTCGGTTTTCCACATACAGTTACCTCAAAGGATTTTCTTGTTGAAGTAGAGTTAAAAGATTCTTAACTGACTTTTAGTTTCGCTATCTTCAAAACTTATTGTCATTTCATATGCCATCTAATCTAAGAGATCCACTTGATATAGTTATCTTTCCCTATGAAAACCCTTCCAGAGTTGATGAAAAATTAAATCATTTTATGACTCCATATCGCAATGGATTAATATTTCTCATGGTATATCTATTTAGCCGAAACACTCCCTCAATTAATCACACCATTGATCTATCAACCTATCAATCAATCAATCAAAAAAAGAAAGTCCTTAAAACTTCAGAACTAGCCTAACATCATAAACAAAAGCACAAAGACATATCATCTATAAAAATTACATAGAGAGATCCCTCTCTGAGTCCAGGAAGGCTAGGTCCTAGGATTCCAAAGTGGTTCTGATGTGGTTCCCTGCAGAGTTTGTTCTTGCCAATCTTGCAAATCATGGGGAGCCAACATAGGTAATGCATCAATTGAGTGTTCAATACTGATCTGCTAAATATGGAAACATAAATTATCTAAAAAAAGAAAAATATAAACAAAAAACAAATTTGAATATAAACAAAATAAGTGAAGGAACAACAATAAAATTAAATCATAATTTACATTATTGGTACAACTAGTGTTACAAGTTACAACACAATTGAGGCTGATTTGAAATGATTTCCTTTTCACAAGGATTGGCCAGAATAGCACAATTAGAATGATTGAAAACACAAAATTTTGAATTAGAGAGAAGATCATGAGTATTAATAGGATTGAGTGCTTGATCAACAAAAATCATAAATTGAGATTGATTCTTGAATGCTAAAATCATGAAGATATTTTTTTGCTTGATAATGAGAATTGATTGGAATAATTTCTGAATTAGAATGTTCTTCATTCCCACATATGCTTTATCTATGATCACGAGGATTCAATTGAGAATAAGTCAAATCAATATCCTCAATGTCAAAATAATTATCATAAATTACTTTATGAATTTGATTGAAATTTTCTTCATTCCCATATATAACAAATCAAAAGAAGAAGGAAAATTAAGCTCGGGTTCATCAATGTTGAAAGAATGGTCAATAAATAATTCTTTATTCTAATAAAATATAATAGGGAATTTATATATATCATCCTCTATTCTTTCTAGAATAGTATTCATGTAATGAGAAGGAAAATTGGTATTAGAAAAAATATCAGGATAAAGAGAAAAGTGTGAATTTGAATAAATGAATATGAAATATTATTTGTTTGTATTTTCTTCATTATAAATTATAAATTTAAGATCATTCAATTTACTAATTGTGCTTTCTTTAGGAATGTTGTATGGTTTCCCTAGATTTAGCATTTGATCATCATGAAATAAACCAAAAAATTATACAACAAATTACATATTAGATTCTTTAAATTCTACTTGATTTAATGACCGATTTTCTGAATTTATTACTAAATGATTTTCAGATTTGATTGCAGAAATTTCTTCAAGATTAATATTAGTATCTTCTTGTAATCATTTAACATAATTTTCCAATCTTTGAGATGGTACTTCATTAACATTAGAGACATTATCATTAATGTTAAAATATGTGTATATTAATTGAAGGAATTAATCATACATACTAGATGCAAATTCATCCTAATTGTTATGTACCTCTGCTTAGGGGTGAAATGAATAGGTGGTAGCTGGAGTAAGATCCCTCTCGAGCCTTCTCGGGACCCAAGGCAGACAGTCAGATTAGCTGCAACATTCACAAAGATAACGCATACATTTTCATAGTAATGCTTGTTTGAAAAAGTGAAGTAGAGAAGGATTACCTCGATGTATAAGGAAGGTCTGTTGGAGAGCACAATGCAATGTGGAGGAAGTCCTCCTCACCGGATCCAAGTCCAAATCCTGCAAGAAAACAGTGAACTGGTGTAATATTCACAATATTATCACAAAAAAAAAATCAAAAAGTATATAATCAAACAATAAATCATGTAAATATAAGCCACTTATAACATGCATCTTAAACAAATAAATAAATAGATGCAACAATAAGACACCAAGTGGAAAAAATAGAGGCAGTTCTATTATTCAAAGAAGGAAGATTACAACCATCAGTTTGGTCAAGCTTCCCTCAATACTCTGACTCCGAGCTCTCTCTCTCCTCAATATCCAAGTGTGTGAATGCTTAGGCCAATAGTTCTCAATGAACCAAGCCAACCATTAAACCTCACACTAAAAATAAAAGTCTGATCCTCACACAATCAAGCTTTCGACCTTTGGCAATGAACCCTAGCCTCCAATTTATAAGATTTTAGGAGGATCAACCTTGCCATTCTTCTCCATTAGTTTAAATAGGGAAAAATCCATGATGTTTCAATGATTTTATAGATTTTTCCCTCTTTTGTTGCTTAGTTAGGTTTAGAATTTTCCATTCAGAGGCTTGCACCACAGGTTTCCCACTTTTTGGACTGAATCCCTGAGAAAAAGCTGGAAATGTTAGTTAGTTACTGCAGAATTTGTCCCTTTTTCTTCATGAAACACGAGTAACGCTGCCCTTTAGGCAAGACAGTGTGTTAACCTAGGCTCTAACGCTCCCTTCAAGAGGCAAGGAAGCGCTATAACTTAGCTTAGCAGTCTCTGGGGCACGTTACCTTCACAAAATAGGTCTCTGTCTAGGTCAATTTCTTTCTTCCATGTTTCCTTCTCCTTTGAGATGATGATAAGGTCATTTGTACTATAACAACCTCTATATTAGATTTATGAATTACGTTAATAGAATTCAAAGAATATTGATCAAAGCTTGTAATAGTTCCACATGGATTGTGAATGGGAGGAAGAGAGTAAATATATTCAAACCAATCTAATAATTCATCTTCTGAAGGTTTGTCTTCAATTTAGATTTCAAAAAATTTAAGTGAAATCTAATGGTAAAATAATGAAAGACTCATTTTTGAAATTTTTTATATCTTCAATTTCGTCACATAACTGTTCTTAGTTATAACCATCAAATTTACAAAGAAAAATTGTGATAAATTGATCCCAATTGTGAATAGAGGCAACTAGAAGAGATTGAAACCAGCTTCTGGATTTTCGCAAGAATGTAAGAGTAAAAATCCTACCTAAAATACCTTCATTAATTCCTTGAAAATTAGAATTTGTAAATTTTTGAATAAATTATAAAGCGTGATTAAAATTAGAAACATTTATCTTATCATTAAACTTTACCTTTGACAAGTGTCTTACTATTTATGGTGTAGTAATTCACGTCTAGAGATACAAATCCAGATGGGAATTTTAAGAGGAGCCATTGTGATTAAATAAAACTTTAAAATAAAAAAACTCCAGTAGAAAACAAGTCTTTGGGCTCTCCTCCTAGCACCAAAAATTTTGAAGGATCGCAATTCTCTGCCTCAACATTATGAGGGAGACCACCCAGTATGTACCTTAAAGCAAGTCCTTTTCCATTGAAATGGTGGTTACAACTGGTTAAACTAGGTCCAGTTACCTTCTCTCTATCTGTACCATCTTAAAGTATGAATTTTACTTACCAATAGAGAAGAGACATCAGATCGACCCTCTTGTTGATCAGGAAAAAAGTGGTCCTTAATCTAATCTGGGGCTCAGCCAAGACACAACTAACTTTTTCCTCTTTGATAAGAGGAATTCTAGGAATGTAGAATTAAATGTAAATGAAAAACTATCCTAAAATGCAAGAAAAAGGAAAGGTATCCTAATTCTATCTCAATTAGGAAAATATAGATCTAACCCAACTGAGAGAAAAATATTTAAATAATTGAGATTTAAACATGTTTGGATTATAATAAATATCAAGCTAACAAAGTAGTTAAATTAACTGATGTTATGAATACCAAAACACTTTCTGTTTAGAAACCTCTTAACTGATATAATTAATCAACAATAATATATGAAGTAGTTCACAAAATGATATTGATTGTTAAATCAATAATTCGAATGATTAAACAATAGTATAAGGAAATAGTTCACAAAATATTACTATTTGTTAAATCAGAATTCAAAGACATATTTATAAGCAAATAGTTAGTCATAAATTAGAGTTCAATCTACAAGAGGAGAGATAAATAATAACATATTATTGAGGAAAATTACTCACATTGACAATAGTGCACAAATATGAATAAAATGACACATTTCTGCCATCATAAAATGAAACCAATATTTAAAATAATATTATTGTAAATATCAATTTATTGAATTTGTTTCTATGGCTTTGATTTCCAACAGTATTTTACAATGCACAAACTTCTGCTGTTAAAACAAGAGCTAAGTAAAACTCAACTTATAAGCTTCTAAAGTTGAAGAGTCAAAACTATCTGAATTCTGAAAAATCTGTTGCGTAGGCTAAAAATCAGAATTTTTAATTTAAAATCTAATCCTAAATTAAATTACAATTATTTATTAATTTATACTAATTTAATTGTAATTAGAAACTTAAATGATTTAATTTCAAATTTATTATAAACAAAATCTAATTAATTAAAAATATAATTTAATTAATTAATAATTAAAATAAATAAAAATTTAATTAACATTAAAATTATATTACATTCTCCGGATGCGGATGTTTAGAAGCGAGAAGGGGCCAACAGGCCCGGTTATAATCCCAACGCAACCCACTTGGGGTGGCCACATGGCCCCCCATGGCAACTTAAATGCTATGTTTATTGCCCATCTGCGCTGTGCATTCATTCCTGTTCGCCGCCATCACCTGTGCATTGGTCAGTGCACTCATCTTCAAATGGCGCAGAAACGATCAAATTCTCCCGATTGCTCCATCGATGGCCACCGCCCTCTGTCGCCTCTGAACTCGCTCT
This sequence comes from Pinus albicaulis, assembly GCA_034641835.2. Lineage (NCBI taxonomy): Eukaryota > Viridiplantae > Streptophyta > Pinopsida > Pinales > Pinaceae > Pinus > Pinus albicaulis. The sequence goes on along the minus strand of CM076573.1, from coordinate 99,199,574 downwards.
GCCCGGGAGGTTCTGCTACAGGCGGAGAGAGAACAAATACAGGTCGACGGTGTGCACTGCATAGCTGTTTGGAAATCGCTCCGGGCTTCCATTACTCCCACAGTAACTTCTGCCCGGTTCATTTTAATTCTCCTGTTTTTCCAGTTTCGTTTGATAATTCTTCTGTTATAACTGCTGCTCCCTCCAGAGGCTGGGCGAACTCATCCGAGGTTTTCACCATGCCCAGATTGAGGCAGCGAATGGCTTGTAGAAAGGGGGCTTCTCGGGAAGATCCCTGGGCGAGCGCCCTCCCCTCAGCCACCATGGCGACCGACCTCTGGAGCCTACTGCTAGGCGTTCTGCTCTTTTATCATCAGACCCTCCTGGTCCTCGCCCTGACTTCCATGACATGGCGCCTCCTCGTTCTGCCCCTCCGCCCCTTGCTCCTCCTTTGTTCCCGCCCCAGCCCTTCGTCGCCGCCTCCTCTCCTTCTCCGAGAGGTAGGTTCCTCAGACAGTCCACGCAACACACTGAGTTGTGCTTCGACCATGCTTTTGACCACCCTTTCTCTGTTTTCCTTACTGTTACGTTGAGCGAGGAGCTCCCCTTCCCTCCTGCCTCTCACCCCAGTCTCTTGCAGACTCCCTCAGCTCCTGCCTTTGTTCCCCCTCCTGGCCCCAACCCGGCTCCTTTCATCCCTTCCTCCTGCGCGCCTTCTGTCCCCTCCCCTTCCTCCTCGGGACATTTCAATTTGCAGATGGACGCAGGCCTGACAGAAGATGAAGAGAACAAGGCTGATGAAGGGGACCAGGACAACCAGTATGGCTGCAGAATTGTGGAGGAGCACTCTGCTTCAGATTAAATGCTCTCTCACCTCCATGACAAATTTCCAGTATGAACTCTGCTTTAAAAGTTTTGCTAGTTTCAGGTGTTTCAATGACTGCTCATAGCAGATATAGCTGCATGTATTTTTTGTATCTTTACAGCTTTCATATGCACAGAACAATTAACTCTTCGCCGGTTTCCCAATTATTGGGCGGTGTATCTACTTACAAACGAACTGGTTTCCCGTTTATGGGCAGTTCAATATCTAGTCTGATAGTAGCACTCAAGCCCGGCCTCAGGCTTCCTCAGCTGAGCCGTGGCAGTTTTGTAATTTTATGTTCATAATAGAAATAGCGTAATTTAGCAAAAAAAATAAATTATATTACATTAATATTATATAAAAAATATAAAAAATATATAATATTTACGCCAGAGGCGTTTTCTTTATGAGATTGGGTGGGAAAACATTGTTCACCCCACCCAATCATAAAAATTCTATATCACCCTTCTAACCAATTATATGTTGACATTGGGTGAGTCCTTACAGTCCTCGATTTTTATTAATTTTTCCTGCAAAGTAGCTCACAGCGTTTACGGGAGACATAAATGTGGTGGATGCCTGCGAGTTTGTTCACGACATTTTCAAAGCGACTGCCTTCATCTTTCTCGATATCGGACCCAACCTTGTAAAGATGGGCAGAGCCGTAAGTGCAAAGTCTGCTTCTTTGCTCATACTCCGCAATAACTCCACTTGTTTCCAGGTCTTTCATCTCCCAATAGCAGTTCAAGAAGCAATACATCGCTAAATGTTGCTTTTGCTTTGAAGAACTATTCTCTGTTGTCCTCAGCAACGACTTCTAATGGATCAACGCATCGACAGGTGCTGGAAGGAACCATGAGTTCGAGTCCTTGGAGGATCTTTGATAGCTTCCCCAACTTCGACATTAGTGGGGCATTCTTAGTCACCTCTGTCTCTATCTCCACCATTTTCACCATCTACGTCCCCACCTCTGTCGCCTGAGCCTGGATGGTCTAATACTTACAGAGTCGGTCTTCAAAAGGTTGTTATTAACATACAAATTTCTAGACACCGTCATCATGTAGAGAGAATTGCCTCATTTCCTTCTGAAGCCTCAAGAGGTTTGGAAAGCCCAAGGCTTATGAATTTATCTGATACTAGTTCCCAAAAATAGCCAATGGTGGACCTTATTAATGCACTAAAAATTTTGAGGTTGAAGTAATCCTCAGTACCTTCATGGCTGCAAGTTCAACCCCAAATGATCAATGGTGGCGGTGGGCATGGATCTCCGGGGGTTTCAAACCTGCAACATTGTGTCGTTCAAAGCATCCCCTGCACACCAACTTGCTCAGAAACACCAATGATGTGGGTTGGGTTGGATGATGTTGTTTAGAGGGTCGAATCTGGTAAAGACTTGAGGGAAAAGATATATGCAAGGCTTACTAGAGAAAATCTCAATCAAGATTCTTCTTCATCAGGAGAGTCGCCTAATGTCGGTTGGGTGAATGAGCTTTTCGATTAATGGATTTAGGGTTACATGTTTTTCTTCATTCATAGGTATTGATCCTTTGATTAATTTGTAGTTTTATTTTTGATTTTTTTTATATTTGCACAAGTTGGGGACTTTAGTGGTTTTTACTCGGAGCCATGAGAATAGTGTTGCATGGTAGGGCTTTCCATGGGGAAAGAAATCACTAAACCTAGGGACTGTACATATGAAGATGAGTAGACCTAATCATAAATTTTTACAAGTTGATGTCTGTTGAGTTGCAGTGCAAAGTGACAGTGAGTTTTTGTGAGGGCAATGATGTCAACCCTCTTTATTTTTCCATGGTTGACAAGTTGAACACATATTTTACCAGATAGTAGGTCGCTGGCTGCATATAGCCTAACTTCTGTTAATTTTTTAGGGACATAGCTTAACATTATATGATGTTGTTTAAGGGGCTACTCCATGGATATTTCCTTGGATTCTTTGTTTTATGCTTGTAAATGGAGTTTCCAGTATTTTCTCAAAAAAATCTTCTTCATATATATTTTTAAAAGAGAGTAATTTTTGTGATCGGTTATAGTGTTTTCAATCACTTCCATATTAATCAGGGCTAATAATAGTATATATATATATATATATACCTTTATGTCGTTAAAGGAAAGGAATTTAATATCACTGATATCATGCAAGAACTCTGTAAAAGTATCGATGCCTAGATTTGAAGAGGAAACCATGAGCTTGATAATTCCTGTTGGTCTCAGGCTCATTACAAGATTGCAGTCTAGAAAAAAAAGTCGCAGCACGTACAAAACTTCTATTCTGATATTAACCTTCATTGCATATGCAGCCTATCATGCTTTGAGAAAGCCTTCCTCTATCATTAAATGTCCCTTGGATCTTAAAAATACTAAATCTTTGATAGCAAGAAGTATTGGTTCATTGAATAATAGCCATCCTTGGCTTGTGAATCATAGCTTTATCAAACACTGTGATCCAAACCCTCTCCGAATTGGGAAAAATCAATCTATTAGCCCAACAAACATGATGGATGGATGGGCCCCCTTTAATGGAACTAATGGAACGACTATTCTGGGAGAGATTGAATTTGCGTTCTTGGTCGTTTATTCAATGGGTATGTATTTTTCAGGACATCTCAGTGATGCCTTGATCTACGTATGTTTTTAAAATTTGGTATGATTGGCGGCGGAGCTTGTGTGGCCTTGTTTGGGCTAGGCTACTGGTGGAATATACATCATTTCTCTTACTATCTATTCGTTCAGATGATGAGGGGGCTATTTCAGGAAACTATTTGGCCTTCTGTAGTTGCATTAGTTGGGAATTGGTTTGAGAACAGAAAGTGGGGATTAATAATGGGTATTTGGAATTCCCATACCTCTATTGGAAATATATGTGGCTCACTTATTTCTACTAGTGTTTTGCAGTATGGTTGGGGTTGGTATTTTTGTCTTCCTGGAGTTTTTGTAGCCTTTATAGGAGTGACAGTCTTCATGTTCTTGGTGGTCACTCTTGAGGATGTTGGGTTTTCATCTACTCATGAACATAATAAAGAGGAAATTCTAGCTAGAACTGGAAATAAAACGTTATTAGGAGATGTGGAAGATGAAATATGAGAGTCACCGCGAAAGGTAGTTATTGTAGTCTATTCAGAGCCTATTTGTGATTATATTAATAGAAAGAATGAGGGTGAAGAATCTCTCGAAATCCCTCTTCTTTGATCCTTGGGAAGTTCATCCACCAAAAAAGATTGTGAATCTATTGGGTTCATTGAGGTCTGGTCCTATTACATTCTTTAAAAGATATATAGTATTATCACTATAATTTTTTTTTTCCAAACTTGGATAGTTTTCTTTGTTCCTAGTCATAGTTTTTAGATAGGTGTGAAGTCATGTTAAGTTTTTAGGGGTTAAGTGATAGGGTTAGAGTCTCATTTCCATTCAAAAAATAAAGTATAACAACCTTATTTCATACCTTGAAAATCTCATACCATGTTTAGAGAGTCAAATTTTAAACCATTTTGAAATTTTTTTGATTAAGCCATGAAACCACGTTTTCGTAGCACAGATAGTGTTAAAACTGCTTTTTCACTATGAAAACACTGCTCATTTCGTAGCGCAAAACCCTGAAATTGCATTGAGCGTGCTACAAAATCAGGGATTCATAGCACGTCATGTCAGTTATCAAATCGACCAAAATTCCATTAATCATTCATGATTAGGTGTCAGCCATGATTATTTTCTCACACATGTAACCATTCATAGCCATCATAACATTCGTTTGAGGTCATTTGTCTTATGTCATTTTCAAATTTGAAAGGGGTTGGTTTTGGTTTTATTGTCTCATGAAATAAACACATGATGCATACCCTCTTCCGAATGGTAAGCTCATGGTAAGTAGAAACCAAAGCTTCTCTTTCATTCATCAAGCGAGGTAGTTTACTCTGAAATCAAGCGAGGCTGTTGGTTACAGGTTTTCAAAAAGCACACAAGAATTTCAAGGAAATTATGACAGAGGAAAGAAAGAATCAAAGGTCATGCCATTGTTTAAGGATGGAGCCTGAAAGCATAGAGGTTCTAACCAAATAAAAATTAGTTGAGGGGGCCTTCAATAAGGTAGAATGTTGGAAGTTCTGTGAAAAATTGCAAGGAGGTCATAATCAAGTAAAAAAAGAGTTTTCTCTTCATTTCACAGGTTTGAATAAAAAGGTTGGTCTCTTAAACTTGAAAATTTCCCCTGAAATTATATCATCAATGATAGAGATTCCAAGGCGAGAAGAAAGATGGTTCAAAAATTTCAGGTTTGAGATGGAACATTGTAAAATTTTTCTGAAGCCAGGGTTTGAAGAGACAGATTTAACTAAAGCAGTGCTAAGAAGCTACATCAAGAACACCTATGCCAATATTCTCTACAACATTCAAAGGTACTTCATATATGAGGGAAGATACCATAAAGTGTATTCTTATCATTTCAAACTCTTGTTGCATTTTACTGGAATGATTTCTTTGGATTTGCCTTTCTTCTTGTTTCGAAGTTTAGCTAAGATGGCAGATAAAGTGCAAATGAAAGCTCAATACTGTGAAACTTCTCTTTTCCATCATGGTATAGTTAAATTGATAGTTTCACATGAAATTCAGAGGATAAACAGAGAATGGTCTACATTTTTGTTTTTGTGTGGATTTGGGGTGGAAACACAAGGAGCAGGTATTAGCCCTAGGGCCAAAGAAAAATCATCATCAGAAACTAATGACCCTACAGAGACAAGATCAAAAAGATTTGTCAAGTTAAAGCCTAGAAAGAAAGTGAAAGAACTAGAGATTAAAACATCAGTGATTATTCAAGAAACCCCTCAACCTACACAAAAGAGGACAACTAAAGTTAAGGAAATAGTATAGGAACAGTCAACCAGCAAATCAGCCTAGAAAATATTGACTAGAAGGCAAATAGTAAAGGAAAGGGGAAAAACAATGGTTTCAGAAGAAAATCCAGGTTTAAAGGGTAGCTTGAATGATATTTTACAGGCTATTGATATTGAGGAATCTCCTTTAGTTTAGGCATATTTTATAAGATTGGATGAAGGGAAATCTAAGAAAATCAAATCTTCCAAAACGCTGGATTTTGATGATGAAATTTTAGAGTTTGTGTTCAAGCCCAGAAGGCCTCTAACTAGGAAATCAAAAAGATTGCAAGGGTTGGATATGGAGTTATATAAAGCTAGGGAAGTTTCAAATGTTTATGAGGAGACCATAGAACTCTCATCACCAATGCCTGAAGGTGACAAAAATAGAGTTTTCAACACTCAAAGAGAAAAGAGGAGTTATGAGGGAATTAAAGAAAATTTGAGACTTGATAATCTTGAAATTGCTAAGCTTAAGAAGAAAGAAAGAACACATGCTGTGGAGAAGAAAAAATTCAATAGAATAAGGGCTTTGTAGGAGGTTGAAAGAGTTTCCAAAATTGAAACAGTTAGTAGTGAAGCTCAGTACTTTACCTAGACTGTCCCTGCAATCAAAGAGGCAAGATTTATGAGGATGATAAATGTTAAATTGAGGGCTACCAATAGGAGACTGAAAAGGTAGATTGAAGATCTTGAAATTCAATTGACAAAGTCTGAGGATCAGCTACAACAGAGGTAGAACAAGAGAAGTAAGTGACAAATCCTTAATACAGTTTTGTTCTTGGGAAGGACATCACTTTTTGAAGACATTTCAAAGTTGATTTATTTTGACTGTTAAGGTCTATTAACATCAAGGAAATAATTAAAAGGCTCTAAATACTCTTAAAATCTAAATATTATGAAAAGACTATGTAAAAAGGATATACACAACAGTTTCGTAGCGCGCTATGAAACTGCTGTAGGTGCATTTTTGAACATTTTTGTAAAAGTTTTGAGAAGTAAAAAAGCTTGGCTTCCAATTTCTGTTGCTGTTGGTGGTTAGAAAGGGTTCACAAATGAAATTCCAGGTCTCAAGGCAAAAGAAAGTGGATGGTTGAGAGATGTTTACAAAGATACAAATTCTGCGCTAAGAAAACAACTGCTCATTTCGTAGCGCAACCATACCATCTCTCCTAATAATTTTTCGAAGGCTTAGCTTTCTGTATAGGTGGAAAGGCATGGGTACATGGAAATAATAAAACATGTCACTTATCTTAAAAAAGTCAACATTTCCAGCAAAGAGGGTTCGAAGATCATCAAAGAAGGAAAAGGCTAAATTACACGAAACATGTCCCCTGTTTTGTAGGGAAAATAAGACATGAACCAACATGATAGCATAACAAGTTTGTAGGCCTCATCAAGGTCGAAGACATGGAGGAAAAACTGTCAGAGATATTATTTAAGTTCTAGATAAGGTTTTTTAGATATAATAAGGAGTTTTACTCCTATTTGTATTAGGACTTCTAGAAGAGACAGTTAACTATCAGATGTAATTAATAGTCTGTTTTAGGAGAAAATAGGTGTCAATCTAAGAAATTTGAATTCTCTTTATGATGGATAAGGGAATCCAATATTGTAATGATGACTCTATAAGAGACATGAGGTCGAATTCCTAAAGGTTGGAAATTTTCATTAACAAGAAAACTATGTCACTATAGCAAACTGTGTGTTTTTATCATAATACAGATATTGGCTTACTACTCAGGATTCAGAAAGAGTTTTTGATGTTTGATCTTCCTATGGATTTATTTATCTACCTATTTGTAGTGGTATGAACATATGTTACTTATAATTCATTGGAAAATTCTCTAATTTCCTGCATATGTTTGTAAACTGTGTTTTGTTCACTCTGTTACTTTTTTTCTGATATATCTAAAAACTCTGAAATGCCCCGACTTCCATGATAAGTTAATCTTGATGTTTTGTGAAAACATACCTTGACTCCATAGCCCAATAGATGTTTGTTGATCAATAATTCAACCAGTCATACACTTTTATCCAATTTATTCCTAGAGTTATCCATCTAATCCTTAATTCAAAATCTTAAACCTAGTGAGAGAGCCCTCTCAAGTTGAGGAGGCTAAGCCTCAACTAAAAGTCTGGTTTGAAATAGTTACTCAGAGTCTACTTGATCATCAGCCTATTAGGGTCATATTTTGTGATAACATATAGAAATTAAAATTTCCATATATTTTACTTGATTATTGATTTCCACATTCCCTGCTCCTGACGTTACTTTGCACCTCTCGATGCAAATGTTAGTTTATAATATTAATATAATATATTCCTTATATTACAAATCAACTTACATATAAGTAACTTCATCCATAAACATGGGCATGAGGGTTAATGGAGGGGGGAGTTATGTGAGGTGAGGTGGAGGAATAAGGAGGTGGAGTGGAGGGTGAGGTGGAGTGATGAGGGAGGAGGTGAGGTCAACGTGACGGATTTGGGAGTTATAAGGTAAGCGAAAAAAAAAATTTATGATAAAAATAAATAGTCATGCATATAAAATCATATCGGCGATCGAGAGTTTTTTCATATCATAAGTTTTAAATTATTGTCATATCATAATTTTTAAATTATGCACACAAAGAAAATTGTGATATGGGATATTGTGATAATATCACAGGTTTTAAAATCAGTATTTCTATATCAGAAGGGAGGAGGTGAAATAAATTAGGGCCCACATGAAATTAAAAATTTTACAAAATTGACTACAATCACTTTGAAATTTTAATATTTCGGGTTTGGTAATTTAAAAAAAAAATAATAAATTGGAATAAATTATCGAGATCCTAAAAATACTTTTTTTAAATGTTCTAAAATTTGGCTGGGTCATTTTGTAAGACCGTTAGTGAAAAATTAAAAAAATTAGTAAAAATTAACTAGGGATTAATATTTACAATGAATGACTATTTTAATTACAAAAATTAAAACATAATATATTTTGTGCATTTTCAATCCAGGCGACAAAATGATCAAACTTCAGAGGAGTGCCATTTGCAAATCTTTTAACCAAATGAGGCGAAACAAGTATCGATTGAAAACTTGCTAAAATTCGAACTTATTGAGGAAATAAAAATAAAAATACAACGAAAATGAAAAATGGAAAAATTGTAGGACAATTAACTTAATGAAAATCCTAAAGGTGTTTAGCCAAAAATTAATGGCAAGGGTCCCCATTATTTGAAGTAAATAAGCCAAAATTGAGGGGCGTTGGGGTTTCCCTACAACAAGATCTTAAATTTGAATTTTTCAATGACCCTCATGAGAAAATTACTTGTGAATTGTTCTTAAAATATAAGCTTGAATATCAAACAAATCTTCATCTCTTCTTCACCATCGAAAAGGATAATCACATAGCTCATGATTCTTCATATTTAGAAATTTGTAAGGAATCTTTAGCTTACCAATCTTCCCTTACTATCTTTGATCATGAATATTTGTTCGATGTATTCCATTTTAATGATACTCTCACTACCACATTTCGGGTTAAAATCTGATGGTAGAATCTGACAGACAAATAAAATCGAAACCATCGTCGGACTTTTAATGTATTTTTTACTTTTTTATAAAAATCCTGACGATTGTTGTCTATGCGACATTGATTACATAGAGTCGCATATTCAACGATCATTTTCTTGTAACTGGAAAATGACCAAATTTCGAAATTAATGGCATTTTACCAGCCAAATTTTGACATTAATGGAATTTTACTGTTGTGCAACGTTTATCCGATAGAATAATGTCAAATATATGATGGGAAATTGATTAATATATGTAGGGTCGAATACCTATTTACAATTTCCATGTTCTTGTTATACATCCCATGCTTTTGAAATATTATAGGCCTATTTTGAGGTTAATTTTGATTGATAATCATCACTAAAAGCTATTTGGTGAAGAAAAATGTCAGATAACATTCCTCAAGGACTAGGCCAAGGAGACATGGGATAGACATCAAGGGCTTCAGAGGAAAGAAAATGTTATTTCCCTTGTAAAAAGTGAAAGGAATTGAAAGTAAGGTGGCTTTTAATAACAACAACTAAAAATCATTGTAGAACTTATGGACATGCTGAAGGTAGAGGTGAATATCATCCTATTAAAGGCTAGAAGGTGGTTGCCTCAACATTGGGGATTCCACTTGGTCGAGAGATTAAAGAAACTCCTTTTCTGTTGAAATGGTGGGTCTGACTAGGGATATAGGGACCAATTTCCCGTATAAAGAGAGTTCATATGAATAACAAGAATGAATAGAATCAAAACGAGTAGGGTGATTTATTTCTAATGATAACATAAATTACAACTAAATCTAACTAATTCCCGGGATTAGACTCTTATATATGATTATAAAGAAAGGTTTCATAAGCATGAAACAATACAAATCATTGCATACTTAATGAATATAATCGCATGTGTTAGGGTCCTGTGATTTGGCAGATTGGTAGACCAAATGACAAGGTAACATGGAACCAAGCTTTGGAGTCTGAGGACCTAGCCTTCCTGGAATCAGAGAGGGATCTCTCTATTGGGTGCAACGGATGTGTTCTTTTTGCTCTAGGGTTTTGATTTTAGACTAGTTGTTAAGTATAGGGTTTGTTGATTGTTTTGGTCGGGTAAGATGGTAAAGTGGAATAGGTGGAGTGAGAGGTTGTCAAAGCCATTGGGCTATGGAGTCAAATGAAGTCAAGGGTGTCTAAATGATGAAACAGAGTGTGTTGCAGGGCTGATTTAGCAAGGTTAATGGATCCTTAAGGTGATGTATGAGGTGTAACGAACATTAAGTTTTTGAAAGACTAAGAGGCTTTACAAATATATATTTTAGAAGTTACAATTCATAAGGTAGGGAAAACCATTAAGCTCAACAAACAATACTCTAAACTAATAAACATCCAAGAGAAACATTCTAGTGAAACATAGAAAGCATAAGAGCTTCTAACTTTAGCAATTCACTTTCAAATTTTGGGAAAACACATAAGACAATACAAATAACTCAATTTATGGAGAGGGAACTCCTAAAAATAATATATCAAGTTATTGGGAACTTTGAAACAAGTTCATAAGCATGGAAAAAGGGCAAGATCGAACGAGACCTCTTTGACTTAACCTAACAATCAATATTTCACAGAAAGGCTTCAAGATAGGGTTTTGAAAACTTCAAATAAGCAGGGCATACCATGAATCATACTTGTAAGGTAGAATACTAACCATACATGAAACAAAAGAAAGTTTTTGGTGGACCTAAGGAGCAATCAAGAATTCCTTAAGATGGCCAAAAGAGAAAACATCAAATCTATAACAAAAAGGAGAACTGAGGTGCCTCAAAGAACATGTCTCAACCTATACTTTTTTGTTTTATAGCAGCCAAGAAGAATGAAACATAATGATAACAAAGGAAACAATAGAAAAATTAGGAAGACATCACCATTAACCAAGCTATGGAATCCTGCAAACAAGCTTCTCCATCATCAAGCCAAACAAGCCATTCATCCACTTCACAAAACCAATTTCTTCTCCAAGCTCATGAAACCATGTATATTGCTCTTCAAGCTCATAAAATGCCAACAAAATACATAGGGGCCTTATGCTCTATTTATGGAGCAAATTAGGACTAAAACCCTAAATGTGGTAGGAAAATGTCAAATATAGTCATAAATATCATTTATGGCCAAGAGACCATGCAAGGCCCAAGGCACATAATATCTTAAGAAATAAATGCCAGAATAACTATTTGCACCTAATTATAGCTTAATTTGCACCTAATTATAGCTCAAAAATATCTATTTGAAATAAATGAATGTGTTTTGTTGACTTTTGGTCCAACACACACTAGGAAACCTCTGTGTGTAGCGCCACTTCACCAAAAAATAGGGTCTCTTGCAACTGAGTTTTGGACCCCTTCCCGACATCGGATTTGGCTGGACGTGATGGTTCGTTGGAAATCCTGATGAGTATAATTTCCAGAAATTCTTGTGTTGTGCTGAGTGGATGCCATTTACTTATCCAAAAATCCAATCTCCCAACACTGCTCTGTGCGTAGCGCTTGGTTTTAAAATGAGGCAGAAAGGTCAAATTGCTGATGTTTTTTGACCTTTTGGGGGAGGGGGGGGGGGATGCTCCAAATGATCTGAAAATTGGTGAGTATACTTCTGGTGATGTGAGAAATCCAAAAATGCAAAATTTTAGAGCTGAGGATGCACCAATTTTGTGCGTAGTGCCTAGGGTGTTGTGCACAAAGGGGTCAAAATTTGAAAAAGACAAAATTTTGTTCAAATTGCCTCAAACTTGGTGGAGAGGTCCCTCAAGAGGTCTTGGACACCTGTTGAGAAGCCTCAGCTAAAACTCCAAGTTTTTCATGCACTTTTTCCCTTTTTAGGTTTTCTAGCTCCATAAGGGCCTCCTTCAGTTTGGCACAAGCAAGCATGTTTTTTCTTGCATAATGCTTTGTCATTTTATTTTCTAGAGCAAGGTCCCTTTTCACCTTATTGAAATGCTTGTGCTCCTCCTTGTAATACTGAATGAAACCTTGTGCCATGTCTCATTCTCTTTCCCATTCCTAAAGTTGTGCATCTTTCTCCATGAGAAGCATTCTAGTGGTCATCTCCTTGTTCTCATTGTCACTGTCTAGATCAATGAATTGAGGCCCTTGAAAAGTCTTCTTGATCCTTTTTCTTCTCCTTACCTTTACCTGTTGCTCACCTTTGTCCATATTTTCCTTGCCTTTGTCTTTGTTCTTGATAGCTGGAGGAGAGATGGCTCTTTTCCTTTTTGAGGTAGCAAACACATCTCTTTTGCCTCTGTGGTAGGTGCATGTGAGAGGAGTGATGAGGGTGCCTTGATTCTTGGTGATGTCACAAGCCTTTTCATCTTTTTCATGGCTTTCATGGGTTACTTCATGCTCCATTGGGTTACTGATTTCTTGATCTTTAGCCGCATCATCATCATTGTTTTCCTCATTGTTTTCCATACTCTCTTTTTGGCCTTCAAACTTATCACTACTCTCCTCACTTACCTCATTTTGGCTCTGTCCTTCACTGAGGTCCTCTTCTCTGTCACTTTATGGACTTTCATATTGAGTTTCTTGGTCATTTAGAGGCTGATTTGTGTCATGACAGTCATGATATCTATCATGACTGTCATGAGTATTTCCTTGCTCATCACTGACTGTCTCATTTGTGCCATTGCCTTGGTCACAGTCTGCCCCTTCAAACTCTGTCTCAGTTTCATCATTTTTCTATTCTTGCTCTTCAATTTCTTCATCCTCTCACTCTGTTTCTTCATTTTCATTGTCTTCATTCATTTCAGCACTGTTTTCAATATCATTATGCTCACTGTCATGCTCAAACACATATTCCTCTTGGCTGTCCTGTGCACTCTCTTGCTGACTGTCCTCTTCATTGTTTTATTCATAATCCTCTTGGTTTTCATCTTGTTCATCATCAGTACCCCTTTCTGCACTTAAGGTTGATTTATTGGTGTCATCATTATCACTGTTTTGCTCCAATTGCTCACCGCCTTCCTCTTTTTTACTACCATTTTCATCACTCTCCTCCATGCCATCATCATCTTCTTCTTCATTATTAGGCACTATTTCTACCCCACTGTATTCTTTATTTTCACTGCTATTTGTTTGTTCTTCATGGCTACTTCCATCATATTCTTCCTCAGCACTGTTGTCCTCTTCTTTTTCTTCATCTAACTCTGTTTCTACCTCATTATCATTTTCCTCTCCATTGTCATCTATTTGCTCCTCATTAGAGCTACTACCACCATCTTCATTTTATGCATAAGGAGGAGAAGTAAGAGGTAAATTTCCTTGTGAAGAAGTCATAGGTGGAGATGATGGAGGAGTGAAGGCAAGTGGATGTGAAGTGGAAGGAAAATTTTGCTGAATGAAGGCTTGGGGATTAGCAAATACATCATGTGAGATAAAAACTTCCCAAGGGATCCTTTCTCCTCCAGCTAATGTAAAAAAATCATCTTAACTAAGGAGTGGTGGAAAAGGCTCTACATTTGGTGGGCATAACTCCTCTTCTTGACCACTGAAGCCATTTTGTCAATACTATGGTAGAGATATTATGGTAGGTTTAGCAATTTAACCCTAGTGAAGTGCATTAGAAGCCTTATATGATAAGAATAAACCCTGGAGTACCTCACCTCACATGTGAAGTACTTGATAATCTACCTCATCAGTAGGGCATACCTCTCTAGCAGGTGGGAGAAGGGGAAAACAACCTTGTAGCCTTGTTGACAGCTAGGTTTGAGGTAGGGCTCATAATAGCTCAAGTTAAATTTCTTCTGTTTAAAACATCTCTCACCAATATTTGGTATTCCTGTGGATTTAGCAATGGATTCATATGAGAGTTCAAAATTCACTCTTGCTAGGTTGACTTGGTGGTTTTGTAGGATGAGAATGAACAACCTAGTCAAGTATGAGTGGCTTTGGACTTGTTTAACCCTCTCACAAAAATGATAACATCCAACATATTGAAAACATACAAGGATCATGGGAGAAGATGTGATTTGAATGGTGTCTAAGGGCTCAAACCTATTAACCCTTCCTCCCTTATGTTTTTTCTTGATAGGCCTTTCGCCTTCATCATTTCTTGTATTGATCTCTTCCTTAGACATTCTAGCTGATTATAACCTTGAATAATGTGGTTTGTTGCTTGATGAGGGATTTTAGGTGTAGGGAGGGAAAATGAATGATGTGAGGGAAAATTTCTAGCAAATGAGGGCAAGATGAAGTAATTTAAGGAGTGATTCAAAGTTTTAGAAGTAGGTTTGTTTATATTTGAGTGTCTTTAGGCTAAGGACAACCTCCAATTTGTAAACCCCGCCTTAGAAAAGTCAAATATTTGATCTTTATGGAGATTTAGGGTTTCAACAGTTTAGGGTTTTGAGCTTCTCCTTTGGCTATGAAGGGAAAAAATTAATTTGAGATTAAAGAAAAAGGGACCACCAACCTTGCTTAACCTTTTGGAGGAATCTAGAGGCAAAAATATTGATTTTGACCACTTTTTGAGCAAATTGGGCCAAGCTCTGTCTGTGCGCAGAGACACCCGAGTGCCTGTTCAGGTTAAGCACTCCTATGCGTAGTGTAGGGTCGGGTCGGGCTAGCGGGCCTGTGCGCAGTGCTTGAGGTCTTCTGCGGGCGAGTTGGTCTGGTAAATGGGCCTATCAGACATGTCGGAGCACAACAATAGTGTGGAAAGTCTGGAAGTTGGGTTGTTCTATGCCTGTGCGTAGCGCCCTAGCTGGGGTGTAGTGCCGGTCTCCTGGTGTGCAGTGCAATGTAAATTTACACTACGACCACCTTGTCTGTGCAAAGCGCCGATGACCAGGTGCGTAGCGCCTCCGTCGGTGCGTAGCACCTGAGTTTTTTGACCTAGTTTGCAAGAAAACCTCAAAAACTTGCTTTCAACAGTTTTCTTCCTTTTTGCAATGATGAATATGAAGTGGGGAAGAGGTCAATGAGACCCTTATAATATTTTCGAAAAATTATTTCATGCCAAAACCCACTTTCCTAATGTTTATTTCCTTCTTACCTTTTTCACTGTGATTTTTGGCCTTTTTGGTTCTGTAGGTGGCAGAGTCTCAGAAAAAGTGGTTTTTTTCCTTGCTAGAAACCTCTTAATGTTCTTCTTTTGCTCACAAACCCTTCAACCAGCTCAAAATGACTCTTTACTCTCATTTGTAAATATGAACCTTTTCATGATGTTTTAACATTTGCAAACAACAGATTTGTGTTTATTTTTCATATTTTCCTTTGACTATCACTTTGTCATGTGTCTCACTGTGAATCAGTGGAAAAAATTCTTAATATGAAAACCCTAGTAGGTGATGTCAATGAATTCTTTAGTTTTCATGTGTACCACCATTATGAGATACATTTGGGTTTGTTTGTCCTTACCAATTTTTGTGTAGGTAACCCTTTGTAACAGTCCTGCAAAAGTGTCACTAAGGGTTAATCTATCTCTTGCAGAATATGCTCTTGATAAGAAAAACATTTTGGAGGCTTGACTGCTCTCAGACTAGCTATATGTTTGTTTCTTTGACCATGTTGACAGTGGGGTATCTTTGGTTGGGAAGGTGAGCAAATTAAACTATTTTTGTGTCTTTCTATGGGCCACTTCTGTTCTTGTAGGTGCCTACAGAACTTATGCCTTTTGATCACTGTCTCTATTGGAGTTGGACAACTCATTTTATCAACCATGAACCTAGGCTTTATTAGCCATCTATAATTTCTGTTATACCTAATGATGGCTAGAATTAGTTTGCAGCCTTCAAGAAACAATTTCAACCTAATATGTTAGTTCTTGAAGCTTGATTGTTCTCTCTGTCCAAAGAAACCCAAATTCACTGATGTTTTCACTTCAAAACCTTCAAAGAAGCCCTACTGGTTTTAAAATAACTCTTTTCAGAGTCTCCTTTTGCCTCCATTTCATTCACTCTTCATTCTACCTTTAATAGTCTTTTTCCCCTCTAAAAAAGCCTCTTTTCTCCCCTTCATTTATCCTCATTCCCTCAAAATCCCCTTAAAGCCTTTTAAATTTCCCCTTTTAAGGTTTTAAGCCCATTTATTAACTCTATCGAAATCCTTGAAAAGGATTTAAAACCTCCATTTTAGGCCTATTCCGCTCTTTTTAACATTAGGCCTTAAGCACTTCTCGCCTAGGCCCTAGCCCTTTTTCCTCCATGCGACCCGCCATCGCGACCAAGCGCTAAGCCTATTGGCAATTGCGTTTCGCAGTTTCCTGTGTCCATATTCCTCTTTCTCCTCTTCTACCGATGACTAATTCACCGATTTTATCCAAGCTGTTAATCGTCCGCCAGATCCAACGACCATCAGCGAATCGCCCGTCGCAACTTCACTTTTCCATCCCCTTCCCCCTAAGCTTAATTCACCGCCGATATGCGAAGCCCAATTCAATTTGGACCGCTGATCTTCCTAGATCTAACGAATATCGTGATCATTCACATTCCCCAAGCTCCTCTCCTTCTAAACCGTAGTCCCATCCTTTTCCCCATGGGACCTTTTCTTCGCCATTCATCTGAGCCCCTTTCTCCTATAAATTTCCCACAACCTTACCTTCCCTCCAAATCAAATATCAACCGTTGATCATCCAAATCCAACGACCACCATTGATCCCATAGCTCTAACCCCACCAATAAAACAACCTGCCATGCGACAAAAGAGTCGACGTCATGGCCCATGGCCCACCGCTCATCTGCACGATCACCTTTCCCATCGCACGCCCTCCTTACCGTTGATTTGGCCCCCCTCCTCCGAATCCAATGATTGACGCATTTTTGCATTCATTTCTTCCCCCCTCCCTCAATGTGCAAGTCCAGCGTGAAATGGGTGGTTTTGTGAAGCCACGTGTTGACCATTGACGCATATCGCATTCGTTTCACTTTTTACCGCTTACCGCCTTCACATCACCCGAAAACCACTGTCGGTTTTCCAATACTGCTTTTCTGTTCTTCGTGCCAAAACCAATTTCAAATCCTATTTCTTCACCATTTCCACCATAAAACCCTCCATCACTGAATTCATCCCTTCTGTATTGCTCCTCCACCCTTACCTAGCCTCTATGAAGTAGTTTTACCCCGTATAACGTAGGTTTTTATAATATTTTAATGTTTTGTTGTAGGTTTCATGGCGTTTAAACATTAAAACCATCCCACAGTCAAGGAATAGTGATAGAGGCTGAGGGTGAGAATCCTTAAAGGCCTAAAAGCGTAGAAAGGGATAAAAAGGGTAAATCTCCAAGTTTATGGCCAATGTATCATGATCATTGAATGATCAACAAAACCCTCCAAATGCGCCAAAGACCTATATACAAGGAAGCGAAATGAAGATTAGAAGTTTAGAGATTAAAGAAATTGAAGAATAAAGTTTAAGAATAAAGCAAGAAAATCAAAGGCTTAACTTACAGATCAAAGATAAAGACACAGTTAAAGAAAAGCAAATAAGGGTTCAAATCAATCAGAAAAGATTTAAGGACAACATGATGGATTATGAAGGCAAAAAGTAAGATCAAACCTTAACACAAATTAATGATGAAATTAAAGGACAGTTCAACAAGACAGGGAGCCCCGAACACATCAGGATAGAGCAGTTAATTCATCGAATATCTGAAGCCACCTGTAGCCTGCTTTTCACCTACAAAGACACTTTGACATTTATCACACTAACAGAACATCTTTTGATTGTCAGAATAGTTATTTTAAGACATGGGAAAGCCTTAACACCCACTCTTTCCACCTACTTTATCCTCAGGAAGTAAAGACAGAGATATTAAATAGAGAAGTAGTGCAACTCATTCCTACCTTAGGCCTTACATAGTTTTCAAGGCTAGGAATGCATTTACTATATAATTAATAACATTTTGAAGCCTAAAAAGAGTTCCGCCTCCTCATTCTTCTATAAATTCTTTATGAGGAGCTCTTTTTTAGGGGTTGGTTGCTAGCATTCAAACTCCTTGAAGTTGTACATAGTCTGGCTGAAGATTAAGAAGAAATTGAAGTATTGGAAGATTGATGATGTTTTGACATGTTTTTTTAATGAGAAGGCTCTATCATTGGATCCATGAGCATGGTTTTTTGTGATGTATTCTAATCTATTAATGTTTTTTCCTCTTTTCCATTCTGTTTCATCATTTCTTGCTACAGTAGAGTAAAACTTTTAGCCTAAGAAATGTCTCCTAGAAGCACCTTAGACCTGTTTACTCTACATTGTTTTATGTTTTCCTCTGCTGAGGCATTCTAGAGAATTATTAATTGCTCTTTTGAACCCTTATGCTTGTTTATTTCATAAATAGTTCAAACAGTTGGTCTCAAGAATGATTTATGGTTTTCCCTGCTTACTTGCTGCCACTTGAAAATTGTTTGTGAAGTCTCCCTTTAAGGTACCATTGTTTACAGTCTACCAAAGTGGTCTGTTTTGATCATACCCTTTGTTCTTTCTGAGAGAATTGTTTTGAAGGTCTTTATAATTGTAATTAGAGATGTTTAGGCTTTCCCTCTTCAATGATATAGTTATTTGTGAATCTTTTATGTTTTATAAATTCCTTGAAGGTGAAATCTTTGGATGTAATAGAGTGTTACTCGACTCCTAGATTTCATTTGAAAAGTTTGTCTTGAAATTGCTATTTTCTAAAGTGTGATTTGTAGTATTCATGGTTAGCCCTGTCTATCAAATGAATCTTCATGTTTAGATGATTTTTTTAAGTCCCTTTGTTGAGAAGTACATATAAATAAGGATTCTTAATTGCTCTTAGTTCTACTTCTCCTTCTAAATCCTTAATTTCCATTTCATTTCATCCACCAAACCTAAGATCCAATGGCCAAGTTAGATTTTCCCTTTGATATCCCATATCCATTGATTGAGCTTGTTATAACTTCTTCTTGACTCCTTTGCCAAATGGCTCTGATATTTCCCCTTTCTATCTATGCTTCCTAGATCATTCATGTCCAACCAACCAAACCCAAACAAACAAATTTTCACTTAATAGCTAGCCTAAAACCAAACCTTAAAAGCAAACAAGACATATCTGTGCAAACAATTGAGATATCCCTCTCTGAGACTAGGAGGGCTAGATCCTAGAGCTCTAAAGCTTGTTTTTGATGTTGCCTTTGTCATTTGGCTTGCCAATAATCCAAATCACAGGACCTCAACATTTTTGCGATCACAGTGGGATTTTTGAGTACATAATAGCATAGCAAACTCTTGTAGTCTCACTAAGTCCTTCAATAACCATAGAAACTTAGAAAACCACAAAAACATTTTAGATTGGTTTTTATAATAAACTGGTGGTGGACCATAAAACATTTTACCTTCAGAAAAGCTAAAAAAATTCCACCTGGCGACCCCACTAGCCTCCAGTAGGCCTATTACTTTACCAGTCTTTGTAAACTCCCATGGGAATGCATTGAGCAATCCCAATCATGCTGACGGTGGACATAAAAGTTTAAAATATTTCACCTGGCGACTCCACAATCCCAAAAGATCTAATGATTCCATTGGAAAAAGACTCTGAACTGGTTGAAAAGATGTAGTGACCTCTTTATAATTATCAAACATGGAATCAGGTATAGACAGAGAAGCTAAAATAAACACATTATTGGACCTAATTGGAAAAATAGTGTACATACTTGATACGAAACTGGAAAGGCATGAGGCTGATACAGATGCTGATTATCTAGAGCAGCCCATGTTTTCTCCTAATAAAAAACAAACTCAACCACTACAAGACATAAACGACAAAGAAAATATGTATGATGAGCAAGATTATAGAGAAAAAAATGAAGAAGGTTGTCAAGAAATTCCTGACAGCCTACCTTTATCTTGTATTGCGCTGTTAAGAGAACTTTACAACCAAAATGCAAATGCAAAAAGTGAGCAGTGCTTTGAAAAAACAATAAGCCTCCTAGGAAACACAGAACCTAAAATAGAAGAAAAATCAACACATATAGGGACTCTCCCTCGATGTTATAACTCACTGTAGATTTTAAAAGGAGAGTGGCATCCTGACAATGTAACGAGTTCAATTCATGAACCTCAAACTGACCATCACAAAGATCAAGAAGAGTTGTTTAAGAGTGGAAAATATCAGAAAATAGAAGAGAATCCTCAAAATTTTCCTGCAAGCACAAGGAAAGATTCCCAAAAAGAGGCTCAAGAAGACATCTAGCCTCAAAATCAGTCAACACAAGAGAAAGAGGATTGCTGTACTTCTTCCCAAATCCAAATAAAAATTCCTCCTCTTTTGACAGAAGAAGAAATTGATCAAATATTAAATAAACAACCAGCCCTCAAAAATTCATTTGAACAAAACACTTCTGCTCATCTACCTACTGAACCTTGTTGTCTTGAACCAAAAAATAAACTTGTA
This sequence comes from Pinus albicaulis, assembly GCA_034641835.2. Taxonomy (NCBI): domain Eukaryota; kingdom Viridiplantae; phylum Streptophyta; class Pinopsida; order Pinales; family Pinaceae; genus Pinus; species Pinus albicaulis. The sequence goes on along the minus strand of CM076573.1, from coordinate 99,178,905 downwards.
TATCAGCTTAAAGAAAAAAAAACTGATAACCTAATATGCTTGATTGGTGAGATTATTTATACTGATGATTTACCAATTTGTTATGAGTCTAATGATGATGATGATCTCCAAATAGAAAATAATCATGCAGGGCAACCAACGATTGATTGGTGTCATGAATTTCACTATCATCAGCTTGAAAGCAGCAATCAACCAATCATATCCATCAGAAATAGATTTCACATAATTGGGAGTCAGCAATCGATCAGTTGTGATGATGAAGTTGAGAAGAAACATGAATTTCTTAAGCAAGCTGAAGATAAGGAGCCTTCTCCTGAAAGGGTTGAGGTAATAAAAGATACCCTTGCTAAAAAATATGATGATCTCTTCACAAAGTACGGTCCACTGAATAAGAGCATACCAGGACCACGAGAGGACAACACTGCAATATATGATGATTCCTCTAGTTCAGATGATAATGAAGATGAGGAAGAAGTTCTTTCTCAAAAGAATCTTAAGCTTGATCCAGTGGAGAAAAATGTAAGCCTAGTCGAAATCTATCTTCCAAATATTCATAACTAGGTATTATTTCAAGATCCCTATGCTTATTTCTTGAAGATATTTGAAGAAGGGATAAAGGTTGTTAGAAGCAGTGTATTACCAAAAGCAAGAAGATTTTTTAGCACTGCTGCTAAAGAACAAGGGAAATGGGAGTGGCCCTGTTTGTCCAGCATGCTTAAGGAGATGAGAAAAGACCAATCATGGAACTATTTACTTGATTGGCTATATTGGAAAAGGGATGTCATAAGCTAAATATGTAAATTTTCTAGGTTAGATTAGGTTAGATAGGAAATCAAATAAGCTTAGCCTGTGAGCATTTAGTTAGTTTTTGTTTTTGATTTGAAAAAGAATGAAAAATAGAAAATGAAAAAGAGGGCAGATTAAAAGAATAAAGGTAAAACACCATACTAAAAAAGAAAAGAAGAATCTGAAAGTGTGCAAGCTTAAATGCCACTACTAAAAGAAAACACTGCTATTTAGTCATACAACCTAATCATGACTAGATAGATTTCAATTTACTGTTGATAGGTTAGTGAAGAAGATTTTCCAAACTGTTTAATCTTGGCTTATCAATAGAATAGATTAGGATAGAAGAAAGAATGGTTCAAACATGCTCAAAATATGAACCAAAGAAAAGAAAGAAAAATATGGCTCTGAATAGATCAAAACTTGAGCAGAGAAGAAAGAAGGATGTATTTTATTTTCAGATCTTAAGCCTTCACAATTTTGTTTTAATTTTCTACAAATAAAAGTCTATGTGCAGCTAGTTTCTTATGTCATAGACACTACAACAAATCAAACTATTTAATCCTGGTTTGTCTGTGTTTAAATTTATATTTTAGAATGTAGAGAATGCAGATCTTTCAAACAGCTTAGTCTTGATAGATAGTATATTAGGTAGAGAAGCTTTTGAGTTCAACTGTTTAATCTGAACTCATGGAAGAAATAAGAGTAGCAATAGATTAGTTTTTGCTTTCAAAAAGAGGAGAATGTTGATGTCAAAGAGTTTTCCAGTCCAAGTGCATTCAGAAGAAGAAAAAATACTAGGACAAGTAGGATTGGGTAGGTAGTGATGCTGCTTTGAAGAATGTCATATGCTGCAGATTGCTAAAATGTTCTCAAATCCAAAGATAGCCAAGAAAAGAAAGAAAAGAATGCTGCCCAATGGATTAAGACATTGATTTGATGAAAGCCAAAGATTGATAAACTGAGGTTCTGGACACCCGAAGAGCAAGCTGTCCTCCCCAAGTGGAGCCACTGTTAGCCATCTATAATTTTTGTTATACCTAATGATGGCTAGAATCAGTTTGCAGCCTTCAAGAAACAATTTCAAGGTAATATGTTAGTTCTTGAAGCCTAGTTGTTGTCTTTGTCCAAAGAAACCCGACTTCACTAATGTTTTCACTTCAAAACCTTCAAAGAAGCCTTGCTAGTTTTAAAATAACTGCTTTTAGAGTCTCCTTTTGCCTCCATTTCATTCACTCCTCATTCTACCTTTAACAATAATTTTCCCCTCTGAAAAGGCCTCTTTTATCCCCTTCATTTATCCTCATTCCCTCAAAATCCCCTTAAAGCCTTTTAAATTCCCCCTTTTAAGGTTTTAAACCCCTTTATTAACTTTATCAGAATCCTTGAAAAGGCTTTAAAACCTCCATTTTAGGCCTATTCTGCTCTTTTTAACATTAGGCCTTAAGCGCCTCTCGCCTAGGCCCTAGCCCTTTTTTCTCCATGCGACCTGCCACCGCGACCAAGTGTTAAGCCTATCAGCAATCACGTTTCGCAGTCTCATGTGTCCATATTCCCCTCTCTCCTCTTCCGTTGATGGCCAATTCCATGATTTGATCCCAGCTGTTAATCGTCTACCAGATCCCACGACCATCAATGAATCGCCCATCACAACTTCCCTTTTCCATCCCCTTCCCCCTATGCTTTCATCACTGATATGCAAAGCCCGATTCAATCTGGAACATTGATCTTCCTAGATCTAATGACTATCGCAACCATTCAATTTCCCCAAGCTTCTCTCCTTCTAAACCCTGGTCCCATCCTTTTCCCCACAGGACCTTTTCTCCCCCATTCATCTGAGCCCCTTTCTCCTATAAATTTTCCACACCCTTACCTTCCCTCCGAATCAAATCTCAACCATTGATCATCCAAATCCAATGGCCACCATTGATCCCATAGCTCTAACCTTGCCGATAAAACAACCTACTACGTGACAAAAGAGCTGAAGTCATGGTCCATGGACCACCGCTCATCTGCTCGATCACCTTTCCCATCGCACGCCCTCCCTACCGTTGATCTGGCCCCCCTCCTCTGGATCCAACAATTGATGCATTTTCACGTTCATTTCTTCCCCACTCCCTCAACATGCAAGTCCAGTGTGAAATGGGTGGTTTCATGACGCCACGTGTCAACCATTGATGCATATCGCATCTATTTTACTTTTTACCGCTTACTGCCTTCACCTCACGCGAAAACCGTTGCCGGTTTTCCAATACCACTTTTCCATTCTTCCTGCAAAAACCAATTTAAAACCCTGTTTCTTCACCATTTCCGCCATAAAACCCTCCATCACTGCATTCATCCCTTCTGCATTGCTCCTCCGCCCTTACCTAGCCTCTCTGAAGCAGTTTTACCCTGTATAACACAGGTTTTTATAATATTTTAATGTTTTTTTGCAGGTTTCATGGCAGTTAAACATTAAAATCGTTCCACAGTCAAGGAATAGTGACAGAGGCTGAGGGTCACAATCCATAAAAGGCCTAAAAGCGCAGAAAAGGGATAAAAAGGGTAAATCTCCAAGTTTATGTCCAATGTATCATGATCATTGACTAATTAATGAAACCCTCCAAATGCGCCAAATACAAGGAAGCGTAGTGAAGATCAGAAGTTCAGAGATTAAAGAAATTGAAGAATAAAGGTTAAGCATAAAGCAAGAAAATTAAAGGCTTAACTTACAGATCAAAGATAAAGACACAGTTAAAGATAAAAAAATAAGGGTTCAAATCAATCAGAAAAGAGTTAAGAACAACATGATGGATTATGAAGGAAAAAAGTGAGATCAAGCCTTAACAGAGTTTAATGATGAAATTAAAGGACAGATCAACAAGGCAGGGAGCCCCGAGCACATCAGGACAGAGCAGTTAATTCATTGAAATATCTGAAGCCACCTCTAGCCTGCTTTTCACCTACAAAGACACTTTGACAGTTTTCACACTGATAGAACATCTTTAGACTGTCAGAATAGTTATTTTAAGACATGGGAGAGCTTTAAAACCCTCTATTTTCACCTACTTTATCCTCAGGAAGTAAAGAGAGAGTTATTAAAAAGAGAAGTAGTGCAACTCATTCCTACCTTAGGCCTTACGTAGTTTTCAAGGCTGGGAATGCATTTACTCTGTAATTAATAACATTTTGAACCCTAAAAATATTTCCACCTCCTCATTCTTCTATAAATACTCTATGAGGAGCTCTTTTTTAGGGGTTGGTTGCTGGCATTCAAACTCTTTGAAGTTGTACATAGTCTGGCTGAAGATTAAGAAGAAATTGAAGTATTGGAAGATTGATGATGTTTTGACATATTTTGTTAATGAGAAGGCTCTATCATTGCATCCCTAAGCATGGCTGTTGGTGATGTGTTATAATCTGTTAATGTTTTTTCCTCTTTTCCATTCTGTTTCATCATTTCTTACTACAGTATAGTAAAAATTTTAGGCTAAGAAATGTCTCCTAGAAGCACCTTAGACCTGTTTACTCTCCATTGTTTTATGTTTTCCTCTTTTGAGGAATTCTAGATAATTCTTAATTTCTCTTTTGAACCCTTATGCTTGTTTATTTTAGAAATATTTCAAACAGTTGGTCTCAAGAATGATTTATGGTTTTCCCTGCTTACCTGCTGCCACTTGAAAACTGTTTCTGAAGTCTCCCTTTAAAGTACCATTGTTTACAGTCTACCAAAGAGGTCTGTTTTGATCATACCCTTTGTTCTTGCTGAGATAATTTTTTTGAAGGTCTTTATAATTGTAATTAGAGATGTTTAGGAATTCCCTCTTCAATGACACAGTTATTTGTGAATCTTTTATGTTTTCTAAATTCCTTGAAGGTGAAATCTTTTGATGAAATAGAGCATTCCTTGACTCCTAGATTTCATTTGAAAAGTTTGTCTTAAAATTGTTATTTGCTGAAGTGTGATTTGTAGAATTTATGGTTAGCCCTATCTATCAAATGCCTCTTCATGTTCAGATGATGTTTTTAAGTCCCTTTGTTGACAAGTACATAGAACTAAGGATTCTTAGCTGCCCTTAGTTCTACTTCTCCTTCTAAATGCTTAATTTCCATTTCATTTCATCCACCAAACCCAAGATCCACTGGCCAAGTTAGATTTTCCCTTTGATATCCCATATCCATTGATTGAGCTTGTTATAACTTCTTCTTGACTCCTTTTCCCAATGGCTTTGATATTTCCCCTTTCTATCTATGCTTCCTAGATCATTCATGTCCAACCAACCAAATGCAAACAAACAAAATTGCACTTAATAACTAGCCTAAAACCAACCCTTAAAAGCAAACAAGACATATCTGTGCAAAAAATTGAGAGATACCTCTCTGAGACTAGTAGGGCTAGATCCTAGAGCTCTAAAGCTTGGTTTTGATGTTGCCTTTGTCCTTTGGCTTGCCAATCAACCAAATCACAGGACCTCAACGGGCTTGTCATAGTTTCCTCCTTTGACGTTTTTTTCCCTCATGCTTGTCTCCTTTGACCCTTTAAAAATGTTTCTATCCTTTCTTTGAGAATTCAAACCTTGAACTGATAGTTCTGGCCCTTTTTTTCCTTTTGGTGAAGTGGGGTACTAGTTTTTAGGTTTGCCTTCTTTGATCCCTTTAGTTCTCTGATTTTACCTTTTGAAACCTCATACTTTTTGTACCAATACTCTTTACCTTTTTGCACCTTTGGTGATGTGGAGTCAATGCCTCTTTTCCAAACCCTAGAGGGCATCTTGAAACCCTCTAAAACCCTCTGCTATTACGAAGGAGGTTTTTTCATTACCTTTGACCAGTTTGTCAATTTTCCCAAACTCCTAGGTTTTAGGGTTGCTTAGAAAAAAGTAACTAGTGTTCTCTTCTAATTTCTCAAAAACTTCTCAAAACTCATTAATCATGTCTAAAGTGCACTGATGGAGCTTGAGGTGATCTTTGCTCTTACAAACCTAGTATTGATTTATTGCTTAGTCAAAACAGTCATAAACCCTGATTCTTTTCAAACATATGCTTGCTACTTTATTCTTGCTATGAATGGTCTTCTTGTGATAATTTTCTCTTTTACCTTACCCATTGCTAGTATGATGGCTATTTGATCCTCTTGCAGAAATGTGAGAAAAGGGCAGCTGTCCCCTTGCAAGATTCATGCTTTAGGCCAAAAAGCCTTCGTTGAATAACCTTTTTGATTAGTTTTGACAAGATCACCTGTCGTTTTCTTCTTTGAATGCAATTTCTTCATATAGGAAAAACAGAGCTTGTAGGGCACCAAATCCACCCTATGACTTTGTGAAACCCTAGGTGACCTAGTGGGGGCTTTCTTGGACTTGATTTTTGGACTGAGACCTAGAATTTGGGATCATCAAGTGTAAGATAGATTTTATGATAAATTAGTGTATTGAAGATCCAAAATCCAATGTACTTGATTTATCTAAAGAGTCTATAATGATAATTTGATACCATCAGTGTTTAGGAGTATTTTGGGATACACAACAAAGCTATTTGATTGTTGGTCTTAGGTAGCAGTGGGGGGCTTTTTAGGAAAAACAAAAAAGAAGATTTGGGCCAAAGGTGAAAGCATATAGATAGAAAGAGTGACATAAGCCACTAATGGGTTTTCTGGGACTGGTAGGCAAAGCTAGACATGATAGAAAGATGAAATAGTGAAAAAATATCTTTAAGGATGATGAAGGCAGTGAAATTTCTAGAACTCACAATGATCATGAACTTTGTTTCTAGAAAAATAGGGAAATCATTTAGTCATCTATGAAGGAAAAAATTACTGATGACTAACAGTGGCTCCACTTGGGGAGGGTAGCTCCTTTTCAGGAGGTATCTAGAACTTCAGATCTCCGGCTTTATGGAAACTAGTGCCTCATCCATTGGGTATATTTTTACCTCTTTTTATTTACCAATGTTTGATTGAATCTATGATATCAACTTTCTGAAAGACATGATTAGCTCATTTCATCTCTGCCTAGCCAAAATACTTGCCTAACATTTTCTCTTCTTTAGGTGCATTTGGACTAGCAACCTTGACATCTCTTTTTTTTAGAGTAAAATAAACTATCTACTTCTACCTTATTTCTTCTCAGAGCTTAGATTAGGATAATGAACTCTTTTGATTCTCTACCTCTACTATTCAACTGTCAAGGTTAAATTGTTTGAAATGATTTATTCACTATGCTAAAAACATGAAATTGAAAACATGGCTAAATCAGGATTAGACAATCGGATTTACCATGGGTTTGTGGCATAAAAACAAGCTACACACATATGTATTTTTTGTACAAAATAAGACTAGAAAAATCATGGCTAGGATACATTGTTTGCTACTCATCCCTATTTTCCTCTTTGGTTCTGTTTTAGGCAAGTGGAACCAATATCTTTCTACCTAATCTATCTTTTGACCAGTCAAGCTTGAATAATTTGACCCACCATCTTTCACTAACTTATCGACAATAAATTTAAAACATGCTTTCAGCCATGATTAGGCTAGATGATTGAAACAAGACTTCTTTATGCACTAGTAGTGGTATTTAGGCTTACCCACTTTCAGTAGTTCTATTTTTTTTTGTGTATGGGGCTTTACCTCTTTTAAAATCTGCCCTCTTTTCTATTTTTTAGTTTTTTTTTATTTTTCTCTTAGTATATTTTCATCAAATAGTGATATGTACAATGAATGATAAATTCTAACTAAGACTCTAAATGGCCATGGTATTTTATTACCCTATCTTCCACAGGATCATCTACCAACCCTTTTTCATTCAGTTCTTGTAGATAAGGAACATGAAAATCTATTTTTGAGGGCATGGTGCAAGATTTCTGCCAAGAATTTTCAAACATGCCAAGTTCTCCTTTACATTCCTTCTTTGATTTTTGTTTCCAAAACTTGTTTCTGTGAAAGAAAATGTCCAGGTGAAAAAGGAATTTTTTATTAGCTCCTAAACAAACGAGAAGGTCATCAATGTATATCATAGTGAGAAAGTTGGTAACAGGTGCCATGGCATCTTGGAAGGTGTCTTCAACATTCCTTATTACGAGAAAAATTTGGTCAAGTATGTAGTCATCCCAAGGAACTTTGAAAATGTCTTTGTGTTGATTGATTTAAAGTGGTATCATCTCATCAAAACATGAAATGCTACCAATCAATGTCACCTTGTTAGAAATTCCTATTCTTGGCATATGATGATTTATCTTGGGAAAATCGTGTTTGTACTCCATGGAGGTTCTTCCTAAGTGTCTAAAGTCCATACATAGTCTACATCCTTTTGTTTTCTTTGTTAGGGACATAATTTGTCCAAAGGTTTCATATATTTTCTTGGAAAAAGGTTTCTTTTGAACAATGTCTATGTCATCAGGTTTTGAGCTTTTACTTCTATAAACAAGAGCATCTTGAAATTTCTTGCATAACCTCAAGTATTTGAGTTTTGTGTGTGATGTCAAGGATTTGGATAAGTTAATCACCTTGGGTCTTCTTGGGCTGCATATATTTTATCCCTATATATCAGTTTCAACAGACATCCCTTTAGGATTGATGGTAACATCAGTGAGAGTCAACAATTTTTCTGGGGAACAAGACTCTTGGATAATGAGGTGTCTAGATAATGTAAGAACATAAGACTCCTTTGATTTATACCACCAAAGATTTTTGTTCTGTGAGGGCATGCTAGCATTTTTGGATAGGTAAAAGGGAAGGTTTGTGTTTCTGATGTTTTTCCTCCCTTTGAGAAACTTGATTCAGATGTCAAACTGACCATTGGTTTTGAGGTTTCATTGTTAGTTTGTAGAGAGTCAAGTGTGATTTTTTCATAATGTGTTTCTTCAAGATTGCTAAAGTTCTGAATACTGAGTTCTTCATGCAAATATTGGCTTAACTATTGTAGTGTGTCTTGATGTGTTTCAACTTAATATACCTGCTCATCATTATCTTCCTCATTATATAATATGAAAGAATCAAGATTTGAGTGAATAGAATAAAGAGGAATGTTGTCTGGTCTGTCCTGAATACTAACCATATACTTCATATGTGACTCTCTGTATAATCTTCTTGTCTGATTGGAAAAAAGGATGGTTGCATAGGATATATCTAGTTGAAGGTTCCCCTGAAGCTTGGCTCCCTAAGATCTGGATAAGAGCATGCCATAATTGGGAGGAATATTTGCCACTACTATGTCATTAACTAGATTCTTAGTGGGTACTTGAGCTAGGTTGACACAAAGGTCCTTGATAAGGCCCAAACATTTGACCCTACTGGAATCGAAGGAGTACAGGTATTTTTAAGGTTTAGTTATTTCCAGGCCTAATCTCTCCATCACAACTTTGGGCATGAGATTGTGAGAGGCGCTGGAATCCATCATGGCATTATGTAAGATTTTATCATGTATGTTTAGGCTGATATAGAAAGGGGGAGTGGCTCCTTCCTGATACTTTCCTTCTATTTTGGGTCCAAACAATAACTCAGGTGTGTCATCAGCCAAGTGCAAAGTGTAGCATCATTTCCTCTGCTTAATACATTTAACATCTGAGACCTATATATGGGTTGAATAACCAGTTCAGTGAGGGGCATATTTATCTTGATTTTGGAAATCTCTCCCTCAAAACTGAAATGCACTAGTGTTTTGGACATATTAATATCAGCTTTATCAACCATGATATTTTCTACATTCTAATTTGTTGATCCTGATTTGGAGTTTTAGTTAGAATGGTTTTCTTAGGGTCACTGGTGGAGGTACTAGGACAGCTAAGGTCTTTGCTTGGCAGGCTGATTTTTCCTTTGTTTGCTTAAAATTTCTTAACCATAGTGTTGACATTTTCTACTATTTTCTTAGAGGTGTTTTTAGGTACTTTCCAAACAACAACATCTATTTGGTATTTCTTGGCTGAATCTAGGTATTTTTTGCTCCTGAGATCATACTACTTATGGATTTCCATGATGGCATTTTCAAATCCCAGGCGGTAGTCTTCAGAGTCCTCATAGTTTGGGTCAGTTTGATCTGAGAAAAATAAGCCTTATTCTTCTTCGGTGAGAAAAACATCTTCTTCATTATCAGAACCTATTAGATTTATATGGTTTTCCTCAGGTTCTATAATTTCTCCTTCTTCCTCATCTACACAGTTTTTTTGAAAGGGAGGTCTGATTTGTTGGTAATTTTCCCTTTGTTTGATTTGAGGGGTATCTGTTCGAAATTTTTGAGTTCTGTTTCGGTTTTGGGAGTTGGCTTGGTTGTCCCGAGGAGGTGTCCTTTCATTTAAGTTTATCTTCTCAATCATTCTCCCCATATTTCTCATTAGGCTGTCCAATTTAGAATTAGAGGAGGAGGTTGAGGGCATGGTTTCATCCTTGTAAGTTACCCTCATTTTTTATTTCAACCTAGCTTTCTTTTCAATTAAGTTTACCTCTTCTCTAATTGCTGCTTTTTTCATTTCTTCTAAAGTTTCAGGGTCTCTTTCTCTCAATTGGAAAGTCATGTCATGATAAAAACCTTTAGGAAATTTCACTAGTGCTAGGCCTTGTGGAGGTTTCATGTTAGGGGGAAGAGCATTATAAACACTATTAAACCTGGTGAAATAGTCTTGCACACTTTCTCCTACATTCCTTTTAAGATTTTTGTATTCAGAAAATATTTTGAGGAGATTTTTCTTGATTTCCCGTTTGTTTATAAAATTTTGGTAGAGGGAAGGGAGGTCGTGTATTGAATTAGGAGTTACTACCTTGAACCATTTTTTGGCCTCTCCTCCTAGGATTTGTGCAAATATTCTCATCTTAATGGTTTATTCCTCTATCTCCATGTAACAAGAAACCTCTAAGTGTGAACAGGGGTTGGATCATGTTGAACTAGTCAACTTTCACCAAGTCAACAATGTTGTTTGTTAGCCCCCTATAAATTTTTGACAAGAAAACAGGGGGCTAAATTGTTTCATGAACCTTCAAGGAATGCGTTTATCTTGTAAACACATCATCCTTGAAGCCTCTTCATGTTATCATTTCCCTCTGCTGTTATTGAGTCAAATAACCTCATTGATGATAAAAAATTGTGCTCCAAAAGGCCTTTGTTTGCCCCTTGTATCCATGCAAAATGTCCCATTTTACCCTTTTCTCTCCTTTGTCAAAGTCCCCCTTTCACCGTCTAAATCCCCCCAAAATCCCCTTTAAATCCTACATTCACCCCTTGTTTTGTCTAATTCCCCTTGTTTTCCTCTATCATTACCCTTTTCCGGCCTTGAAATGCACTAAAAGGGGCAAAAAACCCACTTTTCACTTTATATTAAGGCCTAAGCCCCTTTCGGTCTACCCCGAAAACCACTTCCCCTCGTGACCCCATGCCTAGGACCAAGCACTAATGGACTGGGTGCTAATCGCAATCGCACCGTCGGGTGAAAGCGCATTTCCTTTGTTAAACGAAAAGATCCCGATGCGATTGGGTTTGGTCTGAAGTCCCGTGCTGTGATCCCCACCGTTGATCTCCCCGCTAGATCTGACGACTGGCGCTAAATCGAACTCCTGCTTTGGATCGCAATAAGAACTTCCACCGTGTCACTCTTTGTTTCCCCTCGATTGCGATTTCACCAACCAAATCACAGCCGTCCATTCGTGCCGAGAATCAACGGTCCAGATTTGTTCCGCTCCCCTCCCGTCGCTTCTTTCTGTCCCCTTGCCGATTCAATCTCCACCATTGATCTACCACTTAGATTGGATAGCTTGGCAGTAATTGTACCCCGCCCTCATCTCAAACACAAAGGTCTTGCTGCACCCTCCAATTGTGATCTTTTGATTTAATATCCACCGTCGATTCCCCTGTTGATCCGATGGCCCGTGCTCTCCCGTTTCAATCACAATCACATTTTTCAAATGCTATCCCCTTTCGCTCATTGCAATTGTGATTCCCCATTCTAATCTCAATCGCCCGTTTAATCTAAGATCCAACGATCGTGAACTAATCGCACCATCATCCATCAGACTTTCAACCCTCCCATGTCTCCCCTCTGATTGAATCGTAGCCGTCGATCTCCTCCTGAGATCCGACAGTCCTGAATGGATTTCCCTCCACCCATGCTAGGTCCCACCACATACGATCATTTTTATTGCATTTTCATTCATTTTAATGCATTTCACCCAATTTCATAAACCATCCCACTGATTAATCTCCACCGGCGATCTTCGTCACCGGACCATGATCGAACGGCCCATGCTCATTTCTCCACCATAACCCTATAGGTCACAGTTTACGCCACATTTATGCATTTTTTCACCATTGCTTCATCAATTTATCACCATTGCACTTCCATCCTCTTGACTCCCCTACATCCACCACTTCCATGCATGGTTTTCTTAATAGGTTTTCATGTTTTGCTGGGTTATCAGGTGGCGAAAGCTGCCATGATTACACAGTCTTTAATACAGTGGAAAAATGGCAGGACTTGCATTAAAAGAACATGATTTGAACTCTTTAAAACCTCCCTAGAGCCATTAAAGCGCAGATTTCACTGACAGAGACAGAAATGGAGCAGCAGAGAGTTTAAGGCAAGAATATGAAGGTCTTTGAGCCTTAACTCAGTGGTTTAGAGGCAAAGTACCAGATTGAAGACATCATGGATCTCTTAGAAGGTCCAACACACAGAAAAATATGTCATCAGGGTAGCTACATCAGCAGGACGTTCCTACCTGTGAAGGGACAAAGTGCCCATATTGTTTCCTTTATTTACCGTGTTCCTCAAGAACTTTCATCCTTGACCACAGTCCTAAGCTGTCAGAGAATTTTTTATACAGCATGGCCGACCTCAAAGTCATTTTTCGGCCTTATTTTTATTCACCAAAATTACTACAGAGTACTACAGCCAGAGTGCATTAGAGCCATATTGGAGTAAATGGAAGCCTGAAGAATATCATCCTTTCACTAAAGAGTGCCAGAGATAAATGCACAAAGATTAAATAGAATGGGATTCAGCCCTTTTTATTTTCTGAGTTTAATGCTTCATTTAGTATTTCACCTACCTTCTCTACGCATCTTTCAGCTATAAAATCAAGAAGAAGCTCATTGTAAAGGTTGTTGATCGGTTATCGGAGAATTACAAGTTGTTTCCTTTAAGACATGTTCTCTGTGTAAAGTTGTAAGATAGGTTGAGGAAGATGTTTTCAGATTGAATATCAAGCTGTTGGTAATGTTGTACTTGACTGGTGTTGTTTTTTAATATGACAAGCACATTTCTTTGGATCCCGATTTAAAGTAGCCGGTGATGTTTTCTATCTCCGTGTTTTATTTCATTTCAATACATTTCTTCTAGCACGCATCAGAAATATGGCATAGGATTTACCCTTTTTAGGTACCCTATGTCTCTGCTCTCCCTGCATTTAATGTTTTTCTGCTATATGTGTATTTGAGGTTTGATTTCAATTGATTTAACCAGTGTAGTGGTTCCATATGCTGCTAGCTGATGTATGAATTAATGAATCAGTTCTTAGATGTTCTTGTTAGGATTTAATTGAATGAATTGGGAACACTGGGAGGTCTAGAACTTGTCTCTATCTCACTAGTATCCTTTTCAATTAATTAAGCCTATTTAAGTTCCCTTGAGCTAGAGGTTGAAGCATTTATAGTTCAAAGTCTCTCTCTGATCTCAAGTTTTCAACTTTGTGTTATGAATCTTTAATGTTTCCTTGCTCTCACATTCCCTCTTGCCTATCCTACCACACTATCATCTTTAAGATCGAATTCTTTAGATGACTAGCCCAATTGAAAGCCTGCATATTGATTAGCAAGCAAATCCTTTCCTGACTCCATTGCCCAATGGTCTTGAGTGTTCCTTGGATTATCTCTCTCTTGCCTAAAATCCTCTTTGCTCATCCTTGTCTCATATTGAACCCTTCTTTCCTGATTCCCAACAACCAAACATACATCAAACAAACAAAACCCGAGCCTTATAACTAGCCTAATATCTTAACACTGAGCTTCAAAGACATAAAACCTTTGCGTATATAGAGAGAACCCTCTCTAGACCCAGGAGGGCTAGATCCTAGGGTCTGAAAGTGGTTTGATGTTGTCTCATCTTTTGGTATTTCCAACCTTGCCAAAACATGGGAACCCCAACATAATGGTGACTCCACTGGGGAATTTCTGAGTATTTTCCATCTTACTACATTACAATAGCCTCAGAAAATCTAGAAACTCTGGTTAGGTTGGTAGTGAAACACTTCCATTTGCAATTCACTTTCTACACCATTTGTTGTGTTTCTCCCATACTCTTAGACAGAGCCTGGAAAGGGCCAGGTAGCCTCTGGATTTCACACTCTTTCAGAGGTGACATATCTGGTAAATTCTCTCTCAGTCAATCTCTGGATAGATTTTGCTGAGTTTGAGATATTCCTGAAAGGGGACATCTCATAAGCACTATGGTGGACAGTGTACCCTCCAGAAGCACCCTAAACCTTCCACCTAGTGACTCCATAGCTCCTTAAAGATCAAATACTCCACTGGTGATCAATAGGCCTGCTGATTATCTTGGTTTCACATAAGACTCCACTGGAAGACCAGCCTCTAAGACAACATCAGCCATAATAGAAGTAACAAGTAGGGTTAAGCTGCCTTGTTGGAAAACAACGTTCTGGCTTCAAGAACCATTCACACAAGAGCTTATCCCAACCCAAACCCACCTGAAATAGTTGACAACCCTGAGAGCATCCTCAAGAGATCTCTTGCACCTATAGTATCAACTATTTCTAGCCACATACATAGAGCTAACTCTGCACCGGAAGACTTCACAGCTCTATTAGTCTCACCTTTTGGCCTAGATTTCCAAAACAACTTACCTAGGACTAGGTCATTCAATTTTCTAGACCAGCCAGACCTCGAGCTTCCTGGCTCACCAACTCAAAGTGGTAAACACATTAGGGACAGAGGAACCCCTCCATCTACTCCTTATGATATTCGCTTCATTCAAAACTTGGGGCTCTGCCACCCTAGATCTACCCAACAAGCTTCTGCTGGTCCTAATATCCCTGTCATCCGTATACCAGCTACTCAAGCCAATCCCTTACCTCATCAAAACATCATCATGGCAGCCTGGTATGCACCTCTAGTCTTACCTCAGCCTCTAGTGCCCCTACCTAATTATTATCAATAAAAAATCCCACACTTCACTGCCAAAGAGTCTACCACGACCCAACACCATGTAGATAGGATGGAGGACTCTTTTGACTACATGGAAATAGATGATGATACAGTCAAAATGAGAATCTTTGCCCAGAGCTTAGGAGGTGAGGTGAAGAAATGGTTCAAAATCCTTCCTCTTAATAGTATCCAAGACCTCCCTGCTTTATATCAGACCTTCATAAAAAAATGGGAAGTCAAGGCCAATCCTCGCCAAATCCTAGCAGAATACATGAAACTTAAACGAAATGTAGGAGAGAGTGTCCATGACTACTCTACAAGGTTTAATATTGTTTACAACTCTCTTCCCCCACACATGAAACCTCCCCAAGGTATGGCTCTAGCGAAATATCCTGAAGGCTTTGATGCTAACATGGCCTACCAGCTTAGGGAGAGAGATTACAACACGTTGGAAGACATGCAAAAAGGAGCAGTGAGTGTAGAGGCAAATTTGATTGAGAAAAAAGCAAGATTGAGAGCTGAGAAAAGGGTAACATATAGAGATGACAATGTAGCTTCCACATCTGACCCCAATTATGACCGCATATCCAAAAACATGGAAAATCTACAAAAAATGATGGAAAAAATGGTTGCAAAGTTAGTAATCAAAACAGAAACCAAAATTATAACCAGAACCAGAAATTTAGGAGAAACAACACCACTCCCAATAGACAACAAGAGTCAGAACAACAAGTTATTCCCCCATTTCAAGAGAACTTTCTTGATGAAGATGAGGGAATCATAGAAGAGTCTGAAGGGAACACAATAAGCATGTTTGAAACAGAAGATTCAATCCATAACTATTACAAAGAAGAAGATCAACCCTCACCCTCATATTGGGATGAGGAAAGAATAGAATTTGAGGATTACAGACTTGGATTTGAAGATGCTATCATGCAGGTCAGAGAAAAGTACGAACTTAGGAGCAAAAAGAGCCTAGACACTTCCAAACCAAAATATTATAAGATTACGATCAAGAAAATACCTGAGAAACCTTCTAAAGTGACTGCTGAAGGTAACAAATTAGCAGCTGAATGTTCTGGGAAGAAAAAAGAAAAGGACAACCAAAACAGTGAGAAATAAAGTCAACCAACTAGCAGCACTAGCACTGTAGTTAGTGCTCCTAATAAAATATTCATCAACACTATACATAACGAGAATCAGCACACTAATTCAGCCACCAAGGTAGTGGCTAACAAAATAGAGTCGAACATTCCAAAGAGTCAGTCCACTTTCAATCCAGAAAGTGAGATTGCAAAAATTAAAATCTCTGTCCCACTCTCTGAGCTGGCTACTTAGGATGTATATAAAGGCCAAATTTTGAAAGCATTAAATCTAGGTGAGAATAGTGACACAGTCAATTTGAGTGATGATCAACCCTCCCTTCTGTTTTTTCCCAGGATTGAGGGGAAATTTCAAGAAGGGGTAGCGCCCCCTTTCTATATTAGTCTCAATGTCCATGATAACATCCTCCACAATGCCATGCATGACTTTGGGGCCTCACACAACCTGATGCCTAAGATAGTTATGGAGAAGCTAGGCTTGGAGATAACCTGCCCATATAAAGATTTATATTCATTTGACTCTAACAGAGTAAAGTGTCTTGGCCTGATCAAAGATTTGTGTGTAAGCCTAACCCAGATCCCAGCAAAACGTATGGTCATGGATGTTGTGGTGGCTGATGTGCCACCTAAGTATGGTATGCTACTGTCAAGGTCTTAGGGAGCCAAGCTGCAGGGTACCATGTAGATGGATGGGGCATATGCCACAATCCCTGTTTTCAGCCAACTAAGAAGAATGTACAGGGAGGCACAAATGAAATTCCTGGTTAGTAGCCCTGAAAAGCCTGAAAATTATCCTCTTTACTCTGTACACACAGATCTGGACTCCTTTATCTTCTGCAGCGATGAATCTTTGGGGGAGCCAGAACCAAAAAACATAGATAAAAACAGATAGGCTAAGACTACGGACCTTAACCTAATGGCTAATCTCGACTTAGAGGAACACAATGAAGAAAACCTTAGATGGTGTACTGAAACATATATTCAAACCAAATGAAAAATCACATGTGCTTAGCCGGTTAGCCACCCCTCACAAACTCATATACCACACGAGGAACAAAACCCTCCACAGCACAACGCAGAACCCGTAATAAAACAGACTAGTGAAACTCACAATAGGGAGGGAAATGATGATAAAAAAAAAAATGGACCCCTATGGGAAATGAAATTTGATGGGTCATGCACCAAGAGAACTGCTGGAGCAGCAGTGTGGCTACATAACACAGAGAGCGACTACGTAGAGAGCCATGCCTGCAACCTGCATTTCAAATGTACAAATAATATCACAGAGTATGAGGGTCTTATCCTAGGCTTAAATCTATTGAAGAAAATAGGAGCCCATAGGATAAACATACAGGGAGACTCTGAGTTGGTTATAAAACAGGTGAATGGTGAATACACAGCCAAACACCCTAGGTTGAGAGCATATAGGAAAGATGCCATGGATATATTGAAAAATTTTTTTGAATACAAATTAGTGTTTGTTCCTAGGAGTCAAAACGTCATTGAAAATGGATTAGCTTGCCTATCCAGTTCATACCCTAAGACTCCAAGCGACCAAAAAATCATAATACAGACTAAATTCAGACCTGTAGTGCCGGATAACGAAAAATATTGGCAGGTTTTCAAGGACGATAAGCAGATTGAAGATTTCCTGATAGGCAGGAACGAGTTTGAATTTTTTGATCCAGACTCTATGTCCAGTGATAGCTGCCTAAGTGAGGAACCCTCAGACGAGGAAGAACCACCCCGTAACATAGAAATAAACACTTTGAACGAACAGATTGGAAACCTAAACGGAAATTGTGAAAACGTGGAAAATGAAGAAGTTGAGGTGCTACAGGCCAAAGATAAGAAAATACCTCGAGGTCTGGCACCTTTAGAGAACCTTTTTGACTTTTATGATGTAGCGAAGAAGCCTACCATAGAACACGCGGACTCTGACGTTGAATAATGCAACATAGGCACAGAAGATAAGCCCAAAATGATTAAATTGGCTAAGTCTCTTCCTGCAAACATGAAAGAGAAATACATTGACCTATTCAAGGAATTCATTGATGTGTTTGCTTGGAGCTATGAAGACTTAAAGGCCTATGACACGAACATCATACAGCATAAAATACCCTTGAAAGAAAATCAGAAGCCCTTCAGACAAAAAATTCGTAGAATAAACCCAAAACAGTTGCCTGCAGTGGAAAAAGAGATTAAGAAGATGTATGAGGCAGGTATAATTGTGCCTATGAGGTTCTATGATTGGGTATCAAACCTAGTAGTTATGAGAAAGAAAACAGGAGAGATTAGATTGTGCATAGATTTCAGGAATCTTAATAGAGCCTCACTCAAAGACAATTACCCTTTACCAAAAATGGAACACATTCTTCAAAAGGTAGTAGGCTCAAAAAGAATCTCCCTGTTAGATGGTTTTTCAGGTTACAACCAAGTCTTAGTAATCCCAGAAGACGAACTCAATATAGCCTTTACCACTCCATGGGGCACCTTTATGTATGTTAAAATGCCCTTTGGACTGATGAACGCTAGTGCAACCTTCCAACGAGCAATGGATATAGCTTTTTCCGATGAGATAGGACACTTCATTGTCATCTATTTGGATGACATAACAGTCTACTCCAAGACTAAATAAGAACACCCTAAACATCTGAGAAAGGTCTTTGAAAAATGTAGAAGGTTCGGTCTGTCATTGAATCCTAAAAAGACTGTATTTGGGCTGCAAGAGGGTAAGCTTCTTGGCCACATCATATTTGATAAAGGGATTAGGATAGACCCATAGAGAGTTGAGGGAATACTAAAAATGACACACCCGAGAAACATCAAAGAATTACAGTCCTTTATTGGGAAGATCAACTTCTTAAGGAGGTTTATTCCCAATCTAGCTGAACACCTTAGGAATATGACAAACATGTTGAAGAAAGGTGCGGGAGTTAAATGGACTGTAGAGGCAAAAAAATATTTCGAATTAGTAAAAATTGCACTCACCCAGGCTCCTGTCCTAATCAACCCTGATTTCTCAAAGGATTTTTTGATTTTATCATTTGCATCCAAGCATACAGTAGCTGCAGTTCTGCTGCAGAAAAATCCGGAGGGAATGGAACAACCCATTTCCTTCTTCAGCAAAGCACTGAAAGATGCACCCTTGAAATACAACATAATGGAAAAACAGGCCTATTCTTTGGTTAAGGCCTTGAAATATTTCAGGGTGTACATATTTCATTCCCACACCATAGCCTACGTGCCTCACATAGTGGTTAAAGACATCTTGTCCCAAGACCCAGATGGGAAAAGGGGAAAATGGATTGCTGTGATCCTAGAGTATGACCTTGAGATAAAACCCACCAAACTTATCAAGGGTCAGGGCTTAGCCCAACTAATGTCTGAATCAAACCTACAAGCCCTTGACATTAACATGGTATATGCGTTGGATGAGCAGTAGGGATTGCCTGATCCCACTGTCGAGGAGAAGTTTCACAGCTCTCCTTGGTATTCTGACATTCTGTATGTGCTTACACACCTCAGTGCCCCTCCTGAACTATCAAAGACCAAGGCATAATTCATAAAAATAAAAACCAGAAGCTATTTTATAATGAATGAAGGCTTATACTGGAAAATTACAAATGGTCTATTGCTTAAATGTTTGCTTGAGCCTGAAGCAGAAAGGATTAAACAGGAATTCCATGTAGGAGAGTGTGGAGGCCACTTGAGCTGGAAAGCCACTGCAAACAAAATACTCACAGTTGGCTACTATTGGCCTACACTCTTTAATGATATCCATAAGATGAAAATTGCCTGCCACAAATGCTATATTTTTGAAGGCAAAAGAAAGCTCCTTCCCTTACCTCTACAACCCATCACTGTTGAAGGTCCCTTTATGCAATGGGGCCTAGATTTCATAGGAGAGATTCACCCTGCTTCTTCTGCACAACAAAAATGGATCTTAATAGCCACAGACTACTTCACTAAGTGGATAGAGGCCATACCTACTAGGAATACCATAGATTCAATCATCATTAGGTTCCTAAAAGGTCATATCCTCTCTTGATTTGGTTGCCAAAGGAAAATAATCACTGACAATGCTACTGCTTTTGGATCCAAGAAAATGGTTGATTTTTGTCACAGGTATCAAATAGCACTTGCTCATTCAATTTCCTATTACCCACAAGGTAATGGTTTAGCTGAATCATCAAACAAAAAGCCTAGTGGCCATCATCAAAAAGCTGTTAGAAGAGAACAAAAAGTCTTGGCATAACTAGTACATGCCTTGTGGGCCGATAGGATTACAACAAAGAAATCCATTGGCATGTCACCATACCAGCTTGTCTATGGAACAGAAGCAGTGTTTCCTACCAGCCTTGGGGTACCAGTGATTAAGCTGGTCCAAGAGATGCAGACAGAAGAAGACAGTATGGTGAGAAGGATAAACCAAACAATTCATCTCCAACAAACAAGGGAAGAGGTCTATAACAGAGATATCAAAGTTCAGGAAAATATAAAGAAGTTATTTGACAAAAGAACCAAGGCCTCTGATTTCAAAATCGGAGATAAAGTTCTAAAGTAGGACTCAAGGAGAGAGGACAAAGGAAAACACGACAAGTTTGACAGTTTGTGGCAAGGTCCCTACATCATCCAGGCCACTGTGGGTTCAAATGCCTTTTTTCTACAAGAGTTAGATGGTACTGAGCTATTTGGGGGTCCTGTCAATGGCAGGATGCTCAAACACTACTTCTGCTGATTTCCAATTTCCAGTTTCCTTTTCCATTGTACATACCACTGCAGTGTTTTGTTTTCAAGAAAAAGAGAAAATGTTCCAAAAAACAAAGAAAAAGGAGATGTCCAGACATGCTCAAAACATGGACCTCTGAAGTGCAAAAGATTGGTTCTAATATGATCAAAACCCTAGCCAAAGAAAGTAAAGACAATTGGTTCAGACATGCCCAAAACCTGGACCAGCAAAGAAGAAAGAAGAATGAGCTCCAACAAGCCCAAAATCAGAGTTGAAATGAAGAAAAGAAAGTGACTCTAACAAGCTCAAAACTTGAGTCACAAAAGAAGAAGGATAATTCAAAACTTCAAATTTCAAGACTTCAAAGTTTTGATTTCAGTTTTCTGCAAGTTTCTGTCCATGTGCAACTGTCTTTATGCCTTGGATCCACAGCAAAATAGACTGTCTAATCCTAGTTTGACTGTTTCTAAATTTCTGTTGTAGAATGTAGAGAAGAAATCTGCTGGACAGTCTAATCCCAGCAGATATTAGATTAGGTAGAGAAACACGTGAGACCAACAGTCTAATTTGGTCTCATGGAGTGATAAGGGTAGATTTAGAATAGGTTTATTTTCTTGTTTGTAAAAAATAAAAATGATGTAAAGGGTCTGCTAGTTCAAATGCACCCTAGAAGAAAAAATGCTAGGATTGTAGGATGGGTAGGTAGATTGTCTGGGTAATGTTTCTGCTAATTGATGTCTTCACAGTTGTGGTAGCTGAAAAAACAAAGAATAAAGGTGGCTCAAGCAGCAGGCATCTGTCCTACACCAAAGATCATTTTCTGAATTCTTGGCTCCTTCAAGAAGAAGCCATCCCCATGTGGAGCCACTGTTAGCCCCCTATAAATTTTTGACAAGCAAACAAGGGGCTAAATTGTTTCATGAACCTTCAAGGAATGCATTTATCTTGTAAACACATCATCCTTGAAGCCTCTTCATGTTCCCCGCCCTTTGATCATTTCCCTTTGCTGTTCTTGAGTCAAATAACCTCACTGATGATAAAAAATTGTGCTCCAAAAGGCCTTTGTTTGCCCCTTGTATCCCTGCAAAATGTCCCATTTTACCCTTTTCTCTCCTTTTTCAAAGTCCCCCTTTCAACCTCTAAATCCCCCCAAAATCCCCTTTAAATCCTACATTCACCCCTTGTTTGGTCTAATTCCCCTTTTTTTCCTCTATCGTTACCCTTTTTCGACCTTGAAATGCACTAAAAGGGGAAAAAAACCCACTTTACACTTTATATTAAGGCCTAAGCCCCTTTCGGCCTGCCCCGAAAACCACTTCCCCTTGTGACCCCACACCCAGGCCCAAGCGCTAATGGCCCGGGTGCTAATTTCAATTGCACTGTCCGGTGAAAGTGCATTTCCTTTGTTAAAAAAAAAGATCCCGATGCGATTGGATTTGGTCAGAAGTCTCGCGCTGTGATCCCCACCATCGATATCCCCACCATATTTGACGGTTAGCACTAAATCGCACTCCCAATTTCGATCGCAATCGGAACTTCCACCATGTCACTCTTTGTTTCCCCTGATTGTGATTTCATCGACCAGATCACAACCGTCCATCTGTGCTGAGAATCAATGGTCCAGATTTGTTCCTCTCCCCTCCCGTCGCTTCTTTCTATCCCCCTACCGATTCAATTGCCACCGTTGATCTACCACTTAGATCGAATGGCTTGGCGCTAATCGCACCCCGCCCCCATCGCAAATGCAAAGGTATTGCTGCACCCTCTGATTGTGATCTTCCTGTTAGCCCCCTTTAAATTCCTTGAAAAGCAAGCAAGGGGCTAATTTGTTTTATGAGCCTTCAAGGAATGCATTTCTCTTGAAAACACATCATCCTTGAAGCCTCTCCATGTTCCCTGCCCTTTAATCTTTTCCCTCTACTGTTCTGGAGTCAATAAACCTCACCGATTGTAAAACATTGTGCTCTAGAAGGCCTTTGTTTTCCCCTTGTATCCCTGCAAAATGTCCCATTTTACCCTTTTTTCCCCCTTTGTTAGAATCCCCCTTTCACCCTCTGAATCCCCCCCAAAATCCCCTTTAAATCTTACATACACCCCTTGTTTGGTCCAACTCCCCTTTTTCCCTCTATCGTTTCCCTCCTTTCGCCTCAAATTGCATTAAAATGGGCCAGAAACCCACTTTCTACCTTATAATAGGCCTAAGACCCCTTGGGCTAAATCCTAACCACTTCCCCTCCATGTGCCTCAGCATTAGAACCAAGCGCTAGCCCTTATCGGTGCTTATCGCATCGCAAAAAATCTAACTGCACAATTATTTGTCATGTTTGAGAAGTTTCGATGTGATTAGCCTGTCCATATAAACTCCGATGCGATCAGCCTATATATAAATATACCGTGGGCCCACCTTCACGCTTAAAGCATTAACAATCCTTTCCCGATCTGTTTTTTCCTTTGTAAAACCTGAAAACCCATCTATCCAAAGTTTGTTTCAAAAATTCCAAAATCACGTGTTAAATATCAAATGGGTTGATTAAAAAGACCGATCACGCAATCGCATCGGAAATATCAAATGGGTTGATTAAAAATACTGATCGTGCAATCGCATTGGAAATATCAAATGGGTTGATTAAAAAGACCTACATCAAACTTCCGATGCGATTAGGTCATATATATAAACCTTGCCGCCCTTTAATCGCATCACATGTTTTGTTTTCAAACTCTGATCGATCAATCGCAACATTCTCCAATGCAATCGATCACACCACTCCTCTGTACTCTCTGATTGTGAACCCTCCGATGGCCCTCTCCACCGTCGATCTGCTATTCTGATCCGACGGTCGAGCGCCAATCGCACTCCCCGCCCCATCGCAATCGAAACTTTTGTAATGTGTCACCCCTGAACCCCCTGATTGCGATCTTCCGATCTAATCTCCGCCGTTGATTTTCCTGTTGATTCGACGGCTCGCGCTCTCCCGCTTCAATCGCAATCGCGTTTTTCAAATGCTACCCCCTTCCACCCTTTGTGATTGCGATTCCCCGATCCGTTCTTGACCATCCATTTAATCCAAGATCCACGGTCGTGATCTAATCATGCCATCATCCATTGGACTATCCAACCTCCCATTTCTCCCCTCCAATTGAATCGTGGCCGTCGATCTCCTCCTGAGATCCGATGGTCCTGGATGAATCGCCCTCCACCCATGCCAGGTCCCACCACATACGATCGTTTTCATCACATTTTCATTCATTTTAATGCATTCCACCTATTTTCATAAACCATTTCATGGATTGATATCCGCCATCGATCTTCATCACCAGACCATGATCTAATGGTCCATGCTCGTTTCTCCACCATAACCCTATAGGTCGCGGTCTACACCATTTATGCATTTTTCACCATTGAAAACACCGTTGACCACTGCCGTACTATCATTCCACCCACCCTCCATAGCCATCCTCCCTATGCGTGGATTTCATAATTGAGTTTCGTGTTTTGCAGGGCTATCAGGTGGTGAAAGCCGCCATGATTACACAGTATTTAATACAGCGGTAGAACGACAGGACTTGCATTCAAAGCACAGGGTTTGAACTCTGCAAAACCTCCCCAGATCCATTAAAGTGTAGATTTCACCATCAAGGATAGAAAATAGAGCAGCAGAGAGTTTAAGGCAAGAAAATGAAGGTTTTGAGCCTTAACTTAGTGGTTTAGAGGCAAAGCAGCAGATCGAAGACATCATGGAGCACACAAAGGGTACAACGAACAAAAATTTGTGTATATCAGGGTTTTCCACATCAGCAAAATGTTTTACCCATAAAGGAAATAGTGCCCATGTAGCTTTTATTCTATACCGTGTTCCTCAGAATATTTCCACCCTGACAGAACAGTCCTATGCTACCAGAGCATTTGTTATGCAGCATGGCATACCTCAATGTTCCTTTTTGTTTATTCACCAAAGGTACCATGGAGTACTGCAGCCAGAGTGCATCAATGTCATACTGAAGTGAATGGAAGCATGAAGAAGATCGCTTTTGCATCCAAAAGAGTGCCAGAGATAAATGCGCAGGATTTAAACAAAATGGGCTTCGACCCTCTTTCCTTTTCTGAGTTTAATGCTTCATTTAGTGTTTCACCTATCTCCTCTGCTCTCTTTAGCTATAAAATTCAAGAAGGAAATCATTGTAAAGGTTGTTGATCGGCTATCTGAGAATTGCAAGCTGTTTCTTTGAGACATGTTCTCTATGTAAAGTTGTAATATAGGCTGAGGAATATGTTTTCAGATTGGATATCAAGCTATTGGTAATGTTGTACTTGATTGGTGTTGTTTTCACATTTCTTTGGATCCTGATTTAAAGAAGTTGGTGATGTTTTTGTATCTCTGTGTTTATTTCATTTCATTACATTTCTACTGGCTTGCATCAGAAACTTGGCATAGGATTTACCCTTGTTAGGTACCCTATGTTTCTGCTCTCCTTGCCTTTAATTTTTTCTACTAAATGTGTTATCTAAGAGTTGATTTCAGTTAATTTAACCAGTGTAGTGGATGACATTGCCTGCTAGTTGATGTATGAATTGAAGAAATCTGTTCTCAGATTTTATTTTTAGGATTTAATTGAATGAATTGGGGACACTAGGAGGTCTATAACTTGTCTCTATCTCACTAGGATCCTTTTCAGTTAATTGAACCTTTTCCAAGATCCCTCAAGCTAGAGGCAAAAGCATTGAGAGTTCAAAGTCTCTCTCTGATCTTAGGTGTTCAACTTTGTGTTCTGAATCTTTAATGTTTCCTTTCTCTCACCTTCCCTCTTGCCTATCCTACCACACTATCATCTATGAGATCCAATGCTTTAGATGACTAGCCCAATTGAAAGCTTGCATATTGATTAGCAAGTAAATCCTTTCCTGAATCCATTGCCCAATGGTCTTGAATGTCCCCTGGAATTATCTCTCCTTTGCCTAAATCCTCTTTGCTCAGCCTTGTCTTACATTGAACCCTTCTTTCCTGATTCTCAGCAACCAAACATACAATTAAACAAAAAAACTCCGAGCTTTATAACTAGACTAATATATTAACCTTTGAACTTCCAAGACATATATCTTTGACAATCATAAAGAGATCCCTCACTGGACCCAGGAGGGCGAGATCCTGAGGTCTGAAAGTGGTTTGATGTTGTCTCATCTTTTGGTATTGCCAACCTTGCCAAAACATGGGAACCCCACCATAATGGCGACTCCACTGGGTAATTTCTGAGTTTTTTCCAACTCACTACATTTCAAGAGCCTCAGAAAATCTAAAAAATCTGGTTAGGTTGGTAGTGAAACACTTCTATTCGCAATTCACTTTCTACACCATTTGTTGTGTTTCTCCCATACTCTTAGACAGAGCCTAGAAAGGGCCAGGTAGCCTTCGGATCTCACACTCTTTTAGAGGTGACATATCTGGTAAATGCCCTCCTAGTCAATCTCTGGTTAGATTTTGCTGTGTTTGAGATATTCTTGAAAGGGGACATCTCATAAACACTGTGGTGGACAGTGTACCCTCCAGAAACATCCTAAAACTTCCACCTCGCGACTCCATAGCTCCTTAAAGGATCAAAGACTCCACTGGTGATCAGTAGGCCTGTTGATTATCTTGGCTTCACATAAGACTCCACTGGAAGACTAGCTTGCATAACAACATCAACCACAATAAAGGAAACAAGTAGGGTTAAGCTGCCTTGTTGGAGAACAACATTCTGGCTTTCAGAACCATTCACACAAGAGCTTACCTTAACCCAAAACCACCTGAAATAGTTGATAACCCTGAGAGAATCCTCAAGAGGTCTCCTACACCTAAAAGACCAACTATTTCCAACGACATCCATAGAGCTAACTCTGCTCCAGAAGACTTCACAGCTCTATTAGCCTCACCTTTAGACTTAGACTTCCAAAACAGCTTACCTAGGACTGGGTCATTCAATTCTCTAGACCAGCTAGACCTCGAGCTTCCCGGTACACCATCTCATAGTGGTAAACACATTAGGGATAGAGAGACCCCTCCATCTACACCCCCTGACATTCACTTTATTCAAAACTTGGGGCTCAATCATCCTAAGTCTACTCAACAAACTTCTGCTGGTCCTAGTATCCCTGTCATCCATATACTAGTTGCTCAGGTTAACCCTTTACCTCATCAGAACATCATCATGGCAGCCTGGTATGCACCTTTGGTTCTACCCCAGCCTCTAGTACCTTTACCCAATGATTACCAATCAAAGATCCCACACTTCACTGCAAAATAGGCTACCACAGCTCAACATCATGTAGATAGGATGGAAGATTCTTTTGGCTACATGGAGATTGATGATGATACAATCAAAATGAGAATCTTTGCCTAGAGCTTAGGAGGTGACGTGAAGAAATGGTTCAAAAGCCTACCTCATTATAGTATCCAGGACCTTCCTGCTTTATATCAAACTTTCATAAACAAATGGGAGGTTAAGGCCAACCCTTGCCAACTCCTAGTAGAATATATGAACCTTAAAAGAAACGTGGGAGAAAGTGTTCATGATTACTCTACAAGATTTAACAGCATTTATAATGCTCTTCCTCCACACATGAAACCTCCCCAGGGCATGGCCCTAGCGAAATATCCTGAAGGCTTTGATGCTGACATGGCCTACCAGCTTAGGGAGAGAGATTACAATACATTGGAAGACATGCAAAAAGGAGAAGTGACTGTAGAGGCTAATCTGATTGAGAAAAGAGCAAGATTGAGAGCTGAGAAGAGGGTAACATATAGAGATGACACTATAGCTTCCACATCCGATCCCAATTATGACCGTCTATCCAAAAACATGGAAAAGCTACAACAAATGATGGAAAAAATGGTTGTCACAGTTAGTAACCAAAACAAAAATTAAAACCATAACCAGAACCAAAACTTTAGAAGAAACAATGCCACTCCCAACAGACAAAGAGAATCAGATCAGCAATTTATTCCCCCATTTCAAGAGAACTTTCTTGATGAAGATGAGGGAATCATAGAAGAGTCTAAAGGGAACAAAATATACATGTTTGAAACAGAAGATTCAATCCATAACTGTTACATAGAAGAAGATCAGCCCTCACCCTCATACTGGGATGAGGAAAGATCGGAATCTGAGGATTACAAACTTTGATTTGAAGATGCTATCATGCAGGTCAGAGAACAATATGAACTTAGGAGCAAGTAAAACTTAGATACTTCCAAACCAAAAGCTTCTGAGATTACCATCAAGAAAAGACCTGAGAAACCTTCTAAAGAGACTGCTGAAGGCAACAAATTAGTAGCTGAAAGTTCTGGGAAGAACAAAGAAAAGGACACCCAAAACAGTGAGAAACAAAGTCAACCAACTAGCAGCACTAGCACTATAGTTAGTGCTCCTGATAAAACAATTCCAAACATTGTACATAATGAGAAGCAGCCCTTCGATTCAGCCACTAAGGTAGTGGCTAACAAAACATAGTTGAGCATTGCAAAGAGTCAGTCCACTTTCAATCTGGAAAGTGATATTGCGAAAATTAAAATCTCTCTCCCACTCTCTAAGCTGGCCACTCAGGATGTATGTAAAGGCCAAATTTTGAAAGCTTTGAACCTAGGTGAAAATAGTGACACTTTCAACCTGAGTGATGACCAACCAGCTCTCCTTTTTGGTCCCAAGATTGAAGGGAAATTTCAAGAAGGGGTAGTGCCCCCTTTCTATATCAGCCTCGATATCCATGATAAGATCCTTCACAATGCAATGCATGATTCTGGGGCCTCACACAACCTAATGCCTAAGATAGTTATGGAGAAGCTAGGCTTGGAGATAACCCACCCCTATAAATATTTATATTCATTTGACACTAGCAGAGTATTGTGTCTTGGCCTGATCAAAGATTTGTGTGTAAGCCTAACCCAGATCCCAAAAAAATGTATGGTCATGGATGTTGTGGTGGCTAATGTGCCACCTAAGTATGGCATGCTACTATCGAGGTTGTGGGGAGCCAAGCTACAGGGTACCATGCAGATGAATGGGGCGTATGCCACAATCCCTATTTTCGGCCAACTGAGAAGACTGTACAGGGAGACACAAATGAAATTCCTGGTTAGTAGCCCCGAAAATCCTGAAAATTCTCCTCTTTACTCTGTACACATAGACCTGGACTCTTTTATCTTCTGCAACGATGAATCTTTGGGGGAGCCAGAACCAGAAAACATAGATACAAACAGAGGGGTTGAGACTATAGACCCTAACATAACAACTACTCTCGACTTAGAGGAACACGAAGGAGAAAACCTTAGACAGTGCACTGAAATAGAGATTCAGACCAAACGCAAAATCGAGTGGAATTAGCCCGCTAGTCACCCCTCACAAACTCATATACCACATGAGGAACGAAACCCTCCACAACACAACGCGGAACCCGTAATACAACAAACCATTGAAACTCACGATAGGGAGCGAAATGATGATAAAATGAAAAATGAACCCCTGTGGGAAATGAAATTTGATGGGTCATGCACCAAGAGAACTTCTGGTGTAGGGGTGTGGCTGCATAACATAGAGAGCGACTACGCAGAGAGCCACGCCTGCAACCTACATTTCAAATGTACGTATAATATTACAGAGTATGAGGCTCTTATCCTAGGCTTAAATCTGTTGAAGAAAATGGGAGCCCATAGGATAGCCATGCAGGGAGACTCTGAGTTGGTTATAAAACAGGTAAACGGTGAATACACAGCCAAACACCCTAGGTTGAGAGCATATAGGAACGATGTCGTGGATATATTGAAAACATTTGTTTAATACGAATTAGTGTTTGTTCCTAGGAGTCAAAATTTCATTGCAAACAGATTAGCTAGCCTAGCTAGTTCATACCCTAAGACTCCAAGTGACCAACAAATCATAATACAGACCAAATTTAGACCCGTAGTGCTGGATAATGAAAAATACTGGCAGGTCTTTGAGGGCGATAAACAAATTGAATATTTCTTGATGGGCAGGAATGGGTTTGAATTTTCTGATTCAGACTCGAAATCTGATGATGGCTGCCTAAGTGAAGAGCCCTCAGACAAGGAAGAACCACCATGTAACATAGAAATAAATGCTTTGAACGAACAGATTGGAAATCCAAACAAAAAATGTAAAAACACAGATAGTGAAGAAGTAGAGGTACTGTAGACCAAAGCTAAGAACATAACTCGAGGTATGACACTGTTAGAAGACCTTTTTGATTTCGATGATGTAGCAAAAAAGCCCACTATAGAGCACACTGATTCTGACGTCGAAGAATGCAACATAGGCACTAAAGATAAGCCCAAAATGATTAAGTTGGCTAAGTCTTTACCAGCAAACATGAAAAAGAAATACATTGAATTATTTAAGGAATTCATTGACGTGTTTGCTTGGAGCTATGAATACTTAAAGGCCTATGACATGAACATTATACAACACAAAATACATTTGAAAGAAAATGAGAAGCCCTTTAGACAAAAACTTCGCAGAATAAACCCAAAGCAACTGCCTGCAGTTGAAAAAGAGATTAAAAATATGTATGAGGTAGGCATAATAGTTCCTGTGAGGTTTTCTGATTGGGTCTCAAACCTTGTGGCTATGAGAAATAAAACAGGTGAAATCAAATTGTGTATAGATTTCAGGAATATTAATAGAGCCTCACTCAAAGACAATTACCCTCTGCCAAAAATGGAACATATTCTTCAGAGGGTAGTAGGCTCAAAAAAGATTTCCCTGCTAGATGGTTTTTCAGGTTACAACCAAGTCTTAGTAATCCCAGAAGATCAACTCATGACAGCCTTTACCACTCCATGGGTCACCTTTATGTATGTTAAGATGCCCTTTGGATTGATGAACGCTGGTGCAACCTTCCAAAAAGCAATGGACATAACTTTTTCAGATGAAATAGGACACTTCATTGTCATCTACCTAGATGATATAACAGTCTATTCCAAGACTGAAGAAGAACACCTAAAACATCTGAGAAAGGTCTTTGAAAAATGTAGAAGGTTTGGTCTGTCATTGAATCCTAAAAAGACTGTATTTGGGCTGCATGAGGGTAAGCTTCTTGGCCACATCATATCTAAGAAAGGGATTAGGATAGACCCACAAAGAGTTGAGGGAATACTACAAATCACACACCCAAGAAACATCAAAGAGTTACAGTCCTTCATTTAGAAAATCAACTTCCTAAGGAGGTTTATCCCTAACTTAGCCGAACACCTTAGGAATATGAAAAACATGTTAAAGAAAGGTGCGGGAGTGAAATGGACTGTAGAAGCCAGAAAATCTTTCGAATCAGTCAAACTTGCACTTATCCAGGATCATGTCCTAATCATCCCTGATTTCTAAAAGGATTTTCTAATTTTCTCATTTACATCCAAACATACGATAGCTGCAGTTATGCTGCAGAAAAGTCCAAAGGGAATGGAACAACCCATTTCTTTCTTCAACAAAGCACTAAGAGATGCGCCCTTGAAATACAACATAATGGAAAAACAGGCCTATGCCTTAGTCAAGGCCTTGAAAGACTTTAAGGTGTACATACTGCATTCCCACACCATAGCCTATGTGCCTAACATAGTGGTCAAAGATATCTTGTCCCAAGACCTAGATGGTAAGAGGGGCAAATGGATTGCTGTGATCTTAGAATATGACCTTGAGATAAAACCTACCAAACTGATCAAAGGTCAGGGCTTAGCTCGACTAATGGTTGAATCAAATCTACAATCCCTTGACATTAACATGAATGCCTTGGATGAGCAGGAGGGATTGCTTGAGCCCACTGTTGAAGAGAAATTTCAGAACTCTCCTTGGTATTCTGACATTCTGTATGTGCTTACACACCTCAATGCCCCTCCCGAACTATCAAAGACCAAGGCCAGATTCTTAAAGCTAAAAGCCAGAAGCTATTGTATAATGAATGAAGGCTTATACTAGAAAATTACAAATGGCCTATTGCTTAAATGTTTGCCTGAGCCTGAAGTAGAAAGGATTAAACAAGTGTTCCATGCAGGAGAGTGTGAAGGTCACCTGAACTTGAATGCCACTGCAAAAAAAATACTCAGAGCTGGCTACAATTGGCCTACACTCTTCAATGATATCCATAAGATGGTAATTTCCTGCCACAAATGCCAGATTTTTGAATGCAAAAGAAAGCTCCTCCCCTTACCTCTGCAACCCATCACTGTTGAAGGTCCCTTCATGCAATGGGGCCTAGATTTCATAGGAGAAATTCACCCTGCTTCTTCTGCACAACACAAATGGATATTAACAGCCACAGAATACTTCAATAAGTGGATAGAGGCCATACCTACTAGGAATGCCATAGACTCAGTCATCATTAGGTTCCTAGAGGGTCATATCCTCTCTCGGTTTGGTTGCCCAAGGAAAATAATCACTGACAATGCTGCTGCTTTTGGATCCAAGAAAATGGTTGATTTTTGTCACAGGTATCAAATAGCACTTGGTCATTCAACTGCCTATTACCCACAAGGTAATGGCTTGGCTGAATCATCAAACAAGAGCCTGGTGGCCATCATAAAAAAGCTGCTAGAAGAGAACAAAAATTCATGGCATAACAAGTTAGTGCATGCCCTGTGGGCCGACAAGCTTACACAAAAGAAATCCATTGGCATGTCACCATATCAGCTTGTATATGGAACAGAAGCAGTGTTTCCTACCAACCTTGGGGTACCAGTGATTAAGCTGGTCCAGGAGTTTCAGATAGAAGAAGACAATATGGTGAGAAGAATAAACCAAACAATTCATCTCGAGCAGATAAGGGAAGAGGTCTATAACAGAGCTATCAAAATTAAGGAAAACATAAAGAAGCTATTTGACAAGAGAACCAAAGCTTTTGATTTCAAAATTGGAGATAAATTTATGAAGTGGGACTCAAGGAGAGAGGACAAAGGAAAGCACGACAAGTTTGATAGTTTGTGGCAAGGTCCATACATTATCTAGGCCACTATGGGTCCAAATGCCTTTTTTCTACAAGAATTAGATGGTACAGAGCTATTTGGGGGTCCTGTCAATGGCAGGATGCTCAAACACTACTTCTACTGATTTCCAATTTCCATTTTTCATTTCCATTGTACATACCATTGCAGTGTTTAGTTTTCAAGAAAGAGAGAAAATGTTCCAAAAAACAGAGAAAACGGAGAGGTTTAGACATGCTCAAAACATGGACCTCTGAAGTGAAAATATTGGCTCTAATATGATCAAAACCTGAGCCAAAGAAAGTAAAGATAGCTGGTTCAAACATGCCCAAAACCTGCACCAGCAAAGAAGAAAGAAGAATCAGCTCTAACAATCCCAAAATCAGAGCTGAAATGAAGAAAGAAAGTGACTCTAACAAGCTCAAAACTTGAGTCACAAAAGAAGAAGGATGCTTCAAGTTTCAGATTTCAAGCCTTCAAAGTTTTGTTTTCAATTTTCTGCAAGTTTCTGTCCATGTGCAACTATCTTTATGCCTTGGATCCACAAAAAACTAGAATTTCTAATCCTAGTTTGACTGTTTTTAAATTTCTGTTGTAGAATGTAGAGAAGAAATCTACTGGATAGTCTAATCCCAATAGATATTAGACTAGGTAAAGAAACATATGAGACCAACAGTCTAATCTGGTCTCATGGAGTGATAAGGGTAGAATTAGAATAGGTTTATTTTCTGTTTAGAAAAATAAATGATGTAAACGGTCTGCTAGTCCAAATGCACCCTAGAAGAAGAAAAGATGTTAGGATTGTAGGATAGGTAGGTAGATTGTTGGGGTTATGTTTCTGCTAATTGATGTCTTCACAATTGTGGCAGCTGAAAACCAAAAAAGAAAGGTGGCTCAAGCAGCAGGCATCTGGCCTACTCCAAATATCATTTCTGAATTCTTGACTCCTTCAAGAAGAAGCCATCCCCATGTGGAGCCACTGTTAGCCCCCTTTAAATTCCTTGACAAGCAAGCAAGGGGCTAATTTGTTTTATGAGCCTTCAAGGAATGCATTTCCCTTGAAAACACATCATCCTTGAAGCCTCTTCATGTTCCCTACCCTTTAATCTTTTCCCTTTGCTGTTCTGGAGTCAATAAATCTCACCGATTGTAAAAATTGTGCTCCAGAAGGCCTTTGTTTGCCCCTTGTATCCTTGCAAAATGTCCCATTTTACCATTTTTCCCCCTTTCACCCTCTAAATACCCCACAAAATCCCCTTTAAATCCTACATACACCCCTTGTTTGGTCCAACTCCCCTTTTTCCCTCTATCGTTTCCCTCCTTTCGCCTTAAATTGCATTAAAATGGGCCAAAAACCCACTTTATACATTATAATAGGCCTAAGACCCCTTGGGCTAAGTCCTAACCACTTCCTCTCCATGTGCCTCAGCATTAGAACCAAGCGCTAGCCCTTATCGATGCTTATCGCATCTTAAAAGATATATCTGCACAAGTCTTTGCCATGTTTGAGAAGTTCCGATGCGATTAGCCTGTCCATATAAACTCTGATGTGATCGGCCTCTATATAAATATACCGTGGGCCCGCCTTCACACTTAAAGCATTGAAAATCCTTTCCCGATCCGTTTTTTCCTTTGTAAAACCCAAAAACCCATCTATCCAAAGTTTGTTTGAAAAATGCAAAAATCACGTGTTAAATATCAAATGGGTTGATTAAAAAGACCGATCGCGCAATCGCATCGGAAATATCAAATGGGTTGATTAAAAAGACCGATCGCGCAATGACATCGAAAATATCAAATGGGTTGATTAAAAAGACCTGCATCAAACTTCCAAAGCGATTAGGTCTTACATATATAAACCTCTCCGCCCTTTAATCGCATCACATGTTTTGTTTTCAAACTCCAATCGATCTATCGCAACATTCTCCGATGTGATCGATCGCACCACTCCTCCGTGCTCCCCAATTGTGAACCCTCTGATGGCCCTCTCCACCATCGATCTGCTATTCCGATCCGACGGTCAAGCGCCAATCACACTCCCTGCCCCATCGCAATCAGAACTTTTGTAATGTGTCACCCTTGAACCTCCTGATTGCGATCTTCCGATCTAATCTCTGCTGTTGATTTTCCTGTTGATCCGACAGCCCACGCTCTCCCGCTTCTATCACAATCACGTTTTTCAAATGCTACCCCCTTCTTCCCTTTGCGATTGCGATTCCCCGATCCATTCATGACCGTCCATTTAATCCAAGATCCACAGTCATGATCTAATCACACCATCATCCATCAGGCTGTCAAACCACCCATTTCTCCCCTCCGATTGAATCGTGGCCATCGATCTCCTCCTGAGATCCGACGGTCCTGGATGAATCGCCCTCCACCCATGCCGGGTCCCACCACATATGATCGTTTTCATCACATTTTCATTCATTTTAATTCATTCTGCCTATTTTCATAAACCATTTCACGGATTAATCTCCGCCGTCGATCTTCATCACCAGACCATGATCTAACGGTCCACGCTCGTTTCTCCACCATAACCCTATAGGTTGGGGTCTACACCATTTATGCATTTTTCACCATTGAAACCACCATTGACCACCGCTGCGCTATCATTCCATCCGCCCTCCATAGCCATCCTCCCTATGCATGGATTTCATAACTGAGTTTCGTGTTTTGCAGGGCTATCAGGTGGTGAAAGCCGCCATGATTACACAGTATTTAATACAGTGGCAGAACGATAGGACTTGCATTCAAAGCACAGGGTTTGAACTCTGTAAAACCTCCCCAGAGCCATTAAAGCACAGATTTCACCATCAAGGACATAAAATAGAGCAACAGAGAATTTAAGGCAAGAAAATGAAGGTTTTGAGCCTTAACTCAATGGTTTAGAGGCAAAGCAGTAGATCGAAGACATCATGGAGCACACAGAGGGTACAACGTGCATAAATTTGTGTATATAAAGGTTTTCCACATCAGCAGAATGTTTTCCCCATAAAGGACATAGTGCCCATGCAACTTTTATTGTATACCATGTTCCTTAGAAGATTTCCACCCTGACGGAACAATCCTATGCTACCAGAGCATTTGTTATGCAGCATGGCAGACCTCAATGTTCCTTTTTGTTTATTCACCAAAGGCACTGCGGAGTACTGTAGCCAAATTGCATCAGGGTCATACCGAAGTGAATGGAAGCCTGAAGAATATTGCTTTTGCATCCAAAAGAGTGCCAGAGATAAATTTGCAGGATTTAAACAAAATAAGATTTAGCCTTCTTTCCTTTTCTGAGTTTAATGCTTCATTTAGTGTTTCACCTACCTCCTCTGCTCTCTTCAGCTATAAAATTCAAGAAGGAAATCATTGTAAAGGTTGTTGATTGGATATCTGAGAATTGCAAGTTGTTTCTTTGAGACATGTTCTCTGTATAAAGTTGTAAGATAGGCTGAGGAAGATGTTTTCAGACTGGATATCAAGCTATTGGTAATGTTGTACTTGACTGGTGTTGTTTTTTAATATGATAAGCACATTTATTTGGATCCTGATTTAAAGCAGCTGGTGATGTTTTTCTATATTTGTGTTTATTTCATTTCATTACATTTCTACTGGCTTGCATCAGAAACTTGGCATAGGATTTACCCTTGTTAGGTACCCTATGTTTCTTCTCTCTTTGCCTTTCATGTTTTCTACTAAATGTGTTATCTAAGAGTTGATTTTGGTTAATTTAACCAGTGTAGTGGATGACATTGCCTGCTAGCTTATGTATGAATTGAAGAAATCTGTTCTTAGATGTTCTTGTTAGGATTTAATTGAATGACTTGGGGACACTGGGAGGTATAGAACTTGTCTCTATCTCACTAGGATCCTTTTCAGTTAATTGAACCTTTTCCAAGATCCCTCAAGCTGGAGGCCGAAGCATTGAGAGTTCAAAGTCTCTCTCTGATCTCAGGTGTTCAACTTTGTGTTCTGAATCTTTAATGTTTCCTTGCTCTCACCTTCCCTCTTGCCTATCCTACCACACTATCATCTATGAGATCCAATGCTTTAGATGACTAGCCCAATTGAAAGCCTACATATTGATTAGCAAGTAAATCCTTTCCTGACTCCATTTCCCAATGGTCTTGAATGTCCCCTGGAATTATCTCTCCTTTGCCTAAATCCTCTTTGCTCAGCCTTGTCTTACATTGAACCCTTCTTTCCTGATTCTTAGCAACCAAACATACAATTAAAAAAACAAACTCCGAGCTTTATAACTAGCCTAATATATTAACCTTTGAACTTCCAAGACATATATCTTTGAAAATCATAGAGAGATCCCTCTCTGGACCCAGGAGGGCTAGATCCTGAGGTCTGAAAGTGGTTTGATGTTGTCTCATATTTTGGTATTGCCAACCTTGCCAAAACATGGGAACCCCAACACTTCCGATCTAATCTCCACCGTCGATTCCCCTGTTGATCTGACGACCCACGCTCTCCCGTTTCAATCGCAATCGCATTTTTCAAATGCTATCCCCTTTCGCCTGTTGCGATTGCGATTCCCCATTCTAATCTCAACCGCCCGTTTAATCTAAGATCCAACGATCGTGAACTAATCGCACCATCATCCATCAGACTGTCAACCCTCCCATGTCTCCCCTATGATTGAATCGTAGCCGTCGATCTCCTCCTGAGATCCGACTGTCCTGGATGGATTTCCCTCCACCCATGCCGGGTCCCACCACATACGATCGTTTTTATTGAATTTTCGTTCATTTTAATGCATTTCACCCAATTTCATAAACCATCCCACTGATTAATCTCCACCGTCGATCTTCATCACTGGACCATGATCGAACGGCCCATGCTCATTTCTCCACCATAACCCTATAGGTCACAGTTTACGCCACATTTATGCATTTTTTCACCATTTCTTCATCATTTTATCACCACTGCGCTTCCATCCTCTTGACTCCCCTACATCCACCACCTCCATGCATGGTTTTATTAACAGGTTTTTGTGTTTTGCTCGGTTATCAGGTGGCGAAAGCTGCCATGATTACACAGTCTTTAATACAATGGAAAAATGACAGGACTTGCATT
Organism: Pinus albicaulis; assembly: GCA_034641835.2. Taxonomy (NCBI): domain Eukaryota; kingdom Viridiplantae; phylum Streptophyta; class Pinopsida; order Pinales; family Pinaceae; genus Pinus; species Pinus albicaulis. Next base: position 99,141,131 of record CM076573.1, on the reverse strand, counting down.
AAAAGAACATGATTTGAACTCTGTAAAACCTCCCTAGAGCCATTAAAGCGCAGATTTCACCGACAGAGATAGAAATGGAGTAGCAGAGAGTTTAAGGCAAGAAGATGAAGGTCTTTGAGCCTTAACTCAGTGGTTTAGAGGCAAAGTACCAGATTGAAGACATCATGGATCTCTTAGAAGGTCCAACACATAGAAAACTATGTCATCAGGGTGGCTACATCAACAGGACGTTCCTACCTGTGAAGGGACAAAGCGCCCATATTGTTTCCTTTATTTACCGTTTTCCTGAAGAACTTTTAGCCTTAACCACAGTCCTAAGTTGTCCGAGCATTTTTTATACAACATGGCCGACCTCAAAGTCATTTTTCGGCCTTTTGTTAATTCACCAAAATTACTACATAGTATTATAGCCAGAGTGCATCAGAGCCATACTGGAGTAAATGGAAGCCTGAAGAAGATCATCCTTTCACCGAAGAGTGCCAGAGATAAATGCACAAAGATTAAACAGAATGGGCTTTTGCCCTCTTTCTTTTCTGATTTTAATGCTTCACTTATTATTTCACCTACCTCCTCTGCTCATATTTCAACTATAAAATTAGGAAGAAGCTCATTGTAAAGTTTGTTGATCGGTTATCAAAGAATTACAAGTTGTTTCCTTTGAGACATGTTCTCTGTGTAAAGTTGTAAGATAGGTTGAGGAAGATGTTTTCAGACTGAATATCATGCTATTGGTAATGTTGTACTTGACTGGTGTTGTTTTTTAATATGACAAGCACATTTCTTTGGATCCTGATTTAAAGTAGCTGGTGATGTTTTCCATCTCTATGTTTTATTTCATTTCATTACATTTCTTCTAGCACGCATCAGAAATATGGCATAGGATTTACACTTGTTAGGTACCCTATGTCTCTGCTCTCCCTGCCTTTAATTTTTTTCTTCTATATGTATATCTGAGGTTTGATTTCAATTGATTTAACCAGTGTAGTGGTTCCATATGCTGCTAGCTGATGTATGAATTAATGAATCAGTTCTTAGATGTTCTTGTTAGGATTTAATTGAATGAATTGGGAACACTGGGAGGTCTAGAAATTTTCTCTATCTCACTAGGATCCTTTTCAATTAATTAAGCCTATCTAAGTTCCCTTAAGCTAGAGGCCGAAGCATTGAGAGTTCAAAGTCTCTCTCTGATCTCAGGTTTTCAACTTTGTGTTCTGAATATTTAATGTTTCCTTGCTCTCACATTCCCTCTTGCCTATCCTACCACACTATCATCTTTAAGATCCAATGCTTTAGATGACTAGCCCAATTGAAATCCTGCATATTGATTAGCAAGGAAATCCTTTCCTGACTCCATTTCCCAATGGTCTTGAATGTTCCCTTGAGTATCTCTCCCTTGCCTAAAATCCTCTTTGCTCATCCTTGTCTCATATTGAACCTTTCTTTCCTGATTCCCAACAACCAAACATACATCAAACAAATGAAACCCGAGCCTTATAACTAGCCTAATATCTTAACACTGAGCTTCAAAGACATAAAACCTTTGCTTATATAGAGAGATCCCTCTCTGGACCCAGGAGGGCTAGATCCTAGGGTCTGAAAGTGGTTTGATGTTGTCTCATCTTTTGGTATTTGCAACCTTGCCAAAACATGGGAACCCCAACACTTTTATGGAGGAGTGGATATTAAATGAGGAATTATGCAGTTTTGGAGGGAGATTGATTTCATGAAAGAAATGACCTAATTGAGTGGGGCCAAGGGAAAGGAAGCTTATAATCTATATAAGGAAGAGGATGGAAACCATATGGGGTTATGTTTTGAGATTATCATTTTGATATTGGTTTATTTAGACTTTAGATCCTTTAGCTGTTTAGCGGGGTTTGCTGTGCTGTTTAGCACAAGGGTGTTCCTGATCAGGAATCCCTACCTCATCCTCAGGGAAGGAGAGGTTCATTGGGTTGCATTTACTCATTCCAGCATTCTATCCAAGCTACCTCCTTCAGCTACATCGCAGTTTATATTTAGAGCTGGGTTGTGTTGCAGGGTGCAACAAAGGAGGATCACATAGAGCCAATTTTGGGCTTGCTTTGCAGTGGAGAGGTAGCCTATCCATTGGAGGATCAACAAGGAGGGATTCTGGGAATATTTATACATTTTTGGCATCATACCAACCATCTATCATCCCTCATAGTGCAGTTACAAACTAGTTCTGCGTTATTTTCAGAGGTAATTGCTAGGAGGGTTCATTAAGCTTATCAAGAGGGTCTATTTCTGAATAGAGGGATCAAAATTCTATTGAAAGATACCACTGGAGGAAGAAATTGTCATTTCAGATCTGTCATAGCCTCATTCTATTTCAGTTCCAGTTTGCAGTGACATATCAACCCTAGGGTTATTGTCACATTGTATATTTTTGTTGGTATTTCTAGCAATCTTTTCTGGGTTGGCTAGAAATCATGTATTAGAGCCCTTATCTTCTTTTTTGGGCATTTCTTTATATCTATAATCCATATCACATTTATGTATGATTACAGCAGTAGATACACTGATATAGAAAACGATGTCACTGCTTTTCGATATTCTATACAGTAGCAACAACTCATGTGCTTATTGTTCCGATATTTGAAGGCTTGTTTTTATTGCTTGAGTGGCTTGACCCTCAAGATATTTTTATATATAGTTGCTGATATATGAATAAAATTATGGCTGCATATTGATCCCTCTTATGACATGTTCATAGTTTATGTTTTTTACATTATTATGTCTTGAATTACTGTTATTTCCATTTTGGAATATTACAGTGGTATTAGAGCATAATCTTGGCTTAGCCTATGCATTCAGCTAATATGTCACCATAAGAAGAAGCTTCGCACAAAGAAGAGGAGATGTATAGAAAAAACAAAGAAAAGACTCCATTATTTGGAGGAAGAGGGGTAGAGGAGCTCTCAAACCTTCTTTTTCAAACTATGCAGAGCATCAAGGGAGATATCAAGAAGATGAGAAGGGAGATGTGTAGAGAATCTCCAAGAGAGTTTGAATCTAAATAAAAATGTAGATTTTTACATGATGAGTGTGAGCATGAAGCCACACATTATGATCCACAATGCCCATATTTACTATGAGGGAGATGGAAAAATAAGAAATTCCAAAGAAGGAGACTCTTAGTGATTATCTGCAAGAATATGAATCTCAAACTAAGAGGTTCAAAGGTCACATCAACTTCCAAGAGTTTTGCAAGATAAAGGAGGAAAGGATCAAGCAGCATGATGTGGGTAGATTCTTTATATCTACTTTTGATGGTTCACCTAAATGTTCATCTAGGGCTTGGGTGGAGGAGCTAGACACCTATTTGCAGCAACACCAAGTTTCAGAGAATGAATCCATAAAATTTGCAGTGTTGCATTTTGAAGGTAAGGCCTATGCTTGCTGGATATTTGAATCTTTTTCATTAAAAAATGAAAATACTTCTACTTATTTAAATTTCATTAGGAGAATAGTGGAAATTTTTGATGAAAAACATTCAGAAACACCTTTGGTAGAGCTAAAAAAACCAAAACAAACAAAACCTTTACATGTATTGGAAGAATATATAAACCCAAATCCACTTCAGAAAACTGTTGAAGAGGCTAATATCTTGCATAATACCTTGCTATAGGCAAGATATATATCTCATACTCCTATAAAAGAGGGCATGGAGATCCTTTTTTCAAAAGAGGATCGTCTTATTGAAAAATTTCCCATTCATATTGAAGAGGAAGAGAAGGCTGGGGGCATCAACGCTGTCATATCTAGAGCTTATCTAACACCTCATGTAGAGGAAGATGGAGCACTTGCTCCAATAAGAGGAATTCTTGTATCATTGCAAGAAGTTCCAAAGGATCTCATATGTGGAGATCAAGGCACAATCCATGAACAACATGTGCCACTATTGATAGATTGTGAAACCTTGCGGATGAAAGGAGAAGGTAGGGAGGATGAACAACATCATATGATGAGGAGCACACACCCCTATCTATTTCATAAGGTTTATGCACAGAAGAGGCAAACTAATTTACACAGTGAGGGCAAGGAAAAAGTTGTCCATTCATATATGCAGTCTACTCTTGATATTGATGTCTCATTGCATGGAGAGGCATTCCACCGGGGAGACCACTAGATCAGAAGATAATGAGGGATGCTTCACATTTCGCTGCACCCCTCATTGATTCCAGAGGGGTGAGGACCTTGGGAGGACTAGATACAACATAGAGAGTCTGGTATAGACTCAAGGAGGAGAGATGCACTCTCCCATTTTCAGCATTACCCACTCTCACTACATATTCTGCGCTGAAAGAAGTTACTGTAGTGATGGAGGATGGCACCGCCATGTTGCAAGGGAGCTGCTCCATTGGTTTGGAGAAACAGAGGGTACTTCCCCTAAGGAAGGAATCCTCCATATATTGGAGTAGATGGAGGACACTCATGCTTACATTGGCCAAGATCAAGAGGTTCTTTTTGGATGGTAGCTTCTCATGGGAGGCCAAATTCCAAAGGCCACCACTTCTACTTGAGCATGAGCAGCTGCATGATGAGCATGGTAGCACTTTGGAGGATGAATTGGGCATGGGGGATGTCAAAGGAAAAGACAACAACATGTGGGAAACTTCACATTTCAGATCTACAACGCTGTCCCTTAGGTGGATTGATCCATATTGGATGTCTCAACTTTTGGTAGAGTACTCCAAGGATGTTGGTGCTTGCATGATGCTCGATAACCCAGAGGGAGATGACAGATACATGGTGGATGATGATGTCATATATTCTTATGGCATAGTCTTATAGATTAGAGCTTATAAGCTCAAGGAGAAGCTGTTACATGAAACAAACGTGGAATTTCTTTCCATGCACTTTTCTAGGATGGAGGAGTTCACTTGGGAGGTGTTGAGGCCTCGAAATTTAGTGAAAAAACATGGGGGATAATCACCCAGTCCAGACCTTAAAGAAGTTCCTTTTCTGTTTGGAATAGTGGCTCCGATTGGTATAACTAGGTCCAGTTATCTTCTCTCAATCTCCATTGGCTTAAAATATTACTTTTATCTATCAATGGGAAAGAGAAATCAGATCATTTCTCTTGCCGATCTGACAAGAAAGTGATCCTTAAGCTAATTTGGGCTTAGCCAAGCCACAACTAAAGTTTTGCCTCTTTGGGAAGATGACCTTTTAGGGATGTAGAATTTCATCTATATGCAATATTATTCTAAGATGCAAGAAAAAGAAACTATTTTAATCCTATCTCAATTACGCAGATATAGATCTATCCCAACTGAGGGCAAGATGTTTTAAATAATTGAGATTTAAATATGTTTGTTTTAAATGAATATCAAGCTAGAAAAGTAGTCCAATTAACTGATATTGTGAACATGAAACACGTTCTATCTAGAGACCTCTTAACTAAAATAATCAATCAAAAACACTCAGGAAATAGTTATCAAAATGATATTGATCATTTAATCAGTAACTTGAATAATTAAACAATAACATCCAGAAATAGTTCACAACATATCACTATTCAATAAATAAGTTTCGTAAGACAGATTTTTGAATAGATGTTTACTCAGAAATGATAATTCAACCCATAAGAGTAGAGACAAATAATAACATAAATTGAGGCAAATTACTCATACCGACAAAAGTGCACAGGTATGCGAGAAAATTGACACATTCATATTATCATAAAATGAAACCAGAAGTTAAAATAATAGTATTATAAATACCAATTTATTAAGTCCATTTCTCTAGCTCTGGTTTCTAATAGTCTTTTACAATGCCTGAACTTCTGCTTTCAAAATTAGAGCTACAGTAGTGCAAGACTTTGTTCATTATACATAACTCAGAATGTAAAAGAAAAACCTAAATAATCTTCAGATATGAGATTCCTCTCCTCTCACCCCACACCTCTAAATCCTCTAGACAATAGTTCCATCAAGAATTCCAGAATTGCAGAGGAGAGAAGCCCCTTATTACATTTTGCAATCTCCTATTTATACTATTTACAAAAGGATTTCTTCATAAGAAAGTTTGATTGAAGAGTGGTTTTGCTCAATCAATTTTCATTGGTTAAAAAATTTTTATTCAATTGTTGGAGCCTTCTTATTGATTGAGATCTTCTTATTCTCATTTCTTCAACTGTTTTCCTGCAAAAACAAATCAAAAACAAAATTAAAATGAAAAAATAAAATCAAAATGCAAAATCTTAGAAAAATAAATCCAATTAAAACTTAATTAAATAAATAATTGAAAAGGAAATATAGGCTTCATTTTGATGTCTGTGCTAATCTAATTGACCAAGGAGAACATAGACGAATGGATTTTCACTCATAAAAAGTTGGGGCAAATTAAAATGCAAAAAATAAAACTCAGAAAATTGGTTTTGTTTAAAAAACTCGGAGCTTGATATTATGCTGAATTTTAGACTCAATAAATGATAAAATAAGGAAATGAAACCTCTTCAAGAATAATCTCCATAATTATATCTTTCTAATGAGCTGCTCGGGCCTCATTTGGCCAAGTAAAACTCCATTTATGAACCTCTAAAGTTGGTATATTAAAATTGCCAAAAATCTGGAATTTTTATTGCTTGGGCTAAAAAATCAAAATTTTAAATTAAATTCTAATCCTAAATTATATTATGATAATTAATTAATTAATTAATTATAATTAACTGTAATTATATTATTCATCTAATTTAGTTATAATCTAATTCTAAATTAAGTTATAATTATCTATTAATTAAGTAATAATTAAATTATTAATTTTAATAAAAAATAATTGAAAAATAAAATTAAACTAATTAAAAAATAATTTATTGATTAATTAAAATATTAAAATATTATATTAATATTATAATTCAAATTATATTAAAATTATAAAAAATATTATAATTAAAATATAATATTAATTTATAATATTATATAATAAAATTTATTTTAATTAATAATTCACAGAATATAAAAATGCACACCATGTGAGAGGGAGAGGAGGAGTAGAGGGATAAGGCGGAAGATCGTGGAGGGACGAAAGTAAAAGTAAGTGACGCGACAGGAAGGGGTCAATCGCAAATTGCAGAGTTAAAGGCTTACCACAAATCGCAATCAGAGACGGTTAGCGATACATGTTTTCGCAATAAAATAGTAAGATATGCGATTTGCGATGGGAGTGATGTGAGGGTAGGTAGGTAAGGGTCCCACATGATATCACATCAGCATTTCGGAAGAATAGCACATGAAGGTGTTGAATTTTTTTTTGCGATGACCGATATGCAAAAATGTAAGGGATCTTACCAAAGGTTTTAAGCAGTGGTTTGATGGGTGGTAGAGCTGTAAGGTGAGGGAGTGATAACGTGAGGGAGTGAGGTGGAGGGTAAGTGAGGTGAGCGTGAGATGAGCGGGAGTTATAAGGTGGACAAAAATTTTAGATAAAATTTTAAAAACTCATTGTATAAACCAAAATCGCAATCCACAATCGCAATTTTTTAAAGATTGTTTTTTGTTTGATTTTGAAAATTACGATATGCGATGTGAGATGTATCACAGCGCAAGTTTTTTATTTCAGCTTTTTAAAAATATATGTATTGTGAAGTGGGGTCCATAAGGGATTAACCATCCTACAAATTAGACTTAAGCCATTTTGAAAATTTGGGGTTTTGGGTTTGGCAATTTGTTTTGAAATAACAAGTTGGAGTATATTACCAATATCCCGAAATATATTTTTATCTGTTGTACAATTTAGCTGGCTCATTTTGTAGGACTATTAATAAAAATGAAAAAATTGTAAAAATGAACTAAAAGTTAATATTTACAATGAATGACTATTTTAACTACGAGAATTAAAATATTGGTACACTTTATACATTTTTTAACCCAAGTGAGAAAATGATCAAAAATTCAAAGGAGTGTCATTTACAAACTGTTTGACCAAATGAAGTGAAACATGTATCATTGGAAAGCTTATGAAAAATCAGATTCAATAAAACAATCAAAATAGAAATCCAATGAAAATGAAAAATGACAAAATTACAAAATAATTAGCTTATGAAAAATCCTAAAAGGTGTTTAGCCAAGAATTTTGTAGAAAGGGTCCCAATTATTTGAAGTACATTAGTAAAAAATGGGGGGGTTTTGTTTTACCACAATAATGGCTACATGCAGGAGAAGAACCAATTATCTCTGACTAAAGGTAATGAACTTAAATTTACTCAAAGGTTAAAAATAATGGAAATCACGAAATTGTATAGCAGTAAAACATTTCCATAGGTCCTACATAGATAGATTAAGAAATGTGAGTTTGTAAAGATAAGTACTTAAAACAGACTCGAGTAAAAGTGATGAATCCAAATTTGGGGAAATTTGTTTTTTTGTTTTTTATTTTTTTCTCATGTGAAAAATAGAAGAAGGTAGAGATAGGAGTTTTTGATAAAGGATATATCCATTTTTTTATTGTATCTGACATCGCTTCGCTTCCAGCGAGCCTGAACAGTACTACGATGAAGTTGTCTTTTATGCCATATAAGCCTAGTCTCGTTGCTAGTGAGCATCCATAGCCTCGACGGGTTTACTTATTTTTCCCATGCTTCCTCTTTTTATCACTCTTTTGATAAACACATTTGCAAAAATTTTATTTATGATATATTTGAGTAAAAGATGTGGGATGGTAATAGAGATTTTATGTTTAATGGACATAGTAATTTCATAATGTTTGCTCCAAATTCTTTCCTTGAAACTATCAATCAGAGGATTTTTATGTGGAGGGGTGGGAGGGATTCATTGAATTAAACTCAAATTAGTTATTTCCTCGAAAAAGTAAACTCACTCACTTAGAAAGGATGTGTGTTCCTCCACGAAAAATATTTAAAGAAAGATAGTTTTATGTTTCCATAAAGATATGCCTTTAATGACAAACGAAATTCACTTAAATGGATAGAGTAAAATATTTATCATGTATGTCAAAAACTGTAAGATAAGAAAAATTCCTTTCACATAAATCATGACAAAGTCACCAAAATCAAATAAAAAATGAAAACAAAAGAAAAATAATTCCTAAACTAAAGTAAGAAAAGAAATCAGCAAATAAAAAATGAAGAAAGAAAAATTGAAAGAAAAACAAAATTTAAAAGCTAAACTCTAACAAGATCGCTTATATAAACTTTTCAACAAAGTATTATAAAAGAAAATAAGTATATCTACATTCATTCCTATGGTGAGATTTTAAATTTTTTATCTTGCAGAGTTATATAAAAAAAAAGCTCTCAAAAAGTAGAAGGTGGATAACAGTTATGATAGATAATATCTTGAATGAGAAGTTTCTATCTGTTGCAAAATTCCTTTTTCAAGGAAAAACCTACATAAAAGCATCTTAACTATTTTCTAATAAAATTAATGTTTTAAAGAAACAAACTAAAGGTTCAGAAACTCCCCAGTCTAGCTTGTTTGATGAGGATCATTACTACTTCTCTTAGGAATCTCAAAGAGCAAAAAGAAATTTTTAAAACTGATCTGGTAGAGGTGCGAATGATTCATGAATACCTGTAGAAACAAAGTTCAAGATCAACGAAGACTACAACAAAAATGAAGAAATGTGAATAAATGAAAGTGGGCATATGAAACTTACAATTGGAGAACTACATTTAATCTTACTTGAGAAAGATAATTTCCTCTAATGCAAGTTAACTTATTTCTTGAATGAGAATTAAAAGAATGAAGAAGTTTTATTGACCTAAAATCATTATTTATTAAATCTAAAGTAAAACAAGTAGTAAACTAAAAGAAATCAATGTTTCATGTTCAAAGAATCAGAAATAAATCGAATCCATCAAAGATGAGGGTGAATATGTGCTTTATGAATTGAAATGATGAATGTTCTTTTTTATTCTTCCATTCTGAATTTATATCAGCCCCAAAGTATTAAAGTTGATTCAAAATCACGAATAATGTAACAGTATATAAAGAGGATTTGAATCTCTATATGATAAGTATGGAGAAAAATTCAGAATAAAAAAAAAAATTTAAAAAATATGAATTAATCATCAATACATTACCATGCTATTTTTTTTTTTGCATCGTGAGATTCTTTGCCATACATAAATTAAAAAATATGATTTCCATCTTTGCCAATATGCGATTGAATTTTTTTATAATAATTAAAAGACAATGGTGGAAATTCAAATATCTAAGTTTATCACATCAAAAGATCTTGAAGACAAAGCTTTATTTGTGTTTAGTAATGTGATAAAATCATTGTGATGGAAATGTCGCGTGATGAGCATGTGCAATGAGAAACTGTGAAGGGATGAATGCGATATTGGAGAATAGTCATTTCAGAAGATTAAAGCTTGTGAATGAAATGAAACGTCGATATAATTCTTGTGATAATGAAAATGCGATAAATGACTGATGCAACGTGACTGCAAATATCAAAATATATGCGTGGAACTTTGGTTTTGTGGCCCACACAAATGGTGAACAATCACGCATGGTTGCACTTTGCATCTTTCATAATTTACCTTCCCGTAGATTTCACAGCTTAACACTTTTGCAATTTTACGATTTTTAGATTTCTCAATTCGCAACGAACTCCACATCGCTCATTGCAAATTTTATCATTTAGCATATTACTTATCTCGTGCGATATGCGATATGCGTAGCATTGCATCAGAATATCCTTACCTTGTCTTTTATCACATCGCAACTAATATAACTTACTGGGTGAAGTTTTAACAATAACTGCTAAAATTGACGATATGCAAAATATAATTTCGTTGATGCGCCGATGTGCAATGAAGAACAAACCCGATATTTTTATTATATGAATTGTAATTTCATTTTGGATCCGGGACATCAGAATTTTTAAATATATGCCCCTACCAAATTTGCGATTTATAAATTGACGCGATATCTGTATATAAAGAGGATTTAAATGTCATATCGAGTCTGGGTTATATGAACATCGCAATTTTGGTAAAGTAATTTTATCGAAAAAATGAGCGAGAATGAATATCAGAAGATATGCATCGAAGGTTTCCTATTGAGAATTGTTAAGAATTTCCTTTGATGGAATATTGCGATACAAATAGTTGGGATATGAATGATGTGATATCAGATAAAAAGATCATCGGAAATCAGAGGAAATGCGTATATCGGGGATTTGATATATTTAGTTTATGTTTATTTCGGAGCCTCCGATATGTGAATGGCGATATATGATGATACATATGTGGGGCTGATGATTTCTTTAAAGTATTCAATTCAAAAATAAAGTGAGTGTTTTAAATTTGCTTTAAAATAAATAATCCTTTAATATTTTAATTAATCATCAGAATATATGATTGGAAATTATTTTTACCAGATCTTCCTTATGAAAAGAGTTATGAAATATAACGGTTTGATATGTTTCCTTTGACAATTCATTAAGTCTTATCAGGATTTCAATAAATATAAGCAAAATTTAGATATCCTTCAAATTTCAGATGAATAATAAATACTTTCCTGAACATATTGGAGATTTGAAAACAAAGGTTGACTTCTTGCTTATCTCTGATCTACACGATCAAATTAATGAAAATATGGAAGAATTTTGATTGTAAGTTTACCTCATGAATCTTCAAGTTCTCCCAAATTTTCTCAAAATTTGCATAATTTCAACATCACCTTCTTATTTTAAGTTAAATTCTAAGTAATGATTTTTTTCAAATTACATCCTTTCCAAAATTAAATTAGAAGACAAGAGTGGTAAAAACTAGTTCTTAGAATTAGTTATGAATAAAAAATTGTCAAGTAGTAGAAAATTCTTGGACTTTCTTCATGTATGATCAATGTTATGAATTTTGAAAAACAAGAAAGTTGAAGGCTTGACAGATAAGTATGATCAGATAATTCAAGAGCTTCTAAAAATTCTCTAGGATTTTTTTCTATAATTGAAATGGGATGTCCAAAAGAAATTTGATTCATTACTTGTTTTATTGAAAATTTGAAATAATGAAATACATGCAAACAGAAAAGAAAATTAATCTATTCCTATATCTAACTGAATGAAGGAAACATGATTAGGCATAATCATACTTCTAATGTAACCATGTAAGCATTTTAATTCCTGCATGCATGTACATGTCAAACATTAGTAAAAATGAAAATATAATTAAACTAGAAAAACTAGATCTAAAAGCAGAATGTATCTTTATTGTTAGTAGATTATTCACCGTTACCTTCTCTTAAAATGTCCTTTCCAACTGAATTTCAATTGGATCATAGAAATCTGGATGGATTTCCATTATTGAGTGGGAGAGGTTTAAAAGAGAAGATGACAGGCTAGGTTCATGTAGAAATGATTTTTCAGAAACAATGGCCTGTGTGATTTTGTTGGTGTTATATTTAAGTGCTAAATTATTAACAATCTTCCGTGAAGGAAAAATTTCCAAATGTTTTTCAAATGATTCAATGAAAAACAGATGGAAGTGTGCTAGATCTAATGGAAGATTATTAATTGAATTAGATTACTGGTCATATTGTGAAAATATACTCTCTCGTCGGCACTACTCTTGAGAAGTAAGAAGTAATTGATAAGGAATGAACATCACTTGAAATTGGAATTTTAATAACTTTTGATGTTCATAATTATGATTTGAAACTTCATTTTTCCATTGAGGTAATGCAAAAATTGAGTGTTGAAAATTGAGCTACTCAATATGCCAACATAAAATATCTAAAAATTTAGGACTATAAACAAAAAATAAATCTAAAGTTAAAAATAAATGTTGAAATAATAACAAAATTGAATCATAGTTTACACTAGTGTTACAATTATTGTTACAACACAATTGGGAGTGACTTAAAGTAATTTCCTCTTCACAAGAATTGGGAAAAATAATGTAATTATAATGATTGATGATACCCACTTGTGAATTAAAGAGAAGGAAATGAGTCTGACTAGGAATGCAAGCTTGATCATCATATAAATCATAGATTGGAATGGTTTCTTGAATGCTGAAATCATATGCATGATTATTTATTTGAAAATGAGAACTATTTCAAACAATTTCTGAATTAGATCGTTCTTCATTTTCACATGTTATTAGACTTATATCATGAAGATTCAATTATAAATAAGACAAATCAATATCCTCAATGTCAAAGTAGCTATCATAAATGAATTCAAGGAATTCATTAAAATTTTCTTCGATTTTATTCAATGTATCAAAACAAGAAGGAATATTAAGCTCATGTCCATTAATGCTAGAAGAATGATCATTAATTAATTCTCTATCTTGAAAAAAACTAATTAGCAATTCATTTAGATCAGCCTCTCTGTTTTATGAAATATCTTTAATGTGAAGAGAGATTATATTACTATTAGAAAAATTATCAGGATAAAGAGAAAAATATGAATCCGAAACAATGCATTTGAAAATATCCCTATTTGAAAACTCTTGTGTATTTTCTTCATTGAAATTTTTAGATTTAGGATCATTTAATTGGCTACTTATGCTTTCTTGAAGAATGTTTCTTTATTGTTCTGAATTTGGAATCTGTTCATCATAAGAAAATTCAAAATTTTTTATAGTAGACATTGTTGGGTATACGACCAAAGTCCCACATTGACTAGAAGTGGGGAGGATCATGGGTATATAAGGATGGACAAATATCTCCATTGGTATGAGGCCTTTTGGGGTAAAGCCCATAAGCAAAGCCATGAGGGCTTAGGCACAAAGTGGACAATATCATACCATTGTGGAGATATGTGGTGTCCAGAATCACAACAAGTGGTATCAGAGCCATGCCCCGAAGTTAGCGAAGTGGATGAATCCTCGAATGCCGAACGAAGGTGGTGGGCTTGGGTAATATCACGATGAGATCCATGGATGAGCTCGGTTAGATAGGCGGTATGCTCCGGATTCTTCATGGACGTGTCCTGGTCCCAACACGGTGAAGAGGAGTTGACCTGGGATAGAGCAAGCTCTCGAGGCAAGTGGTGCTCCATGTAAGGCGTGTGCTTCCAACGCATTGGAGCAGAGAATCCTGGTTGGTAGAGAGTGGATAGATGGATAATTGTTTGAGGGGAGGCTCGATGGTCCTTTGTTCGAGGGGAGGATTGTTGGGTATACAACCAAAGTCCCACATTGACTAGAAGTGGGGAGGATCATGGGTATATAAGGATGGACAAATATTTCCATTGGTATGAGGCCTTTTGGGGTAAAGCCCATAAGCAAAGCCATGAGGGCTTAGGCCCAAAGTGGACAATATCATACCATTGTGGAGATATGTGGTGTCCAGAATCACAACAGACATTGGCCAAAGAGATTGCATATCAAATAATTGAGGTAAATTCCTCATGGTAAATTCAAGAAAACTTGCTTCATTTGAGAAATTTGCTAGTCCTTTTCTCTGATTAATGATTTAATTTATAATGCTTTATGAATGGTTGCATCTGCGTAAGCACTTGAAAATTGAGAGAGTTTATGAAGTTCTTCCTCTGGAGACGATTGTGTCTCTTTCCAAAGGACTTGCATTAGTGTTACATTTCGATTTAGTTCTAGAGATTTCTCCATCCTTCACCTCTTATTTGATCTGGTCATGACAGCTTTATGTTTTTTACTATAGAATATTTCCAATGGAGGTACTTCCTCAATGTTGAGGATTATTTCATCAATGGTGAAAGCTCAGATGATTTCCATGTCTTGGGTGGATGTAGCTTCTCTATTCTCTTATATATCACTATTTCTTTGGCTTTTACTTTGCTCCCCACCTTTTTTACGAACCTCTGTAGTGAATGAGGTTTCTTTTCTTTCTTCTTGAATCTTTGAATTATCATTATCAGTACAAATGTGTTGTACACCTGGCTCTACTATAGAAGCTACTCAGTTTGTAGTTCCAAGAATAAGCACGACATCTAACTTAATAGTATCATGAGTTGTCGGAGTATCAGCTATAGATAATACCTTCTCAAACTCTTCCTAGTCTTGGGTGAGTTTTTCATATTGCTCAATATTTTCAAATCTTGTATCTGCAATTGGTACCTAAGATGGAAACTATTGAAGCTACAATCTATTCTATCTTTGGTGCTGGTCTTTGGAACCAATATTTTGACATATGAGCATTTCTTTATTCTCGATATTCTTTTAAACTTAATATGTCTTCATGACTGAGTCTTTCTGCTGCAATTTTCTGAACTCTAGAAAATTCGGAAATTGACTCAAACATATCGTCAAACATCAAGTTCTCTTGAAAATGATCGAAGCTTGAACTTATTTGTTATTTCTCTAGAAATACCATAAGAATCATAATTTCTGTTGGGAAATACTGGGAATTTAAACGGTTTTAATCGATTAATTTGAAGACATGAATGCTTGAAATTATTTAGTGCATATGAGCCACATGAAAAAGGAAAATTTGGTCAAATGGTCGTTTTGGCATCCTTCAAGAATTTTTTCAAATCATTGCCAATTATTTGATATGCAATCTCTTTGGAAAGCTTGACATTAATAAAATTTTTCCTGAATGGCTATCGTTATTGAATGCTGCTGTTAATGCTACTATTATGGATTGGGCGAAGATATTATTTGACAACTTAGCCACGGCTATTTTGAATTATTGATCTAAGCGAACTGTTTCTCAGAGGATTTATCCTCCTTTTTATTTATCTTCTTATGTGATGGATTCAATCTGTTATGTTTCTAAGTTTCTGTTAATGGGTTGGAAATGGACAACTCAAAATCCCCTACCCATTCATGTTTATCACAAAGAGTTGTGGGATTCAGAGTTCATTCTCTATTTTTACAAGATTTTCCATGGCATCATGTTGCCCCTGTACAGAATATTGTATGATAAGGATGCTCCAAGGTTTTCTCCTAAAGCAGAGGTGGACATCCTACCTGTTGAGAGATGGTTTGGAGAAGAATTGTTTACATATGTTAGGGTTTTTGGAAGTTTTTCTTCCCCTCATGTTTTACCATTGTATGTTCCTGATAAACTCATCGTCCAAGAAATTTCTTATCAAACCTGCGGAGAAGGAGATTTGACTAAAGAGTTGAAGGATAAGAAGAAGGTTATCTGGCCTCAATTTCCTGTGGCTTGTGGGGCATTTTCATTATTTGATGTTGGTCATGCATTTAAAGAATTAAACAATATTACATGTTTACATTTGTTCAAATTTCCAAGAAGACCATTCGACCCATATGATATTGTTAAAAATTTCACTACTGCAGTCAAGATAAGAGTGTTTTCTAAAGAAGAAGATTTATTTGATGAAATGTTCCAAGAAAAAGACACACTTAAAGAAATTCTACATTCATCTCAAATACGTTTTCCTTCAACAGAGTTTCAAGAATTCAAAATATATAGAGAAAGAAGGTTAACTACTATCCCTCTGGATAAATTGCGCTTGGAACCCGTAAGGGAACCAACTCCTAGTGTCAGTCTCAGTAGAAGTTCAGGTACAAACAGATCTAAGTCAAAGTCCGGAAGGGAAACCTCTGAACACTCTAAAAGTGAAGGGTCAGTAAGAGATACTGCCCAGTCTAAAGAACTCTCACAATAATAGATTTCAACCTCTCCACAGTTAAATATTCCCCCTCTCATTGTACAACAATCATCAGTTAGAACTAAATTGGATAAGGAATGGGAAACATTGAATGATTTGATTAATATTGAAGCACAAAACACACAGACACCTGTGAGAAATTTACAGAAAACAATAAATATAGTCACAGGATTAACTACCAATGTCTCAGAAATAGAACATATTCCTATAACCCCATCCTCTGAACTCATGCTCAAGATAGATGAAATTCCTCCTCTTGATGTATTATATAGTCCACAACACAAGGTAGTGGTAAGAAGACAAAGGAAGAAAAGGAAATTTGAAAATGTTCTCTCTCATGATGCAAAACACCTAGATGTTCTATGGCAAGATACTACTACTGATCCAACTGAAAATCTCACTAAATTATCTCAGATCACAGGAACTTATGCCTCTGCAGCCATTGACAAAGCATCTGAGGTACGACAATTATTGAATGAGAAAGAAGATCAGGTACAGGTCTTGCAACAACAGCTGCAAGAAGCCAATGCTAACAGTGAAGCTCAGAAACAACTTGAAAAATTACAACAAGATTTTCAACAAATGTAGATTGGATATAAGAATAGTTTGGCGAAAAAAGAGAAACAAGTACAAATTATGTAAGAAATGCACAAAGATGATCCCAAGCTCACAGAATTTATCACAAATTCTATTTCCTTAAATGACCAACTACTGCAACAACAATAAATATTATGCCAAAGAATATCAAAATGGAACTCTTATTGTGAAGAAAGTGATAAAATCACTAATCATGTTGTAGATTTACGACATGATTATGATTTTACTGAAAAAAGAGTTAATGACTATTTGGCTTGGCAAGAAACAGAAAAAGGGAGAAAAGTAGGTGCACCTATAATCAATCAAAATAACAAAGAAATACTTTTTAATAATTGGGATGCACAGATCAAGAAAGCAGAGCAAGCGGCAGAAGAAGCAGCCACAACAGCGAGAAATATTATTGATTGTATAAATGAAAATTTACACAAGGAAAATCTAATCTCTGAAACTACTCCAGGATACCTACCAAAATCACAGCAACTGCAGACAGACTGGAAACAGAAAGCCCAAGAAAAGGCAGAATTGATTAAAGGATTAACAAAGTTAAATTGGGATTCTTACTGGACATGTCTGGTAAAACCACACAGCTAGTGTATGACGCTCAAGTGTATCATTAATTCTGCCGAGAAGATAGCACCAACTCTTGCCGATTCCATTTTGACAGGACAGTTAAAGTCTAAAGTCAGCCAGCCTATTCTTCTCAGATTAATGCTGAATGCTTACAATTCCAAAGAACAGATTCACAATTAGTTAGTTGTTAAATTTTAATTTTAGATTTAGTACTAGTTTTGATTTATTTTTTACTACAAAGAGGATGGTCATTTAAACCGTATCCTACATTTTTGTAATAATTATTTTTATATTTAGTTAGTAGTATTTAAACCCTTCTCATGCATTTAGAGAGGGGTCCTGAAATTTTTCAAAAACTTGTCCTCAGAACATGCACTTTTGCACCCTCATAGGAGGTTTTGATGAATGAATGGAACAAGATTTATTGATATCTGCATTTAATATCTACTACTGATGTTGCACTTTTGTACTCTTAGTGGATGTTGGATTAAGAAGAGATAAGTCATTATTGCTTGAAGCTCATAAGTAGAATTAGTTATAAATGGTACTTTTATCTCTTAACTATTTCTACTTTTGTGTTAAAGTGATATTAATGTTCAGTTATTTATATTTTAATGCTTGAATGCTTGAGTTATCATTTGGCACTTTTGTGCGGTGATAGCTATTTATTTATGCTTAATGTATGAATAGCTTATTATGCGATATGTTTTTCACAACTGTTTCATCTAACTTTTTATATGAAGTGGTTTATCTTTATTGAATTCTTTTATTATAAAAGTTGAATGATTTTTATTACCAATTGTTATTTGAAATCATTTTAGATTGCATAAATAGAAAGATTACATCCCAAGTTAGTTTAGAATTAGATATTTCTGTTTAAATTAGAATAAAATTTATATGTTATTAGATTAGAAATAGAATAAAAGCATTTCACTTAGGAACTTTTTAGAAAGGAAATATCAATTCTCAACACACACACACATATTGGGAAAATGGTCCCATTATCCCCAATTAGACCCACTACACTAAACGGAAAAGCAGCTGCTAACCAAGGTACTGACCGGGTGGGTATCCCCCTTGTTGTAGACCCAATTTTCGAGGCTTCAACATATTTGGCGCTAGAAGGAAGGCCACAAACTATGAATGGAAAGTAAGTCAAAATCTAAATACCATTCTGAGAGTAAATCGCCCTCACTATCTCCTCCCACTTCTCCATCACAGTCAGAATTTTTAAATCTAGAACCAAAAGTCGAAAGAACAACAGCCACTGCTACAAACCGTGATTTTTCAGAACAATCTACTATTGAACCTCCTGAAGTTGAATCTTTGATTCATAAACTTCAGCGATTTTCAATATCACCTCAAAGATCTGATAAATCTCAAAGCAGTGTGACTTCGCAATATAATCCTTCTCATCGCCTTACCAGATTATAGAGCGAAAAGCTTGGCATTCAACCAACTGAGTTACCTCTACCGACAAGGAAGAGAGTAAGGAAATCACCTAAAGGGTCTAATAGCGAGACTCTTTCATCATCATCATCCATTTCAACCTCTTCACCGCGAAGTCAACCATCCACCCCTCCACTTCAGACTATTTTCCGTCAGTCTACTAGAACTTCCACATCTCCTTCTCAATCATCTGTAATCGTAATACCCTCATCTTCCCAACTACAAGGATCATTTTTTGCACTTTCCTCTGTTAGTATTTCAGCGATGGCCTCTCCATGGAATAATCCAGGGGTAGTTTTAATGCCTACACCCTTGAGTCAAATACTGTCCCACCCTGAAAAATGGCTGCCTAAGTTTAACCCTAAAACAGACATGCTAGTAGAAGAACATATAAACAACTTTATTTTGTCCATAAATCTCAATGGAGTTACTAATGAAGATGTTGTTGTCTAACTTTTTCCCTATACTCTACAAGGAGTAGCCAGATCATGGTATTTCTCATTACCATCTGGATCTATCACTATTTGGGATATCTTCCAAGATCAATTTTTGACTAAGTTTGGTGATGACAGGTCTACAGCGACATTGATCAATGACCTATCTAATCTTAGAGCTGAGTCAAAAGAGCCTATCAAGGATTTTAATTCATGTTTCAATAAATTGTTAAATAAAATTCCTACTGCTTCCAAGCCTAGCGAAGAAGTGTGAAGTGAATGGTACATCTCAGCTTTACCATCAAACATAGGAATCTTCGTTGATAAGGCTAACAAAACAACTTTAGCAGACAATATGAAGGAAGCAATAGTGGTAGAGAAACATATCATATCCCTAGAAAAGAAAAACGTGATAGAAGAACGAAAATCCAAGAAGGTTACTTTTAAGGAAGATCCCAAGAAAAAACAATAGAAAGATCTATTCGATTTAGAAGGATTGCAGAATGTTTTGAAAACCATGTCCAATGAAATGGTTTACATTAAGAAACAAGTGGCAGAAACATCTTCTAAAAAATCTTTCAAGCCTTATAGAAGGAACCCTTCAACTGATTCAAAACCACCAAATGCTATTACAAATGCTGAATCAGAAGAAGAAGAAGAGGAGACTGCTACTGAAGGAACCACTGATGAATAAGAAGTTGTAGAGGGACAAGGTATGTGGGATTTCATCCTCCCATATGAGGAAGATCAAGAAGCATCCCCGGTTAGCGCTCGAAGTAGAAATCAAATTGATCCTCCTCAACCTACTCCTAAGCCAAAGAGTGCAAGCTCAATGATTAAGGATAAAATTGCACCCAAGAAAACAACATCAAAAGTGATTCAAACTAGCCCAGTCCAATCAGATTCATCAACTCCATCATAAACACTGATCGTTTTGGATGAAATGGAGTATAATATCATAGAAGATATGAAGAAGACTAGGGCTGACATCACTTTTTATGAATTGAGCAAGTTGAAACACCAGTAAAAGGTACTTTTGAAAGAATTACATGCTGTACCAGAAAAACCTTTGCCTGATCCTGTAATCTCTCAAGCTTCCAATGAGATGGGAAGACCTCCAACTAATGCGATTAGTAAAGTTGATCTAGAAAATATCGCTTTAATTGGAGGAAGGTCGAGATCTCATACTCCTCCATTTCTTCTTACTTATGAATTTTTCAATAAAATTTTCATAATTGTTTAGTGGATTCTGGAGCTTCATCTAATATTCTACCAAAATAAATATGTGAAAAGTTGAATATTCAACCTCAAAAATCTGTTGTGCGCATAGTCCAGCTAGATAGATCACAAGTTGAAGTGATTGGCGAATTAAATTAGGTTACCATAAGGCTGTCATCTAATCCAAGTTATGTCAAGTTATTGATATTTTAGTTGCAGATATTCCAGAATTTTATGGCTTAATTCTTAGCAGAGATTGGTCAGAAAAACTTCATGGATACTTCGCAACTGATTGGTCGCACATGTGGCTTCCTTACAATGGTAAACCAAATCAGATAAAGGTTGAGCGAAAAAAACATTAGAAATACATAGTAACAGAACTGGAAGGAGAAAATGAACCGGTTGCATACAACAATAATATCATTGACAACTATTCAGTTGATTATTTCTTAGGAAATTTCAATGCTCATGCATCACCTTATTTAGAACATTCTGTTTTATCTCAAATAGAAATTTTTTCTCAAATAGATAGTTCTAAATGCATTAATTTTGTAGATACTCCTGTAAATAAATCTTTATTTTGGAAGTTATTTTTTGATGGTTCTAAGTCTAATGAAGGAGCAGGAGCAGGATGCGTGTTGGTTAGTCCAGAAGGAAAAAAAATTATGCTAACTTGCAGACTCGAGTTCAATTGCACCAATAATACCACAGAATACGAAGCTTTAGCCCAAGGATTATACAAAGCAATCGGATTAAACATCAAATATCTACAAGTTTTCAGAGATTTTGAAATTGTAATCAAACAGGTACACAATACTATACATTGTTTATCAGGTCATTTAAAGCATTATCAATCTTTAGTTCAAGATCTGACTGAACACTTTATAGCATTTAATATTTCATCGATTCCAAGAATCTAGAATGCTAGTGCAGACCTCCTAGCTAATGTAGCTTCCAAGCTCATTCCTTCAGAAGACTATAGCCTTGATCGATTTTCAATCAAATTAATCTTTAGACCTTCGATTCCTGATAAAATTACCAATTGGAGGATTTTCAATGATGATCCTGATATTGTAAGCTTCCTCACATCTAAAGGATCTTACACCAATCAGATAATTGATGAGGACCAACATGACAGACAATTGCAACAAGATAGCACTAATAATGCTATGCCAAAGTCAGTAGTCAAGTTAGAAGACCTTTATGATTTGAAAGATCGATTCAAAAGATCTATCGATTCAAAAATCCAAAGTTCAACTTTGAATTATGAATTAGTAAATCTAGGAACTGATACCAAACCACAGAATATCAACTTAGGCCTCGATCTAGCTCCTGAAGAAAAATTAGCATATGTTCGTGTTTTGAAACAATACAAAAGTGTCTTTGCTTGGAACTACAATGAACTCAAAACTTATGACACTTCTATCATCCAACATACTATCCCAATGATAAATGACGAAAAACCTGCCCAACAGAAGCTGAGAAAGATCCATCCCAATCTAGAAAATCAGATCAAATCGGAACTCAATAAGTCATTGAAAGCCAAGATTATTTTTCCTGTTCGACATTATAAATGGGTTTCCAATGTGGTTCCTGTTAGAAAGAAGAACGAAGACATTAGAATTTGCATTGAATTTCGTAACCTTAACAAAGCTTGCCAAAAAGATAATTTTCCTTTGCCTCCTATGGAGAAAATATTGCAGGCAGTTGCAGGATTAGAATTAATTTCTTTCTTAGATGGTTTCTCTGGCTATAACCAAGTATTGGTTCATCCTGATGATCAATTTAAAACTACATTTAGAACCAAATGGGGCACTTACGCATATCAAAAGCTACCTTTTGGTCTGATCAACGCTGGTGCCACATTTCAAAGAGCCATGGACATCACTTTCAAGGGATTAGTTAACAGATCAGTGGTAAGTTACTTGGATGATATAACTGTATATTCCAAGAAACGAAGCAATCATCTTAAAGACTTAAAACAGATCTTCCAATGTTGTCAAAGGTATGGAATTTCAGTTAACCCAAAAAAGTCCCTTTTTGCATTAAGCGAAGGAAAACTTTTTGGATTCATAGTGTCAAAATCTGGAATTCATATTGATCCTGATAGAATCAAGGAGATTTCTGAAATACCCTTACCTCACAACAAGAAAGCTATGCAATATTTTCTCGGCCAGATTAATTTTGTAAAGAGATTTGTACCAGATTTTCCAAGAATTGTATCTCCTTTGCAAGCGATGATTAAAAAGAATTCAAACTTCAAATGGGGCCAAAATGAATATGAGGCATTCAATCTGATCAAACAAGCAATTATTAATGCTCCATCTTTAGCAACTCCAAATTTTTCCAATCCTTTTATTTTATATACATTTGCCTCTGACAAATCATATGCTGCAATACTCACTCAAGAAAATCAAGACAATGTAGAAGCCCCAATTGCTTTCTTCAGTTCAAATTTATAGGGGGCTGAGTTGAATTATTCAGATGTAGAGAAACAAGCTTATGTTGTTTTCAAAGCAATTAAATATTTTAGACCCTTTCTACTTAAAACCCATACAAAAATCATAGTACCATTTCCAGCGGTAAGAAAGCTTTTAGTTCAGAAAGAAGTGGGTGAGAAAAGAGCCAATTGGATCACTGCCTTACAAGAATATGATGTAGAAATCAAACCAACAAATATTGTAAGAGGTCAAGGTTTTTGCAAAATACTAGCTGGAGCATCACTTATTTATGAAAAACCATCTGCAGAGATACAAATGTATGAGGTAAGCCTAAACGATGTTGAATCATTATATGCTGATATCATATTTTATCTAAAGAATGGATATGCTCCTCCAAATCTCAATTACACCAAGAAAAGAGCTCTGAGGTTAAAGGCTAAACAATATCAGCTTGTGAATGATGTTCTTTTTAGAATGAATTATGATTCTGTTCTCCTTAGATGTCTTGAGAAATATGAAGCTGAAAAAGTCTTGCAGGAACTCCATGATGGGCCAGCAGGTGGACATTATGCTGGAGATGCTACTGCACATAAAATCCTCCGCGCAGGCTATTACTGGCCCACACTATTCAAAGACTCACATAGCTACGTAAGGAAATGTCAAGTTTGTCAAACCGCTGCTGGAAGACAAAAGAAACCATCATCACCATTACAACCATTCAACATTGAACAACCTTTTGATCAATGGGGATTGGACATAATAGGTGAGATCGTTCCTCACTCTTCTAAGCAACATAGGTATATCATTACAGCAACTGATTATTTTACTAAATGGGTAGAAGCAGTTCCTCTCAAGACTGCTAATGCCGAGCATATCATCGAGTTCATAGATCAGTTCATAATCACCAGGTTTGGTTTACCTTCTGCTTTAATGTTTGATAATGCATCATATTTTTCTGGTAATGCTATGACTGAATTTGCACTTGAAAGAGGTTTCAAACTTAAATACTCTACCAATTATTATCCACAGGGAAATGGGTTAGCTGAATCTACAAATAAAAACTTAATCAGAATCATTAAGCGAACCATTGATAAAAATCATAAAAATTGGCATAAGTCTTTAATATATGCTTTATGGGCAGATCGAATAACGCAGAAGGCCTCCATTGGCACTTCTCCCTTTAATTTAGTTTATGGGAAAGAAGTGGTTCTTCCAACTCATCTAGCAATTCCTTCTATGGCCTTAGTTCAACATATTGATGAAGCACCAACTTCTTCCTTACAACTAAGGCAGATGGAAATAATTAAGCTAGAAGAACAACAAGAAAAGGCCAAAATAACTCATGCTCATCACCAAGCATTAGTTAAAGCTTCTTTTGATTCAAACATGACATCCAGAAAGGACTTTCAGGTCGGAGATCTAGTTTTAAAATGGGACAAAGCTCATGAGGAAAAAGGGAAACATACGAAATTTCAACGAATGTGGCTTGGTCCTTTCCAAATCATAGAGATCATAGGTCCATCTACTTTTATGTTACAGGATTTAACTAGAAAAAGAGAGTCTTTACCTGTTAATGGACAGATCCTCAAAAAATATTTTTCATAGAAGATCACTCTTCTATTTTGTATATTAGTTTTCTTAATTATCATAATAAAACTGGTTGTAAATGGTTACATTTGTAAATTCACCAAAAAGACACAAATTATCCTTTTGGTTTTTGTCTTTTCACTTGTATCAATAGAATTCTTTTAGAAAATTGATCATTGTTATTTAAAGATATAGTTAAAAGCTTTAAAACTTAGAAATGATATTAGTTTTAACTTTGAAAATTTTGATAAAAAGCAACTTTTAGTGGGAAATTGTGTTATGTCAGTCTAATGAAAAGTATCAATAACAAAACAAAGATTCTCTGTAGAAAAGTTCTTTCCAAAAAAAAAAAAAAAGCTCTACTATTGTCATCCAGAGCTATCTTAAGAAAACAATGACTTCCTCCCTACCTAGGAAATTACAATGTTCAGGGAATAATCCAACAATGCACTATAATTTAAAGAGTAAGAGGTCTCATCACGAGCTGACTTATCATGATCATAGATATTATAGCTTGCTGACTTTGCCAATACTGCATACCACAACAGGGTAATGACTCAAGATTGTTGCAATCGAAAGGCAAGGGGTCTCATCACGAGCCAGCTTGTTCAACAAAGTTATAAATCAAGTGAATGGCACTGTCATAAATTGGCTACCAAACCAATACATTTTTCTTTAAGGATAAAAAAGAAAAATGAAAGCAATAAGTGTGGACATGTATTTCTCTTTGAAAATTGTATATTTCTCTAAGTAGGATACAAGATCATTGCTGGGTAACAGGTAACCCTGTCGAAGCTATAAACGCTTGCTGGCAGCAGTGGCTCTACCTACGACAAATGAGCATATTCAAAACTGATTTACAGAGAAGCCTTTGTTTTTATCTTTATGAACTAAGTAATGACTGATATAGATACAAGGACTAGCTTGAGGAAATAAATAGTCAAAGTTGAATATAGAAGAAACGAAATATTATTGATAGATAGAATCATAATGTACTTTGTCTTTCTGTAATAAAGTTTGATTTTCTGGAAAATTCTCTATTTTGAAAGTTTAGAAAATTAAAAAAAAAGCAGAGATGACTGGTTCTTCCGAGTGGATCGCCAATTTTTGTGGCCAGCAACAACCCCCCCCTTTTTATTTAGTATTATCAATAATGCTAAATAAATGGGGACCCTTATTCAAAAAATTAAAAAAATGTTTTCTTTTTAGAACTTGTTTTTCCTTTCTTCAATAAAACTTACTATCATAAACTTAGGAAAATATTCTTTGAAAAATCTAAAAACTTAAGTTTTATGATAGTATAGAATAAAATCACTCTTTAAGGAATATCGCGTCGCAAAAAAGGGTAATAAACGCCTCTTTATGAGCGGAACACTAAAAATTGCGAGATCACGATTCGAAACTATGCACTATAAGAACATTCATCGCATCACATGCTTAGAATGTCATATCTTATGCTGAAAAAACCTCAAACCGCCGATGCGCGATAACATATATCGCAAATCGCATGTCGTAGAAAATATGTTAATGGATGTTTGTCATATGTTATGTCTTGCGATTTTCCGATGTTGCGATATAGTGATTTCGCGATGTTACAATATTGCGCTATTACAATTTCACGAGATTGCGATCTACGATATTGCGATTTTGCGATATTGCGAAGCAAATCGCAGATCGCATTATCACAGATCCTTAGGGCTCATTGTACGAAAAATATTTCTCCATAAGTCGAGACCCGTTATGCGCTTTAATGTTAAATTAATGAATTGGTTTTCATTCATTAATGAAAAATGGTTTCGTTCTGATCAAAGGGGTTATTTCACGTAAGGTGGTATATTTTATACATCTTCAGCATTTAAAACCTTCCCGTCACCTTTTTAATGTCATTATTCTCACTTAATTTGTAAACTGCAGGAGCGAAGAACTGAGAACTATACAAAGCAGTATTCAGAGTAAAATGGGAAAGAAAGACAAGGCTCCAAGTTCTGAAGATAAAGAGATGACGCCCTTATACATAGACACCGCCTGTAACAAAGACACCGGTATCACTACTTGGGAGGGCATGTATAATCTACTTGAAGAAGAGAACCCCAGAGTAATGGAAGTTACAGCTATTGCGGCCTCACATGGGTCTTCTGATGCATCCATTATAGAGTTATCTTGTTCATTCTTGCACCGAGTAGCAGCGAGACCTAGAATTCTTCCATACACAGACATGGTTAAATGGGTACTCGACAGTACTGATATTACGAATAGACAGTTTAAGACTTAGGGTCAAGAGATCATTGGCTCATTCACTCCACAATATTTGAGGCTCATGTATCATTTTCCGGAGCCACAGGCAGCTTATAACAAACAGTTCATGGAGAAGTTTGCCAAAGAAAATGAAAACCTGGCAGAATGCACCAAGGACTGGTCCAGGAGAGATGAACCTCTGAAGAAAGATAAACACGCTATGTATAGTACTGGTTCTCTCACTTATCCATATTGCTTTGCTGCTGCTATGCTCTGTAGGCTTTTTGGAAAGCCTGACATTAATAAGTTTTCGCCTGAATGGCTACCGTTATTGAATGTTGCTGTTAATGCTACTATTATGGATTGGGCTAAGATATTATCTAACAAATTGGCCACGGCTATTTTGAATTATCAGTCTAAGAGAACTATTTCTCAGAGGATTTATCCTCCTTTTTATTTATCTGCTTATGTCATGGATTCAATCTGTTATGTTTCTAATTTTCCGTTAATGGGTTGGAAATGGAAAACTTGAAATCCCCTACCCATTCATGTTTATCACAAAGAGTTGTGGGATTCAGAGTTCATTCTCTATTTTTACAAGATTTTCCATGGCATCATGTTGCCCCTATACAGAATATTGTATGATAAGGATGCACCAAGGTTTTCTCCTGAAGAAGAGGTAGACATCCTACCTGTTGCGAGATGGTTTGGAGAAGAATTGTTTACATATGTTAGGGTTTTTGGAAGTTTTGCTTCCCCTCATGTTTTACCATTGTATGTTCCTAATAAACTCATCACCCGAGAAATTTCTTATCAAACCTGCGGAGAAGGAGGTTTGACGAAAGAGTTGAAGGATAAGAAGAAGGCTATCTGGCCTCAATTTCCTGTGGCTTGTGGGGCCTTTTCATTATTTGATGTTGGTCATGCATTTAAAGAAGTAAACAATATTACATGTTTACATTTGTTCAAATTTCCAAGAAGACCATTCGACCCATATGATATTGTTAAAAATTTCACTACTGCAGTCAGGATAAGAGTGTTTTCTAAAAAATAAGATTTGTTTGATGACATGTTCCAAGAAAAAGGCACAGTTAAATAAATTCTACATTCGGCTCAAATACATTTTCCTTCTGCAGAGTTTCAAGAATTCAAAATATACAGAGAAAGAAGGTTAACTACTATCCCTCTGGATAGATTGCGCTTGGAACTCGTAAGGGAACCAACTCCTAGTGTCAGTCTCAGTAGAAGTTCAGGTACAAACAGATGTAAGTCAAATTCTGGAAGGGAAACCTCTAAACACTATAAAAGTGAAGGGTCAGTAAGAGATACTTCCCAGTCTAAAGAACTCTCACAGCAACAGATTTCAACCTCTCCATAGTTAAATATTCCCCCTCTCATTGTACAGCAATCATTAGTCAGAACTGAATTGGATAAGGAATGGGAAACATTCAATGATTTGATTAATATTGAAGCACAAAACACACAGACACCTGTGAGAAATGTACAGAAAACAATAAATATAGTCACAGGAGTAACTACCAATGTCTCAGAAACAAAACATATTCCTATAACCCCATCCTCTGAACTCATGCTCAAGATAGAGGAAATTCCTCCTCTTGATGTATTTTATAGTCCACAACACAAGGCAGTGGTAAGAAGACAGAGGAAGAAAAGGAAATTTGAAAATGTTCTCTCTCATGATGCAGAGCACCTAGATGTTCTATGGCAAGATCCTACTACTGATCCAACTAAAAATCTCACTAAATTATCTCAGATCATAGGAGCTTATGCCTCTGCAGCCATTGACAAAGCATCTTAGGTAGGAAAATTATTGAATGAGAAAGAAGATTAGGTATAGGTCTTGCAACAATAGCTGCAAGAAGCCAATGCTAACAGTGAAGCTCAGAAACAACTTGAAAAATTACAACAATATTTTCAAAAAATGCAGATTGGATATAAGAACAGTCTAGCCGAAAAAGAGAAACAACTATAAATTATGCAAGAAATGCACAAAGATGATCCCAAGCTCATAGAATTTATCACAGAGTCTATTTCCTTAAATGACCAACTACTGCAACAACAAGAAATATTATGCCAAAGAATATTAGAATGGAACTCTTATTGTGAAGAAAGTGATAAAATCACTAATCATGTCATAGATTTACGACATGATTATGATTTTACTGAAAAAAGAGTTAATGACTATTTGGCTTGGCAAGAAACAGAAGAAGGGAAAAAAGTAGGTGCACCTATAATAAATCAAAATAACAAAGAAATAATTTTTAATAATTGGGATGCATAGATCAAGAAAGCAGAGCAAGCGGCAGAAGAAGCAGCCACAACAGCGAGCAATATTATTGATAAGTATAAATGAAAATTTACACAAGGCAAATCTGATCTCTGAAACTACTCCAGGATACCTACCAAAATTACAGCAACTGTAGACAGACTGGAAACAAAAAGCCCAAGAAAAGGCAGAATTGATTAAAGGATTAACAAAGTTAATTTGGGATTCTTACTAGACATGTCTGGTAAAACCACATAGCCAGTGTATGACTCTCAAGTGTATCAATAATTCTGCCGAGAATATAGCGCCAACTCTTGCCGATTCCATTTTCACAGGACAGTTAAAGTCTGAAGTCGGCCAGCCTATTCTTCTCAGATCAATGTTGAACGCTTGCAATTCCAAAGAACAGATTCACAATTAGTTAGTTGTTAAATTTTAATTTTATATTTAGTACTTGTTTTTCTTTATTTTTGCCTAAAAAGAGGACGGTCATTTAAACCGTATCCTTCATTTTTATAATAAATTATTTTTAGATTTAGTTAGTAGTATTTAAACCCTTCTCATGCATTTAGAGAGGGGTCCTGAAATTTGTCAAAAACGTGTCCTCAGAACATGCATTTTTGCACCCTCAGAGGAGGTTTTGATGAATGAATGGAACAAGATTTATTGATATCTGTGTTTAATATCTACTACTGATGTTGCACTTTTGTACTCTTAGTGGATGTTGGATTAAGAAGAGATAAGTCATTATTGCTTGAAGCTCATAAGTAGAATTAGTTATAAATGATACTTTTATCTCTTAACTATTTCTGCTTTTGTGTTAAAGTGATATTAATGTTCAGTTATTTATATTTTAATTCTTGAATGCTTGAGTTATCATTTGGCACTTTTGTGCGGTGATAGCTATTTATTTATGCTTAATGTATGAATAGCTTATTATGAAATATGTTTTTCACAACTGTTTCATCTAACTTTTTATATGAAGTGGTTTATCTTTATTGAATTCTTTTCTTATAACATTTGAATGATATTTATTACCAATTGTTATTTGAAATCATTTTAGATCGCATAAATAGAAATATTACATCTCAGGTTAGTTTAGAATTAGATATTTCTATTTAAATTAGAATACAATTTATATGTTATTAGATTAGAAATAGAATAAAAGCATTTCACTTAGGAAATTTTTAGAAAGGAAATATCAATTCTCAACACACACACACACATATTGGGAAACTGGTCCCATTATCCCCAGTCGGACCCACTACACCAAACGGAAAAGGAGCTGCTAACCAAGGTCTGGACTGGGTGGGTATCCCCCTTGTTGTAGACCTGATTTTTGGGGCTTCAACAGGGTCCTGTCAATGGCAGGATGCTCAAACATTACTTCTCTTGATCCAATCATGTTTTGAAAGCCTTTTTATCTTTTTTCTCCTTATAAATATTTCATCCATCATTGCATTCAAAGTTAGAAAAATAAAAAATATAAAAATAGTGAAAGAAATAAAAGAGGGCAGATTGTAAAAACAATAAAGGTAGAGCCCCATATCAAAAAAAAGAAACAAAGTCTAAAAGTGTGCAAGCTCAAATTCCAATCCTAACAAAAACACACTCCTAGTTAGTCATACAGCCTAATCATGACTAATTAGTTTTTAATTGAATGTTGATATGTTAGTGAATCAAATTTTCCAAACAGCTTAATCTTGGCTTATCAGTTAGGTAGATTAGGCTAGAAAATAAAGGTTCAAACAAGCTCAAAATCTGAACCTAAGTGTCCAAAAGAAGAATGACTCTAATCTGTTTTAATCATGAGTAAAAAATAGAAGCAGAATGGTTCTAATTAGCCCAAAACTTGAACTAGAAAGGAATGTAAAACAAGTCGAATAAACTCAAAAACAGAGCTAAAAAAAAGAGAAGGTCGTGCTCAGAAAATTTCAGATCTTAAGCCTTCAATGTTTTGATTTAATTTTCTGCAAATGATTATCTATGTGAAGCTTGTTTTTTATGCCGTAGGTCAGCAACAATTTGACTGTTCAATCCTGACTTGTATGCTTTTAAATTTCTGTTTTAGAAATTAGTGAATAAAAATCTGTTAGACTGTTTAATCCTAACAGATAGTAGATTAGGTAGAGAAGCATATGAACTCTACTGTTTAATTTGAATTCATGGAGAAATAAGGAGTAGACTTAGATTAGTTTTTTTATTTCAAAAGAATAGAATGTTTGTAAAAGAGTTTGCCAATCCAAGTGCACTCTAAAGAAGAAAAAATGTTAGATCAGTAGGATTGGGTAGGTAGAAAGTTTGTGTTGATGAAGTTCCATTATTTTTTCATGGTTGCTGACATTTTTAGAGCAAAAGAAGATCATCCAAGAGAAGAAAATGTAGTCCAATGGGTGAGGCACTGATCAACCCCCTAGAGAATGCGAGTCTGAAATTCTTGATGCCTTTAAGAAGGCACCATCCCCATGTGGAGCCACTGTTAGCCACCTATAAAATTTGTCATATCAAATGGTGGCTAAATCATTTTTGAAGCCTTCAAGAAACAAGTTTTATTGCAAAATTGTTAATTCTTGAAGTCTTGTGAAGACATTTAATTCTTTGATTAATCTTCACTACTGTTTCCCTCTTAGACTCTGAGATTCTGCCATTTTCCTAAAAGAAAAGACTGCTGCAAAAATCCCATTTTTCCCCTCCTTTCACTTCAAATTAACCTCCATTTTATCCCCTTTTTTCTCATAAAATTACTCTATTTTCCATTATTTCCCATTCTCCCTTCATTAAAATCCCTTTTATAAGGTTTGAAAATCCTTTTTGGACCTTACCAAAACCCTCAAATCCCTTTGAAAACCATTGAAAAACCATAAAAATCCATGTTTTTTATTATAGACTTTAGGCCCCTTTGGGCTAAGCCCTAAGCCCTAAAACTTTGATGGGCATGTTTCTTTGATTTAGTAAAGTCACCCGATGCGATTGGCCCTTTTATATAAACTCCCGATCACTTTGTCGCTTCATATAACCCAAGAGCCTGCAATCAGGCGCTTAAAATTATGAATAAACTCTTCCCGATCATATTTTCCCTTTGTAAATTCATCAAAACTCACTTTCCTATGTTTTATATGAAAACCCACCGGTTCAATGTTTTGAAGGAAAAGGACTGTTGATCTTTTTCCCCGATCGACGGTCAATACAGTCTTGCATCGGAACAATCGGTGAGTGCAACTCTTTTTGTTACATATAAACGTCCGATGCCGATTGGCCCTTTAGTATATAAACCTTGGTCCCTTTATCTTTTTCATATAACCAAAAAGCCCCACAATCGGGCGCTAAACCCATAAATAAACCTTCCCCGATGTGAAATATCCTTTTTATATCATAAAAATTTTGTTTTTTTATGTTATAACTGAGCCCACTGTTCATTGGTTGGAACCCTTCTCCACTATTGATCTTGCACCAATCAAATGGCCAACGCAATCTCGCATCAGAGATTTCCATTGGGCATGTTGTAATATTTTATTTGCCCCCTTCGATTGGCCTCTCCCGATGGATCCTCAGCCATTGGATCTACCTGCCAGATCTAGATCCGACGGCCCTTATCACTCTATCCCTAAGCCTTTCCCTCCACCTATGACCTCCTCCATCTCATTCTCCACTGTTGATCTAGCCCTCAAATCAATGGTCCACAGCTAATCGCACCGGCGGCCATTCTGTTTTGCCCCCACCGATCACAGACCTCTGATTGCATCTGGGCCATCCACGTGTCAAGATCTGACGGTCCAGATTGAAGCCCGCAACCTTTTTTAAATTTATGAAGCCCCGCTTTATAATGTTTTTCGGGGAAATCTCATCCATTGATCTTTGTAGATCAACGACCCATATTAACCCATTCTCCGCCTCATATATTATTCCATTGAACCCCAGATTCAATCTCCACAGTTGATCCGTTTCATCTAACAACCTGGATTAAAATCTCCTTCTCTTTCCCCCACCTATTATTACCCGCACATCTTATCAATATCACGCTCTTTCCATGATCGTCAGATCTAAGACCTCTGATCTGATGGCTGACGCGCAATTTTGTGCAGATTCAAGCACGAAGGTTAATTCTCCAAGAGCTACGTAATATAAGTGGTTTTGGAATGCCACGTGGTAGGCTCTAACGCATATCACATTTGAAAATGTAAAACCACTCATCCATCGTTTCGCTGTGCGATACTGCTGGTTTCTCAAGCTAAAACCACTTTCCCCATTTGTATTTCATTTTATTACGTTCTATATCCGCCATTGATCTTTGCAGATCAACGGCCAGCATTCAATCTCGCATTTCATTACCGCCCTCCACCATTCACCAAGGGATTTCATAGATCAACCAAAACCATTGATCTCAGGGGCCACTCTGATCCAATGGCCCACGATTGTTCGGAAACCCTGAATTTCCCTCCTACGCATATTTCCTTCGCCAAAGGTTTTAAATCTATTTCTTTTGTAAATTCTTCACATTTTCGCCCATGTTAATATAAGGAGACCCTTTTGCATTATATTATTACAATCGCTCCTGACCGTTGATCTCTACAGATCAACAGCCATAACTTAATATTCCACCGTTTAAATCAACGACTCTCCTTTTGGCCCTCTGTGAACAATCTCCGCCGTTGGATGCTTTCATCCAACGATTATGATCCAAACCCAAGCCTCTGAAGAAATTTTACCCAGCCATGCATTTTATGTATTTTGCAGGTTTTAATGGATTTACAATTATTTTAAAGGGAAAATAAAAGCTGAGGATGACGATCCTCCAGAATTTTCATTTATCAAAGAGTATCCATCCACAGTGTTCAACACCATGTTTTATCGATGCATCATGAGCATTTATGCCATAAGAACCCTCTGCATATCTGCACATCAACAAGACACAACAAATTAAAAAAAATAAAGTGTATCAGTGTCGAAGACCCAACCACAGCAGAGATGAATAATTGAACATTGATTATACAATTTGGGTGTATTACGGTTAAGAGTGACAATAAAAAGACTAATCCACTAAATTAAACATAGTTAAAGAACATAAGACAGATTTTAGGCCTGATTAAGCCTAACACACAGAATCAAATCAAATTAATAATGTTTAAAGAAAAATAAAAAATATCTACCCGACCGAGAAAGCCTCCACTGCTACATTAGAGGCTAATTGAATCATCTCAGCCTCAAAGCATTCAACAGGAGGCCGAGTTATTACCAAAACAGAGGATATTTTCCTCACGACAGCTGAACAGTTATTCCAAGCCAAAGGAACTTATTGCAAAATATCAGCTGAGTTATTACAAAGATGACACGGAGCTTTAAAGTCAACAAAATCATCCCACCGAGCTTAATTGTTAATGTAAAACGATTAATATAGAGGAAATATATG
Organism: Pinus albicaulis; assembly: GCA_034641835.2. Classification (NCBI taxonomy): domain Eukaryota; kingdom Viridiplantae; phylum Streptophyta; class Pinopsida; order Pinales; family Pinaceae; genus Pinus; species Pinus albicaulis. Next base: position 99,106,343 of record CM076573.1, on the reverse strand, counting down.
TAATCTTTTCCATTGAGCCCCTCAAAGGCTGAGAAGAATTAATCTGTATTAATTGAACCTTGAAGATCTTTTATCCCATCCCACCTCCTCATTTCTTCTATAAATACTTCTGTAGAAGATGAAACAATGTTGGTTGCAGAAATTTGAATATACACTTGTGCTCGAATTTTCTACATGTGAATAGCGTTCAAAGGCTCTTGAAGCTCTGTTTGTTATCTAATAAGTTAGGATGAGAAGTGAAGATGATTATTGAACTGAAACATTGGACTTGAATAATGTAACTAGTTTGACATCAATATACAAGCTATTTATTGGGATCCTAGTCTATATCATTGGTGAAGTGCTTCTTTCTGTGTAATTGTTTTCCTTTCGTGTATGCCATTTTGTCCATTATTCTCTGATAAAGAACAACAAGTATAGAGTTAGGATTTACTATTTACAGTACCATTCTCTGACTAATAAGCTTTATCTCAATGTTTTCCTCTAAATTGTGTATTTAAGAATGATTCAATACGGTTTGAGCAGTTAGGAATGCTGGCGTTCCCTTTTCCTACTATTTACTTTAAAAATCATTCTTGAATGTTATTTTCATTATTTACTCAGTAAATATAGACTAGAAAAGTGATGGTGTGCCTTGTTTTCTAGCTTCTTTCTCCAAAGGTAGTTCTGAAATTTCCCCTAAGTGTATGTTGAAAGTAGTTTAGATTTAAAAGTATCTTTCTGATCTTAGGCCGCATTTTGTTTTTCTTATGTGTTTTCATCCCCTCTGAAAGTAATTATGCAGATTAATGGATTGTTTGTCTCTTGGCTTTAATATGAACTTGCCCAAGAATTTTATGGCTAGCCCTGTCCTTGGTTGGTTTTAAAGAGTTACTTAAAAGGCTTTTCTTGTTTAGACAGACTGACAAATCCTAGTTGAAATTGTTGCCTGTTTCCACCCCTTTAACACTTTTATTGTTTCCATTCCATCATTTTATCTCAAAGATCTTGTGATATATATGACTTTCCCCTTGGATAACTCTTGAAATTTTTGCTCAATTAAACCATTTTATGACTACATAGCCCAATGGACTAAAAACCAGCGTCATATCTATCCTATCAGCCAAATATTGTTCTAATTGCTTGCAACTTCACACCTTTCAAAATATTTCATTTTAGGACTTTCCACTCAACTAAACATCATGATAAACCATCCAAAACAAACAAAAAACCTCTTTCTTAATAACTAGCCTAATATCATACCCAAAAACCTTAAAGATAAATCAATCTTTGCACTTATTGGAGAGATCCCTCTCCGGATTCAGGAGGGCTAGATCCTAGAATCCCAAAGTGGTTCAAGTGTTCTCTCTACATTTTTGGCCTCACTAATATGCTGAAATTTTAGGGAGCTAACAATATCTATGATAGATATATGGTTGTAACATCATATCCATACCAGATCTGGAAACTACTGAGTCTTCTCTACAAGATCCCCTTCGAATTTCATCAAAATAATGCCAGAATAAGTGTAGATCTGACATATAAGCTACGGAGCTGTAGAATGCTCAGAATTTCTGAAGATGAATTTATTATAAAAAATATAACGTCTGAAAATAGCTTAAATAGTAGCTACATCAAATATTTACAAAGTGAGAGGCAAGCCTCAATCACTGAAGATCATCTATTGCACAAAACTGGAATAACATTAAAACCCTCAAGTGTAGAAACACAGTTCTTGAGAAGGCCTACGTAGTAGATGTATAAAAATGAATCACATGCTATAAAATACAGATCTAAATACAAAATAAGAGAGAGATCCTCTTACAGGTGGTCACAAGACACCCTCCCTGAGAGAAATCTCCTCCAAAACACTAGATCTCTGCAGATCTAGACTACCACTTGTTGCAACTCAAGCAGCTGCAAAATCCTCAACAGGACCAGTGCTACTAATAGATGGAGCTTGGAAAAAATGCTAGATAGTGGCTCATTTCAGTGCATTCTCCTCCATGAGCTACTCAAGGAAGGAGGGAGGATTCCTAAACAGGAAATCCTCTTCCCTTAGGCTAAACAGCCAAGGGAGCTAGAGTTGCTAAAGTAACCTCTACTTCGAAAATCCTTCAACAACCATATCTGGGGCCCTCACCTCATTTTTATAACTTGAAGGGGTGCAAAAACCCTAAACCACTTCAATGGACTTAAACCCTTTCACATTGGAACCTTCTTCTAAAACTACACTGGTTCTCCAAGGTGGTCCAATTTCTGTTGACACATAAGTGGAATTTTGTTGCAAAGGCCTAAATTTATCCTTTTTCACATTGGGCATGTATTTATTCTTTGATTTAAGGAGCTTTTCATGTCATCTGCTACATTTTATTCATCAGACAATAAGAAAGAAACAAATGAAGTATTCCTATTAGCTTGGGCTAAATAGGAATATTACAGTTCCTCAGGGGAGGAAACCCTAGTTTGATTTGTTATTTCCTGAGGGGCTTCTGCTTCTGCCTCCTACTCGTCATGCATTTCCTTGGATTTATCCTTGCCATGGACAAAATGTTCCAGTGATTTCTCTACCTCAATATTGAGGTTGAGTGGACTCTGGGGTTGCATATAATCACACATATTGGCCAAAATTTGGGCCAATTAGTCCTCCTGCAATGGACTCTATGGTGGACTTGTACTGGAGGTTATGGAAGGTTCCAATTCCTCTCTTTCTTCTTCACTAGCTTGATTAGTTTCTTCCTTTTCCCGTTTTTCTCCTCCTTCTAGTTGCGGGGGTTACTCATCTCCAGAAATAGGTAATTCTAAGGGTTGGCTGCTGCTACTCTGGAGGTTTCCCAACATTCCCCTGCTTCTTCTTAATATGGAGGAATTTCTGTGTTTTAGAGGTTTGTTTTCTGTGCTGGTGATTCTTTTTCGTTTCAAGGCAGGTAAGGTTGTTCCCCCGTCTATCGAAAATAACAATTCTTCCCAACTAGTCTATTGTTGAGCAAGACTGCAACTAACTATTAATCGAATTAAAAAATGGTAGCTTACTACCATCCTTGTATGATAATATTTCCTTATGCTCAAAGCAGCGTCATGCAGTAAAAAATTTAAATATGCAGGCAAATTCACAACACATTTCTATTTTAGTACTACTAATAATTTGAGGTAGCATGGTCTTACCACATCCTTCTTCTGTCGCATGTAATGTAGCTTTTCACTACTCTAGCTAGTTCTGCCCATGGTTCCCCCAGAGTTTCCGCTGGACCCCTTTTCCTTTGACGGTCAATGTTTCTCCTACGTCCCGAAAGATGTTCATGGCCTCTTGAAGTCTCAATTTCTTATGGGTCCATACGGGTCCAACTTCTGGTAGACCAGATACCTTAGCAATTACTACATCTGTCACTATTATTTTTCTTCCTCTTACTATAGAATAGTTATCCTGCAAGTTCTGCAAAAATTCAATGGCCATAGTTTCAATGGGCTACTGCAGTCGTGTAAGGTAGGTAATCCACCCTGCTCTCTCCAAAATTTCTCGTGCAACGTCAAAAAATATGAGTAATTGAGGTTCACTATGTACTGCTCGCCCTCCCATTTCATCTAAACCTTGCACACTGTTAATGTTTCACGATAATACACAAAAATAACAATGGAACAACACCTCGTGCATATCGGAAAATACCGTTAAAACTTGTTATTTCCGAGATCTGATGAAAATAGGGAATTGACCCGTATGTAGGCATATTTTGGAAGTCACCTACACCCCCCTGAAATATGATATGTCACCCTCTATTGGAAAAAGGAGGAGCAACGTACTGGACAACAGTTGTTACATATTCATGACATGATCAAAAAATTATCGAATTACTGAAATCAAGGCATATTATGAAATGATGAATAGATATGGAAATGCTATGTAATGATTCACAAATAAGGAAAATGACAGCTGACATAAATAAAAGTGCTTATGCAGTTATTATCCACTTAAGCCATTATGACTAATTTATAAACAATATTTCATGTATAAGAGGTTCAATGAAGGGGTTTAGGAGCATAATCTCATTTGAAATTAAGATAAAGATATAAGAAAAGGGTTTATAATTGTTATTGATTTGTGAAAAATATGACTCCAATACCATCAATAGAGCTCTGTTGCCCACATGTGTCTATAACCTTGACAAAGTTGCTTTTTCACCCTTGGAACCATAATCCTTTATATATGCCTAGGAAAGTGCTTTGTGATGTCATGATGGAGGCCATTGTTCTGGCTTGGGAACCATATGCATCAAAATTCCATTCACCAGGAAGGAGTGAAAGGTGGGTAGGCTAGCTCTTGATGAGACCTCTTGTTCCAAGGACTTTTTATTTTTTTGAGTTACCCATTGGATCATATCCCTGGTGTGGTGGCCATAATGGGAATTCCACTTCATTGCTTCCTTATGATCATGGTAGGTTGGCTCTTGATGAGACCCCCTATCCTCCATCTAATATATCATAGAATTGTTAGTAATCATATAAATATATATTCTTTTTCTTTTTCTTTTATATAGCACTTGCCTATTTATGTATAAAGGATGGCTCAACACTCCTTAAGATTAGGGATGGTGGAAGAAGTCTGAACATCTCAATAGAGGAAAATATGCCCTTATTCTTATTCAATAATAAAATTCAAAGAGAATTATGAGGATTAGGGAAGAACCAAAATGATAAAAATAATCAATCAAATTAGTTTTAGTGAAAATAAAGACAACAAAGTGATATAGATAGTTGTGTCCTTTCCTTTTTTCCTTATCAATACACAAAAAATTCTCTAAAGATTACAATTTCTCCTTGATATGCTGATTCTAGTAACCTCTAATTTTTGTGTCCTTGCATAAATTTTTATATTTTTTTTAAAAGGATCATGAAGAATTCACAAAAATTCTCAAAATTTTGTTCTAAAAAAATAAAAATCCACTAAATTTTTTTTTGTTCCTTAGATGGAACAGTTGTTGTTCCTTAAGAGGAACAACAAAAAGAAAATATGCACACAAAATTGAGGTTCCTTTAAGAGGAATAGCAAAAGGATAAAAAAACACACAAGTTGTTGTTCCTTTAAGAGGAACAGCAGTTGTTCCTTAAGCAAAACAACAGATAAAACAAGCAAGAAATGTTGATCCTTTGGCGGAACAACTTAAAAAAAACTCAAAATCGAAACTGTTGTTCCTTAAAAGGAATAGCAGAAAATGAAAATAATGGTGAAGGGGCTATTCCTTTTAAAGGGAATGACAAAGAAAATCGGCGGAAATGTTGTCCCTTTTAAAAGGAACAACAAAAACAATTGGCGGAAAATGTTGTTCCTTTTAAAAGGAACAAAAAAACAATCGGTGGAAATGTTGTTCCTTTTAAAAGGAACAACAAAAAAAGTCAGTGGAAATGTTGTTCCTTTTTAAAAGGAACAACAAAAACAATCAACGGAAATGTTGTTCCTTTTAAAAGGAACAACAAAAATATGAACACGCAGACGTGTTGTTCCTTAAGAGGAACAACAACTGTTCCTTAAGAGGAACAACAACTGTTCCTTAAGAAGAACAACACGAAAAATAAAATCCGTAAAGAAAACAGTTCATACAAGCAAAATTAAAAGAAAAGATTATGTACAAATTTTAGAAATAAAGGAATTTTTCAGTGAATGAATGTTGTGGAGGAGTTATCTTCCTCAGCAAGAATCTGCATAGTAGAATCTCCCCGTAATTGTTGGTAAAAGGATTCCCGATTAAGTGGTTGTGGTAAAGTCATACTCGATGACCGTTTTCTTTGAAATAATGTCCAGATACATGAATGGTAGTTAACGTAATGGTGCCATTTTCATGCACTTTTTGTATCTCATAAGGTCCAAGCCATCGTGTCTGGAGTTTTCCGGGGAAATCCTGAAACCTGGAGTCATATAAGAGTGCCCAATATCCTTCGTGGAAGATTTTATTTTTAATGAGGGCATCGTGCCATTTTGCTCTCTGTTTTTGAATTAATGTAGTGTGTTGGAGGGTGGAGAGCCTAATTTCATCTAACTCATTGATTTTTTATAATCAGCTGATCTAGGCCTCATTTAAATTCAAACCCACCTCCTGGGCTGTTCTTAATGTTTGAATTTCAAATTCTATTGGAAAGATGGGTTCTTTTCCAAATACTAATTGATATGGTGAATACCCAATTGTATTTCTCCATGTTGTTCGGTATTCCCACAAGGCTTCCAGAAATCTTGAAGCTCAGTCACGTCTGTGTGATGCAACTGTTTATGTAAGTATTTATTCTATCACCTTATTCGTGCTCTCTACTTGGCCGTTTTCCTGTGGGTGGTATGAGGTTGTAATTTTGTGTTGAATTTGGTAATTTTTTAATGTTGCAGCAATTTTATTACCTATAAATTTCGGTCCTCCATCTGTAATTATGTCCCTTGGGAGGCCATATCGAACAAATATTTGGAAAAGGAACTATATTACAGAATCCTCTGAAGCTCTTGGAAGTGCCTTTTCTTCAACCCATTTAGTAACATACTCTGTTGCAACTAGTATGTATGTTTTCTGATTTGATGGTGGGTTAATATGACCAAAAAAATAGAGCGCACAGGGCTCAAATGGCTCAATTACCGACTGTGGATTCAAAGGCATTTCATCTGACTGTCCAGGGCGTCCCGCCCTTTGGCAACTATCACAGTCTTGTACAAACTTTTTAGCATATTTAAAAATTGTAGGCTAGTAATAGGCTGTTTGTAAAACCTTGTGATCAGTCCTGTGATTTGCTAAATGTCCACCACATGGCTCGTCGTGGCGTGCTTTCAAGATGTCAAATATTTCATCTTCTCAGATGCATCTTCTGATGTGCATATCCACTCCTGTATGAAATAGGTAGCTCCCAATCCACGAGAATCAGGTACTGCACTGTGTTGGGAAAAATACTGAGAGGGGGGGTGAATCAGTATTTAGGGCTGACTGAAAACTTTACTTTTCCTTTCTCTTTAAAAACATATGTTACATTACTGAATTCAACTTGTATGTCCAGAGATCTTATTGCATCATTCATTCATCAGATGTTTAGTAAGCAATAAGTATGAACAGAAATAACAGAACAAACCATCAAACATATGAACACCAATATTTAAGGTGGAAACCCAATTCGGGAGAAAACCACCGCTGCTGTAATCTCAGTCTTCAAATTTTTATTATAAAGAAAAATTCTTACAATTTATGCTGGTGCAGACTTATACCAGCACGCAGGCACCCACCTACAGGAAGGCTACAACCATTTCTCGTTCTCTAGCCACTACTGGAAAGGAACTCCAACCCCCTGATTTTCACCCCATCTTTTGCTGGCAGGATATTTCCACTTTCATACAGAAAGCTTCAACCAAATTTCTTCAGTTTCTTCATCAGACTTCCGTCAGGTCTTCATCATTTCTTTTTTCTGATCATAGTAGAGATTCATCATTTCTAGATGATATCCATAGGTGCATCGTAGATTCATATTTATCAATTAAGAACAGGGTTCGTACATGCAGATATTCCTTAGAGAAATTTATTCATCCACCACCTTTTGCACATGCACACCTCGTATTCTATTTCTCTTCTCCTTTTATAGTTTTGCCTTTAGTAAAACCATGAGTCAAAACCATCCAACCGCTGATGGTATTCCTTCTTTTATTGGAATTTTTTATTTATCAAATTCGTGGAATTTGATAAATAAATATTATTCACACCCTTTGATAATTAACTATTTATATTAATAATCCGCACTTTTATCAAATGGCCTTTTGAAAATAGACCTTTGGATCCGGCCCCACATGCATAATCAACGACTTAATCAATATTATTTAAAAACTGGGGCCCACATAAATACGCGTATGGTACCATAAGTAAACTTCGCGCAAGTCCAGCGTCCGATCACCGTTAGATAGCAAGCTTCTAGATCAACGGCATATATGCATATCGCTCGACCTCCGATGCCGAACGTTAACGTGCGATGGCGCGCCGTGGTAAGCGGTTTTGTGAAATCGTACAGGGACGCGTGTCGCCCGTTCTATGGAATCGTTCCCCACCTCTTGAATACCGCTTGCCCATCGAAAGTAGTGCGATGAAAACCGGAAACCGCTTGTACTGTTCCTCCTTCTTGGTTTCGCCCTTCGCTCTAGGTTCCGTCCATCCTTCCTTTTGTTGCGTTCTACCTTTTTCCTTCCAGGTTCCGTTCATTATTCCAAAGGGGTAGTCTGGGTTTGTGCTATCCTTCTTACTTGGTCTATCTATGGCAAGATTTCCAATAATGATGCAGGAGCATTAGCTCAGAAAAATACCTTGTATTTTTTATTAAACCTAGGGGTTTCATGTTTTTAATTTCATGTAAATATTAATATTATTTTTGAGTGATTAATTATATTTTTAATTAATTATATGTGAGAATTTGTAAATGTTTCCAAACAAATGGAAACATGAGAGAAATTAGTCTTGAGATAATTTAGAATTAATGATGGAGCCTAAGATAGATTTATTTGCAATGTTTTAGGGATAAAGATCTAGACTTTAGGGGTGTTGAGAGATTTGGGGATTTGCTGAGATATTAAAGGGATTGAACTCAAAATAGCGCATTTTTAATTTGTATAAATTGATATGAGTTCAAAGGCAAAAGAGAGCAGGTAGAATAGAATAGAGAGGAGAAGGTGAGGCTTGGACAGCCCAAGCTTGTAAGCCTCCAGGCAATTGTAAGGCCATTAATGTTGAATATCCGGTAAAGACAAGAGTTTGTAAGTGATTTCGGTTTGTTTATATGAAAGTTTTTTTTTCCAAAGTTATATGTGTTGATCGATTGACCAATTGCTGTAATTGAGGTTTCAAATGGAAGTACCCATATGTATTATTGATGTAATTATAGATTTAAAATTGATTTTATAAATCTGAGTGAGATCGATTATCCTATGAGAAGGATGGAAATTGAACTTTCAATTCTATATGGCAATACCACGCTTGAATTTGATAGGGAGACACTGAGTTCTTATTTCAAGCTTTGTAGACAAAAAATCTGTACATAAGTTGGAAGAGTCGATGTTACTGATATCGACATTTCAGTTGTTAATGGTAATGGTTTACAGATAGCACACAATTCGAAATGATTGCCAATAGCGATTGCCGAGAATCTGGTTGGCAATTCAAAAGCAGTCGATTATGAAATTAAAGACGTAATTTTTAATGTTTGATGAAAGAAGGAGCGTGGTGTAATTTCAAAGTGGAACTTCAGCCTTTAAGGAAAGCGCAGAAATGCTAAGCAGAACTACTCAGAAGAAAATGCCAATTCAGATATAGCAACAAAACTTGTGTAGTGTTGGAGAAGGGGCAAGAATTCCGATCATGATAGCGCAGCACAATTGAGAGCAGATTTAATTTGTGATTAGAATATCTTATGAATTCTGGGTTCGATTGATATAATTGAAAGTCGATTCTAATATTATCATAATTGCATAATGATGTTTTAATCTATTAATGTAGATGTGAACTATGGAGGAATGTACGAAAAGGAGAACTGAGTTGAATCTGTGATTGAACGTAGATATTAAAGTTGAAGCGGAAAATTCACGTGCAGGAGCGGATATGTCAGAATGCAGAGAATTAAAAGATCAAGTTTCCGCAGCATTACGGATCGAATGACTGGTGATAGAAGCGATGACATAAGATGCACTATAGTTGATAAAACTGAAAACGATGGCCCAAGAACGAAGGTGTAACAATGAGGTCTGCATTCATTCAGTCAGACGGAAGGTATGTTAATCGCCTGAGCCAGATTGTTGGACTTTGATTTTATTTTAATCAAAGTAAAATATGATTGAACGTTAATTGTGAGCGTTGGCATTTTTTTTAAGCCTGAGTCATGCAAATGCAATGAAAGGTCGATGAGACTTGAATGAGGTAAAGGCGCAACTGAATCTGCGTAAGTGCTCATGGAGTGGTACATTGGTGCATTATGATTGAATGCTTTTATTTTAGTTGGAATAATACATGAGGGTTTGTTGGTGTTGGGAACTTAATGCCATTTGGCAAATATTTAATTGGGCGCATAGCTAAATGATATGCATTGGTATAATTTGGCCAAATCGAACTCTTAAGCAGATGGTGGATATGCATAAATTGGGGATCCATGGTTATTGAAATGAAATTCATAATGTTGAAACATTTTCCTTACATGATAGGCATGGGGGAGGTTTAATCAATTAAAGAGTTGATTGTTGGGTTGAAATAAACCAAATTCATTTTAATTAAAGTCTCTTATAAGACTGTTGAACATCTTTCAATTAAGGAACAACTTTGGGAATGAGAATGATTGGGTTTATAAAAGAATGGATGTATGTGATGATATGTTTGAAGAGCTTCCGCGTATGAGCATTGGCGGTATGACTTTATAATCATAGGAAAATGATGGTTAAGATGAAGCTCTACGAATGCTGATAATTTCCCGAAATAGGAGTTTTTATATGGGCAGTTATTGAGATGAATTCTTATATACACAGTGTGAGAAGATTCTGGGTTTTTGCAGGTTGGCCCTACATCATTTTTGGTATCAGAGCTGGAATAGCTCTGTGTGAAGATTCAAGTTTTCTTTAATTGAGTTAATTGCATGCGATGAATGAATATCTGATTTGAAGCTAATGAAGATTGCAGCACAGAGATGCAGTGTAGTTGAGGAAGGAAGTGAGATCAACAGGATCTTGAAAGCTGAGTTTGTATTTTATATTTAACTCTGGTTTGAAGACTGTTTGTAGAATTTGGTTGCAGGCATAGTGAAGAAATCTCAGCAGGAAGAAGTAAATCACAGTTGGAGTGCAGTGATGAAAGAGTCTGACATGGATTCTAAGAGAGAGTGGCGGAACCTAAAGATTCAACAGAGGTTGAATGAAAAGGACAAGTGTGTGTTTGAAAGTTGCAGATGAGAGAATCCTAAAGGAGCAGTGGAGAAATGCTCGAGAAGGTTCCAGCAGAGGACCGGTGATTACCAAAAGACCAGATCCAGAGGAAGGGATTGGTGAGGTAAGTGGCAGCAGAAGAGTTTACTGTTGCAGAGGCTTGGTGCAACTCATGAGTAAGAAACTCATGGCGAAGGAGAAAATGACTACTGAAAGTCATAAAGGAGAGAGCAGAGGTTCAGAGAGAGGCCACAGTGGAAAGGAGGAGAAGAAAAATGCCAAGGTAAATGGCATAAGACAGTAGTTGACTGATGACGAGTATGAGAAAGAGAAAGCTGAGATAGCAGTCCATCTCGAGTTATTGATGGAATTGTTACAGGAAAGTGTGAAAGACTAGAGACATGGTTGGCTGATGAGGAAGATAGTGAAGTGGCAGAGGCTACAATAGAAAATAGATCGATAGATAAACATGCAGTTAACATAAGAGCTGAAGAAGCTCAAGCAGATGATGGATGTACAGTTGAGACGTGAAGAACTCAGAGTAGCTGAGTTGAAAGTAGAAGCTTCCATTGATGAAACAGAGGAAGAGATCATTGATGATTTCTTGAGTTACTGGCCAGATCCAGATCAGCTGGATAATGTGAACTCTTGTATTTTTGTAGCTGACAATTGTGATGTGATTACAGGTTTTGAGGAGAATGCGCAATCTTGTGAAGCTGTCACAAGCATGGAAAAGAATCTTTCAGGAGATAAGTACTTTGAAGAAGAAAGCCGTGATGATTTTGCTGTTACAGTACAAGAGGAAGTTCATGTGAATGAAGAAGAGGATCAGCTGTAAGAGCTGGTATATGAACCGAAATTTGAGACTGTTGAAACTTGTAGTTTTCAAACTGACAAGTTGTGTATGAATGCAGGGACTGTAAGTGATGGTGATGTTATGCTTCAGCAATGCCACCGAGAAATTTCATTGTTGGAATATTTGTTGGAGAATTCAAAGTATGACAGGGAGATTGCAGCAGAAGAAAGAGTTCATTTCAGTGAACAAAAAGATATCATGGAGGCAGATGATGTACGAGAAAGACTGGTTGATAGTCTTGAGAGTTCTTTAGAGAATTATTTGGGAAGAGAGAATCAGCATACTAATGTGCTGAAAGTGAAGGAGAATTCATGACAACATACTGAAATGCTGGAAAAGGGAGAAAAGGCACTGAGGCCTTATGATTTTTGTTCTAACAAGTGTTTTGTGAATGCAGGTATGATTGCAGGTGTTGAAGAACATTTGACTCAGTTGAGCAGTCAAATGAGGAAGAAAGACGAGAATTCTGTGGAAACATCTAATCCATGGGATGAGGACATTATGTTGCTGGAAATGATGCTGAATGATTAGAATTCAGTGCAGAAAGAATCTCAATTGTAGAATTGGGAAATATAGATGCAGAGAGATGAAGATAGCAGAAAGGAGTACACAATGTACCAGCTCAATAAGTTGCTGATAGGAGGAGGCAGAGAAGAAGTTTTCCATTGCAGAAAAAAAGAGGGCATGGATGATTGGGTGGCAGTACAAACGGAGCAAGCAAGAAGTTAGCAAGTGATAGTAAAAATTGAACGAGTAAGAACTGACCAAGCCGTCTTAGCTCAGCAGGCAGCAAGAAATCAACAGTTTGAAGATTTATTGGACAGAGAAATTGAATTAATAAGAAGAATCATGATGAAAGTATCTCAGAGGAAGATATCAGAAGGAAAGAGGAAGAGAAGCAGTAGCAGCCAAATGAAGACAGAGACAGATTGTGAAGGTGCAGCAAGTGGAACAAGACAGCACAAGATATGAAGACCTGGATAAAAGCAGCATACAACAGCAGATATAGATGATAAGTTGCAGAACAAAGTGTGGGATCCAGGCAGACAAAGACTTAAATGCATGATCTGGAGATCATGGTCAATTTCTACCTTGGGAGTCTGATGCAGGAGCATTAGCTCAGAAAAATACCTTGTATTTTTTATTAAACCTAGGGGTTTCATGTTTTTAATTTCATGTAAATATTAATATTATTTTTGAGTGATTAATTATATTTTTAATTAATTATATGTGAGAATTTGTAAATGTTTCCAAACAACTGGAAACATGAGAGAAATTAGTCTTGAGATAATTTAGAATTAATGATGGAGCCTAAGATAGATTTAGTTGCAAGGTTTTAGGGATAAAGATCTAGACTTTAGGGGTGTTGAGATATTTGGGGATTTGTTGAGATATTAAAGGGATTGAACTAAAAATAGTGCATTTTTAATTTGTATAAATTGATATGAGTTCAGAGGCAAAACAGAGCAGGTAGAATAGAATAGAGAGGAGAAGGTGAGGCTTGGAGAGCCCAAGCTTGTAAGCCTCCAAGCAATTGTAAGGCCATTAATGTTTAATATCTGGCAAAGACAAGAGTTTGTAAGTGATTTCGGTTTGTTTATATGAAAGTGTTTTTTTCCAAAGTTATATGTGTTGATCGATTGACCAATTTCTGTAATTGAGGTTTCAAATGGAAGTACCCATATGTATTATTGATGTAATTATAGATTGAAAATTGATTTTATAAAAATGAGTGAGATCGATTATCCTATGAGAAGGATGGAAATCAAACTTTCAATTCTATATGGCAATACCACGCTTGAATTTGATAGTGAGATGTTGAATTCTTATTTCAAGCTTTGTAGACAAAAACTATGTACATAAGTTGGAAGAGTCGATGTTATTGATATCGGCATTTCAGTTGTTAATGGTAATGGTTTGTAGATAGTGCACAATTCGAAATGATTGCCAATATCGATTGCCGAGAATTTGGTTGGCAATTCAAAAGCAGTCGATTATGAAATTAAAGACGTAATGTTCAATGTTTGATGAAAGAAGGAGCATGGTGTAATTTCAAAGTGGAACTTCAGCCTTTAAGGAAAGTGCAGAAATGCTAAGCAGAACTACTCAGAAAAAAATTCCAATTCAGATATAGCAACATAACTTGTGTGGTGTTGGAGAAGGGGAAAGAATTCTGATCATGATAGCGTAGCACAATTGAGAGCAGATTTAATTTGTGATCAGAATATCTTATGAATTCTAGGTTCGATTGATATAATTGAAAGTTGATTCTAATATTATCATAATTGTAGAATGATGTTTTAATCTATTAATGCAGATGTGAACTATGGAGGAATGTACGAAAAGGAGAACTGAGTTGAATTTTTGATTGAACGCAGATATTAAAGTTGAAGCGGAAAATTCACGTGCAGGAGTGGATATGTCAGAACGCAAAGAATTAAAGGATCAAGTTTGCACAGTATTAGGGATCGAATGACTGGTGATAGAAGCGACGTCATAAGATGTGCTATAGTTGATAAAACTAAAAACGATGGCCCAAGAACAAAGGTGTAACGATGAGGTCTGCATTGATTTAGTCAGACGGAAGGTATGTTAATCGCCTGAGCCAGATTGTTGGACTCTGATTTTCTTTTAATAAAAGTAAAATATGATTGAACGTTAATTGTGAGTGCCGGCATTTGTTTTAAGCCTGATTCATGCAAATGCAATGAAAGGTCGATGAGAATTGAATGAGGTAAAGGCGCAACTGAATCTGCGTAAGTGCTCATGGAGTGGTACAATGGTACATTATGATCGAATGCTTTTATTTTAGTTGGAATAATAAATTAAGGTTTGTTGGTGTTGGGAACTTAATGTCATCTGGCAAATATTTAATTGGGTGCATAGCTAAATGATATGCATTGGTATAATTTGGCCAAATCGAACTCTTAAGCAGATGGTGGATATGCATAAATTGCGGATCCATGGTTATTGAAATGAAATTCATAATGTTGAAACATTTTCCTTACATGATAGGCATGGGGGAGGTTTAATCACTTAAAGAGTTGATTTTTGGGTTGAAATAAACCAAATTCATTTTAATTAAAGTCTCTTATAAGACTGTTGAACATCTTTCAATTGAGGAACAACTTTGGGAATGAGAATGATTGGGTTTATAGAAGAATGGATGTATGTGATGATATGTTTGAAGAGCTTCCGCATATGAGCATTGGCGGTATGACTTTACAATCATAGGAAAATGATGGTTAAGATGAAGATCTATGAATGATGATAATTGCCCGGAATAGGAGTTTTTATATGGGCAGTTACTGAGATGAATTCTTATATACACAGTGTGAGAAGATTCTGGGTTTTTGCAGGTTGGCCCTGCATCATTTTTGGTATCAGAGCTGGAATAGCTCTGTGTGAAGATTCAAGTTTTTTTTAATTGAGTTAATTGCATGCGATGAATGAATATCTGATTTGAAGCTAATGAAGATTGCAGCACAGAGATGCAGTGCAGTTGAGGAAGGAAGCGAGATCAACAGGATCTTGAAAGCTGAGTTTGTAGTTTATATTTAACTCTGGTTTGAAGACTGTTTGCAGAATTTGGTTGCAGGCATAGTGAATAAATCTTAGCAGGAAGAAGCAAATCACAGTTGGAGTGCATTGATGAAAGAGTCCGACATGGATTCTAAGAGAGAGTGGCGGAACCTAAAGATTCAACAGATATTGTGTTGTATATATTTACCCCCTGCCTATGAATTTTGGTCTGCTACCTCATTTGAGCCCAATTCAGAGCTCTACTGTGACCTAAAACTTCATGATCCTGCCTGATATTACCATTTCCGCCCGAAAATCCGCTCTACAAAGGTTAAAAATGCATAATTTAAATGTATCAGGCCCAGTCCTAAGACCTTAGCCCCCCGCGCTTTGGCTATCATATGACTCGAGCCTGAATACCACAAGCTAAAAGGAAAAAGGGCTTATTGTTTTATGTTCAGGCGCAATAGTAACCATCTGATTGAATTAAATCAACGGAGCGGAGATATTTTTATATGGTGGCCCCCACATCCGTATCTCATTGCAGAAACTGGCGGTATTGTCCCACACCGTTTCCACCGGGCCGGCAGTATTACCCTTTGGACCGGCGATTCCATAGATCGTACATCGCGTGTCCTCAGTACGACAGGAAACCGCTTTTCCCCCACACGTTAACCTTCAGTCAATAGATGCGCAGCGGAATCATCGTCCGCCGTCCGATCTTGTAGGCCCGATCCAATGGATATAAATCTCCGGGTCTGCACAAGCTTTAACCCATGCCCGCCGTGTCCCTTAGCCCACCACCACACTGTGTCTGTCACCTCCTAACCGTTGATTTGCCTTCCAAGATCCGACGGCCAGAAATTCAGTCACCCTGTCTGTTGACTCCGCTGCCACGCCAACCCTCCACTTGTCCCCTGTACTTCCACGTGTCTCCGTCTTGCGCACTCGTAATATTCCTCACCACCATATATATATATATATATATATATATATATATATACGTTTTCATATGTCTTTTTATTTACATTCGTCATTCTTCAGTCACCACCTCCAAACTGTGTTACATATAAAATCTGCATTTCGTCTATTTGTCAACACCCTCATTGTATTCTCTCTACCATCCTTCATGTTCTTGTTGTCTGTTCGTGTCCATGAAGTCATTATCATCTCCACCTCCATGCTCTTTTCCTCCGAGTTTTGTTTCCCTAATGTTTTGTGGGTTTTGCAGGTTTTAAGACGATAATGAAACCTCATAATTTATCACCTCCATTGCAGAAGTTAGAAAACATGTTAAAGGATGACATTCTGTTCGTGAAATTTAAAGAAGAATCTGAGGGTAGGTGTGATAAATGACCACCATTAAAGAAGAAAAAGATATGAATCTACAGAACCCTCCAGAGAAAATCAAGGGAGGCTTCGCCCTGCATTAAAGGCCCAAGATTTAAATTCAGAGCTGAATGTCGGGAGCACAGTACAGAATTGCAGACTATCTCAGGGTTCCTACGGCAGCAGATTTTCCCTCTTTCAGTAAGAGGCAGAACAATGTATATTTTATTATTTGTGTCATGTTTATAAGGAGATTTTCATCTCTCAGCATTTATTTCTAGAGACAGATTGTAAAGTACAGTCATTTATAGTTAGTCATTCATAGAGTGGGCACGAATGTTTTCCGCCATTTTATTCAAATTGAGTCATTAAATGTGCTTCATCTACCTCCTTCTCGAGAATTCTCTATCTTTTCTATAAAGGCCCGAAAAGAAGACATTGTAAGGGTTCCAGATTTCTATCAGCAAACTGTGTAGTGAAAAGGTTTTTGTATACATTTTGTAATACTTCTGTATAAAGGTTCAGAGCCCGTAGGGTCTCAGTGAGGAGGAGTTATAACTGTAATGAGGATTCTAGTCTTTGGTATCTCACAGTATGTAATTTCTCTTATGTGTTAATACAATATCTTATTTCATGCTATTTATCTTCTTGTATCATGTTCTAGAATGCGAGTGGCTCACTAGTTTGCAGTAAGGATTCATCCTTGTTGATGCCCTTTCTGGAATTAGTCAAGCGATTTAAATAGGCCTAGTCATGATATACTGTTCCATGTTCATATCTTCCATATTTTTTTCTATATTAGTTACTTGAGGAGGGTGCTTTTAAAACGCCATTGTCATATAAGGATTCATAAATTAATATGCCCTTATGTGGTTCTGTTGTGTATCTGGGTATCCGTCTCAGGTTAACTAATATCTTCTCTATGTTTCCTCGCTGCACTCACTTCCTGATATTTGATTTCTGTGATATATTATTTGAACTGGCCCTCTTTACAGTAAGATGTCTCTTAACTGTCTAATGCCTTTGTACTGGAGTTTTACATGATGTCCCTACACTATTCTTATCTTTGTGTCAGCTTCTGAGAGAGTTTGGTCCCATTAAAAACTTATTTCCTTGTTCAGACAAGAGATAGTAAGTGAGCTCTTGGACTGACAATCCAAACTATATGAAGAGCCTCTTGCTATATTAAGATGTCCTAGGCAGTGGTCTATGGCAACTCTAGACTGTCTCTAGGAGGTGACAAAATTGTCCAAAACATCTTTCTGGCACCGTTGCCGGGGAACGAATTCAAGAATATCAGTCTCCCTGGGCCTCGAAAAATTGTTTTCACTCTCTAATCAGGTGAGCACAGAGAGTTGAAGAGTTGCGTATCTCTCACCTTGGTGACTCCACTGCTTTCATTTGATAAATTTTATTGGTAGTCCTGGCTCCTCGTAAGCCACATTTAAGGTCAGATACATCTCAGCCGAAAACACCTTACGTGTCTGACCCAGAGAAGATCATTCATAAAAGAGTTTGGAAGGAGAGGAAGTCAGCTCGTGCTGAAAACCCTGAATATTCCGTTGAAGATTACCCGCCCTCTTCTTCTCAAGAAGTTAGAACAGAAAATCTAGAGTTTTACTCAGAAACTCCACGTAGAGGAAGTACCTGGATTGAAGAAGATCCTCATCCTACTCCCGAGGCTGAGGAAATTAAAGAAGTCATAGAAGTAGCCGCTGTTAGTCGTGAATTATTCCCAGCTACGCCTCAGTCCTCCATATCATATATTCCCATTGTTATTCATACTCCGCTTCCTCCTACTCCTCTCCCTTCATTTGTATCTCAGACTTTTGTACAACCCCCACCTCCCCCAATGGCCAATGTTCCTGCTTTTCTATTGAACAAATATGCTCCTCTAGCCTTACCCCAAGTGCTAAATGATATGCCGCAGGATTATTTAAATATTCTGCCAAGATTTAATGGTGAAAATGAAGTTGATGCTCAGAAACATCTTGAGACTTTCCGCTCTTTTGCAGAGAACTTAAATGTTGAACACCTTGATGTAGTCTTGAGATTATTTGTGCAGTCTTTGGAAGGGGAAGCCAGAAAATGGTTCAAGACATTGGGAAACCGTTCAATAACCACCTGGGATATTATGGAGAATACTTTTCTCAGAAAATGGGGGGAAAAGAAAGATCATGGTCAATGTCTTACTGAGTTTAATACTATGAAGAAGAAACAGAATGAAGGGGTATCAGAATTTATCAAAAGATTCAATAAGTTATATTTGAGCTTGCCTCCTGAAAAGAAGCCCCATGAAGTTGCTGCCAAGATAATTTTTATAGCAGCCTTTGATTTTGACTTTGGATTCTCCTTGAGAGAAAGAAAACCTGCCACTTTAGATGATGCACAATCAGATTCTCTGGAATTAGAAGCAAACTTTGCCTCCACTGGGAAATTGAAGGGAAAAATTGAACAAGATACTAGGAGGAAAGGCAAAGAAGAGGTTTCCACCTCTCATTAGGAAAAAGATTCAGATAAAATGGATGAAATAAGCAAAATGATAAAGAAGATGGTCAAGCTTGAACTGGAAGCTAAAAATGCAGCTCCTAAGAATTTCTACAATGCTCCAAACAGAGGATACAATCCTCAGTATAGAAGACCCCCATTGCAGATATTGTCGAGAGAAGCGAAAGAGCAACAAGACCAGGTACCTCATCCCTTGTACCTGGAAGGACCAGCAGATGACTCCACTGGAGATGTAGCTTATGGATTAGAAGATTCAAATCTGGCTTTTTCAAATACTAATGATATGGATTGCCCATTGCAAGACGAGGACGAAGAAGCAGAGATCGATCATTATTGTAAGAAATTTGCCTATTTCATACAAGCACAATTCAATGTAAAATATGATCTCAGATCTTCAAGGAAGAGGACCAGAACTCAAGATCAAGAAGAGGAGCCACCTCAGAAAGAAGCATCTGCTCAGAAGGAATCAGCAGCAAAGAGAAACATAGAAAAAGGTAAGAATCCTCTAAATACTCCCCTGCAGTCCAATGATCAGATTCCTTCTTCTTCAAAAATAGTCAGTCCTCCTAGTGCTGAGCCAGTGTCAAAAGAAGTCGAATCTTCAGTTGAAAATAAGGAGTCAAAAGAAGTTGTGATAGAAAAGCCCCCATCTGCTTTCAATTTGCAAAAAGAACTTGAGAAGATTAAGATTCCTATCCCCCTGACTGAACTATTAAAACAACCTGTATATCAGTCTCAAGTTACTTCCTTTTATGCTTCCTCTTGAAATACCAACTGTACCTGATAGTCTAAACCTTCAAGAAGAAAGAGCCATGGTAGTCTTTGGCCCACATGTTGAGGAGATAGACCCCTCTACCCCTCCCTTTTACGTGTCCCTAGTTATTCATGACCTGCTGTTACACAATTGTATGTTAGATTCTGGGGCTTCCCATAATCTTATGCCTTTGTCCGCCATGGAGCAACTAGGGCTGCAAATTACAAGGCCATACAAAGATTTATATTCATTTGATTCTAAAAGGGTTAAATGCTTGGGAATGATTAAGGATTTAGTGGTCAATTTGGCCCAAATTCTAGAAAAAAGTGTGGTCATGGACATTATGGTTGCTGATATCCCAGCCCGCTTTGGCATGCTGCTGTCAAGGTCCTAGGGTACAAAGATTGGGGGATCAATTAAATTGGATCTAACATATGCTATTGTCCCAGTCTTTGGAGGTCAGGAGAGGAGGTTATACATGGAGACTAGATTTGTTAAAATGGTAACTAAGGCTGACTGCTCAGAGGACTCTCCAGTTTATAACAAAGAGGGAGACTTATCATGTTTGATGTTAGAAGAAAATCAAAATTATGCTCATGAGCCCCCTTTTGGTCAAATTCAAGCTGAGCAGCCTAAAGAAGATCAGGAATCAGAAATTTGGACTTTGCATTTTGATGGAGCAAACTCAAGAGAAGGCAATGGAGCTGGGGTATTGTTGATCTCTCCTACAGGAAAATGGGTGCCACTTTCTTTCAAATTGGAGTATGAGGCTACAAAAAATGTAGCTGAATATGAAACACTATTATTGGGATTACAGACAGCTAGAAACATGGGCATCCAATGTTTAAAAGTCTTGGGAGACTCTGAGTTGGTGGTAAGGCAGATCAAAAATGAATGTCAAACTAAGCACCCTCGGCTCAGAGTATATATAAACGAAGTATGGGACATGATAGAAAATTTATTCTCAGCATTTAACTTACAGTTCATGCCCCGGGAGAAAA
Source organism: Pinus albicaulis (assembly GCA_034641835.2). Classification (NCBI taxonomy): domain Eukaryota; kingdom Viridiplantae; phylum Streptophyta; class Pinopsida; order Pinales; family Pinaceae; genus Pinus; species Pinus albicaulis. The sequence goes on along the minus strand of CM076573.1, from coordinate 99,085,494 downwards.
ATAGAATAGCATATTCTCTTGCTGTAGCTGCCAGTACTTTCCGTCCTCCTCAGAATCCACTTTTAAGATATGAAGTGGAGGTACGTTACAGACCATATATTCCAGATAATATAAAGCATTGGCAGGTATTTGAAGATGATGAACAGATGAAGGGATTCATGGAGACAGTGGGAGAATTCACTAATATAGAGATTGATGATTATGAGGAGGAAGAAGTTGAAAATACTGCAGAAAAAAAATGGGAAGAAAGAATAGCAGGTAACAGAGTGCTGCAGCTGAAAGGAAATGTTATACCTAGAGGGTTGGTGCCTCTAGAAAGATTATTCAACAAGGATGATATTCCATTGCAGCCAAACAAAGTAACAGAAGAAGATCAAGTGGGAGATTTAAATCTGGGCATTTCTGCTGATCCCAAAATTGTCAAATTATCCAAAAGAATCCCAGAAGGATATAAAGAAAAATATTTGAAGTTGTTTCAATCTTACAAAGATGTATTTGCCTGGTCCTATCACGACCTAAAAACTTTTGATGTAAATATAATGCAACATAAAATTCCATTGAGGGAAGATGCAAAGCCATACAAGCAGAAGCTCAGACAAATAAATCCTCTACTACTTCCCTCTATTGAAAAATAAATTAAGAAGCTGCTAAAGGCCAAAATAATTGTGCCATTGAGGTACTCAGAATGGGTAGAAAACCTTGTTCCTGTTCGAAATAAAAACGGAGAAATAAGGCTGTGTGTAGATTTCAGGAATTTAAATAGAGCATCATTGAAAGATAATTATCCACTGCCTAAGATGGACCACATCCTGCAGGAAATAGTGGGAGCATCTAGAATGTCCATGATGGATGGTTTTTCTGGTTATAATCAGGTAGCTATATTTCTAGAAGACCAGAAGAAAACTGCATTTACTACACCATGGGGAACATTTATGTATGCTAGGATGCCATTTGGATTAATTAATGCAGGAGATACTTTTCAAAGGGCAATGGACATAGCCTTTGTTGGAGAATAGGACAAGTTTTTGGTGGTATATCTTGATGATATCACAGTGTTTTCAAAGAATTATGATGAGCATATTGAACATTTAAGAAGAACTTTTGAAAAATGCAGAAGGTATGGCCTTTCTCTCAATCCTCAAAAATCCTTGTTTGCATTGGATGGGGGAAAACTCTTAGGGCACATTGTAACTAAAGATGGTGTGAGAATAGACCCTAAGAGAGTTGAAGTAATAAACAGTATTCCTCTACCGAGGAATAGGAAGGAAGTACATGTGTTTTTAGGCCGAATCAATTTTTTGAGAAGGTTTATTCCTAACTATGCTGAGATAGTTAGGCATATAACTGATATGTTGAAAAAGGAGAATGAAGTAAAATGGTCCCAGGAGTCTAGAGATGCATTCAAGAGGATAAAACAAGCATTTGCTGAAGCTCCTGTGCTAGCTGGACCAGATTACAACAAGCCATTTATGATCTTTTCATTTTCTTCACCTCATACGATTGTTGGAGTATTATTACAGAAAAATGAAGAGGGATATGAACAGCCTATAGCTTTCTTCAGTCAAGTGCTTTATGATGCTGAATTGAAATATAATATATTGGAGAAGTAGGCATATGCCCTGGTAAAGTCCCTTAAAGCTTTTAAAGTATATGTTTTGCAATCTCACATTACTACATATGTTCCCACAGCAGCTGTCAAAGACATTCTTGTTCAGGGCGACAACGAAGGTAGAAGAGGAAGATGGATTGAAAAAATTCAGGAATATGATTTGGACATAAAGCCTACTAAATTGATTAAAGGACAGGGACTTGCTAAGATGTTATCTGAATCAAATCATCAAGACTTGGGCATTAATTTATCCATAATAGCAAATGAAGAATCTGAAAAAGAAGAAGAGCAGCAAGGACTGGAGATGGCCACTCAAAAGATACATATGAAATATCTAACTAGTCCTTGGTACAAAGAAATAGTTGAATATCTTTTAACACTTAACTGTCCTCCGAGTTGTGATAAGGTGAAATACAGAGCCGTAAGAATGAAATATTAGAAATACATAATTTCCAATGGACAGCTATATTGGAGAGACCTTTCAGGTATATTACTATTATGCCTCACAGAAAATGAAGTGGAGAATATACTGACAGAATTCCATGAGGCAATTTGTGGAGGACATTACAGCTGGAGGGCTACAGCTCATAAAATCCTGAAGGCTGATTTTTACTGGCCAAAATTGTATACAGATACTTTTGTTTGGGCTAGAGCATGTGACAAGTGCCAAATATTTGCAAAAATACAGAAATTAGCAGCCTTGCCCTTGATTCCTATTCATGTAAATGAACCATTTCAGAAATGGGGATTAGATTTTATAGGAGAGATACATCCCCCATCAAGTGGCCAATATAAATGGATATTAACAGCCACAGATTACTTTACGAAATGGGTGGAAGCCACACCTACAAGAAATGCTACAGATGCTGTGATAATGAAGTTTATGGAGGACAATATCATATCTAGGTTTGGCTGTCCTGCCAAGATTGTAACTGATAACGCACAGGCTTTCAGGTCTGCTAGGTTTGTGAAATTTTGCCAAAGGTATAACATCATCCTGATTCACTCCACAACATACTATCCACAGGGAAATGGTCTAGCAGAATCTTCTAATAAAACCCTGGTGAGGGCCCTGAAGAAAACAATCAGTGAAAATCAGAAAAACTGGGACTCTCAATTAAAGTTTTCTCTATGGGCGAATAGGATAACCAGCAAAAGAGCAACAGGGAAATCTCCTTATGAGATGGTATATGGAAGAGCTGCTATGTTTCCTGTGCAATTGGCATTGCCGGTAGCACGCTTTATGAAGGAAAGCCATGAAGAACCAGATGACATGATCAGGAGGATTAATCAGCTAGTAGAATGGGAAGAAACATGGAACCAGGTTAATCTGAAATTAATAGAATACCAGGAGAAAATGAAGAATGTGTTTGATCAGCATGCAAAGGATAAAAAGTTTCAAGTTGGTGACCTAGTTCTCAGATGGGATGTTCGCAGAGCAGAGAAGGGCAAGCATGCTAAGTTTGATCCGCTATGGTTTGGTCCATTCAAGATTGCGAGTCAAGGGCGAAATAATACTTTCATGTTAGAAAACTTGCAGGGTGATCTGTTGGATGCCCCTGTGAATGGCCAATTTCTCAAGCCATATTTCCGATTCTGATCCAGGTTGGGGTGCCTGATTGTATTATATTGTATATAATTTGTTTTGATTTTTATTTTCATAAAGAGAAGGATGCTGGAATTTACCTGAGGCATGAGCGCAGGAGAATTGAGAAGCAAAGTGGAAAATTCAGTGGTTTGCGTGTTCTCGACATGTCCGAGGACGACCATGCCATCCCCAGATGGAGCCAATGTTGTATATATTTACCCCTTGCCTATGAATTTTGGTCCGCTGCCTCATTTGAACCCAATTCAGAGCTCTACTGTGACCTAAAACTTCATGCTCCTGCCTGATATTACCATTTCCGCCCGAAAATCCGCTCTACAAAGGTTAAAAATGCATAATTTAAATGTATCGGGCCCAGTCCTAAGACCTTAGCCCTCCGTGCTTTGGCTATCATATGACTCGAGCCTGAAGACCACAAGCTAAAAGGAAAAGGGGCTTATTGTTTTATGCTCGGGCGCAATAGTAACCGTCTGATTGAATTAAATCAAAGGAGCGGAGATCTTTTTATATGGTGGCCCCCACATCCGTATCTCACTGCAGAAACCGGCGGTATTGTCCCGCACTGTTTCCACTGGGCCGGTGGTATTACCCTTTGGACCGGCGATTCCATAGATCGTACGCCGCGTGTCCTCAGTACGGGCAGGAAACCGCTTTTCCCCCGCGCGTTAACCTTCAGTCAATAGATGCGCAGCGGAATCATCGTCCACTGTCCGATCTTGTAGGCCCGATCCAATGGCTATAAATCTCCAGGTCTGCATGAGATTTAACCCGTGCCCACCGTGTCCCTTGGCCCACCGCCACACTGTGTCTGTCGCCTCCTAACCGTTGATTTGCCTTCCAAGATCCGACGGCCAGAAATCTAGTCACCCTATCTATTGACTCCGCTGCCACGCCAACCCTCCACCTGTCCCCCGTACGTCCACGTGTCTCCATATCGCGCACTCGTAATATTCCTCCCCACTATATATATATATATATATATATATATATATATATATATATCTGTGTGTGTTCATATGTCTTTTTATTTACATTCGTCGTTCTTCAGTCACCACCTCCAAACTGTGTTACGTATAAAATCCGCATTTCATCTATTTTTCAAAGCCCTCATTGTATTCTCTCCGCCATCCTTCGTGTTCTTGTTGTCTGTTCGTGTCCATGACGTCATTATCATCTCCACCTCCATCCTCTTTGCCTCCAAGTTTTGTTTCCCTAATGTTTTTTGGGTTTTGCAGGTTTTAAGACGATAATGAAACCTCATAATTTATCACCTCCATTGCAGAAGTTAGAAAACATGTTAAAGGATGAAATTCTGCTGGTGAAATTTAAAGAAGAATCTGAGGGTAGGTGTGAGAAATGACCACCATTAAAGAAGACAAAGATATGAATCTACAGAACCCTCCAGAGAAAATCAAGGGAGGCTTCACTCTGCATTAAAGGCCCAAGATTTAAATTCAGAGCTAAAGGTCGGGAGCACAGTACAGAATTGCAGACTATCTCAGGGTTCCTACGGCAGCAGATTTTCCCTCTTTCAGTAAGAGGCAGAACGATGTATATTTTATTATTTGTGTCATGTTTATAAGGATATTTTCATCTCTCAGCATTTATTTCTAGAGACAGATTGTAAAGTACAGTCATTTATAGTTAGTCATTCATAGAGTGGGCGCGAATGTTTTCCACCATTTTATTCAAATTGATTCATTAAATGTGCTTCATCTACCTCCTTCTCGAGAATTCTCTATCTTTTCTATAAAGGCCCGAAAAGAAGACATTGTAAAGGTTCCATATTTCTATCAGCAAACTGTGCAGTGAAAAGGTTTTTGTATACATTTTGTAATACTTCTGTATAAAGGTTCAGAGCCCGTAGGGTCTCAGTTAGGAGGAGTTATAACTGTAATGAGTATTCTGGTCTTTGGTATCTCATAGTATGTAATATCTCTTATGTGTTAATACAATATCTTATTTCATGCTATTTATCTTCTTGTATCATGTTCTAGAATGCGAGTGGCTCACTAGTTTGCAGTAAGGATTCATCCTTGTTGATGCCCTTTCTAGAATTAGTCAAGCGCTTTAAATAGGCCTAGTCATGATATATTGTTCCATGTTCATCTCTTCCATATTTTATGCTATATTAGTTACTTGAGGAGGGTGCTTTTAAAACGCCATTGTCATATAAGGATTCATAAATTAATATGCCCTTATGTGGTTCTGTTGTGTATCTGGGTATCAGCCTCAGGTTAACTAATATATTCTCTATGTTTCCTCACTGCACTCACTTCCTGATATTTGATTTCTACGATATATTATTTGAACTGGCCCTCTTTACAGTAAGTTGTCTCTTAACTGTCTGATGCCTTTGTACTGGAGTTTTACATGATGTCCCTACACTATTCTTATCTTTGTGTCAGCTTCTGAGAGAGTTTGGTCCCATTAAAAACTTATTTCCTTGTTCAGACAAGAGATAGTAAGTGAGCTATTGGACTAAAAATCCAAACTATATGAAGAGCCCCTTGCCATATTAAGATGTCCTAGGCACTGGTCTATGGCAACTCTATACTGTCTCTAGGAGGTGAAAAAATTGTCCACAACAGGTTGAATGAAAAGGACAAGTGTGTGTTTGAATGTTGCAGATGAGAGAATCCTGAAGGAGTAGTGGAGAAATGCTCGAGAAGGTTCCAGCAGAGGACCGGTGATTACCAAAAGACCAGATCCATAGGAAGGGATTGGTGAGGTAAGTGGCAGCAGAAGAGTTTACTGTTGCAGAGGCTTGGTGCAACTCATGAGTAAGAAACTCATGGCGAAGGAGAAAATGACTACTGAAAGTCATAAAGGAGAGAGCAGAGGTTCAGAGAGAGGCCACAGTGGAAAGGAGGAGAAGAAAAATGCCAAGGTAAATGGCATAAGACAGTAGTTGACTGATGACGAGTATGAGAAAGAGAAAGCTGAGATAGCAGTCCATCTCGAGTTATTGATGGAATTGTTACAGGAAAGTGTGAAAGACTAGAGAAATGGTTGGCTGATGAGGAAGAGAGTGAAGTGGCAGAGGCTACAACAGAAAAGAGATCGACAGATAAACATGCAGTTAACATAAGAGCTGAAGAAGCTCAAGCAGATGATGGATGTACAGTTGAGACGTTAAGAACTCAGAGCAGTTGAGTTGAAAGTAGAAGCTTCCATTGATGAAACAGAGGAAGAGATCATTGATGATTTCTTGAGTTACTGGCCAGATCCAGATCAGCTGGATAATGTGAACTCTTGTATTTTTGTAGCTGACAATTGTGATGTGATTACAGGTGTTGAGGAGGATGCGCAATCTTGTGAAGCTGTCACAAGCATGGAAAAGAATATTTCAGGAGATAAGTACTTTGAAGAAGAAAGCCATGATGATTTTTCTGTTACAGTACAAGAGGAAGTTCATGTGAATGAACTGGTATATGAACCGAAAGTTGAGACTGTTGTAACTTGTAGTTTTCAAACTGACAAGTTGTGTATGAATGCAGGGACTGTAAGTGATGGTGATGTTATGCTTCAGCAATGCCACAGAGAAATTGCATTGTTGGAATATTTTTTGCAGAATTCAGAGTATGACAAGGAGATTGCAACAGAAGAAAGAGTTCATTTCAGTGAACAGAAAGATATCATGGAGGCAGATGATGTACGAGAAAGACTGGTTGATAGTCTTGAGAGTTCTTCAGAGAATTCTTTGGGAAGAGAGAATCAACATACTAATGTGCTGATAGTGAAGGAGAATTCAGGACAACATACTGAAATGTTGGCAAAGGGAGAAAAGGCACTGAGGCCTTATGATTTTTGTTCTAACAAGTGTTTTGTGAATGCAGGTATGATTGCAGGTGTTGAAGAACATTTGACTCAGTTGAGCAGTCAAATGAAGAAGAAAGACGAGAATTCTGTGGAAACATCTAATCCATGGGATGAGGACATTATGTTGCTGGAAATGATGCTGAATGATTAGAATTTAGTGCAGAAAGAATCTCAATTGTAGAATTGGGAAATACAGATGCAGAGAGATGAAGATAGTAGAAAGGAGTACACAATGTACCAGCTCAGTAAGTTATTGATAGGAAAAGGCAGAGAAGAAGTTTTCCATTGCAGAATACAAGAGGGCATGGATGATTTGGTGGCAGTACAAATGGAGCAAGCAAGAAGTTAGCAAGTGACAGTAAAAATTGAACCAGTAAGAACTGACCAAGCCGTCTTAGCTCAGCAGGCAGCAAGAAATCAACAGTTTGAAGATTTATTGGACAGATAAATTGAATTAATAAGAAGAATCATGATGAAAGTATCTCAGAGGAAGATATCAGCAGGAAAGAGGAAGAGAAGCAGCAGCAGCCAAATGAAGATAGAGACAGATTATGAAGGTGCAGCAAGTGGAACAAGACAGCACAAGATATGAAGACTTGGATAAAAGAAGCATACAACAGCAGATATATATGATAAGTTGCAGAACAAAGTGTGGGATCTAGGCGGAAAAAGACTTAAATGCATGATCTGGAGATCATGGTCAATTTCTACCTTGGGAGTCTGATGCAGGAGCATTAGCTCAGAAAAATACCTTGTATTTTTTATTAAACCTAGGGGTTTCATGTTTTTAATTTCATGTAAATATTAATATTATTTTTGAGTGATTAATTGTATTTTTAATTAATTATATGTGAGAATTTGTAAATGTTTCCAAACAACTAGAAACATGAGAGAAATTAGTCTTGAGATAATTTAGAATTAATGATGGACCCTAAGATAGATTTAGTTGCAAGGTTTTAGGGATAAAGATCTAGACTTTAGGGGTGTTGAGATATTAAAGGGATTGAACTCAAAATAGTGCATTTTTAATTTGTATAAATTGATATGAGTTCAAAGGAAAAATAGCTCAGGTAGAATAGAATAGAGAGGAGAAGGTGAGGCTTGGAGAGCCCAAGCTTGTAAGCCTCCGGGCAATTGTAAGGCCATTAATGTTGAATATCCGACAAAGACAAGAGTTTGTAAGTGATTTCGGTTTGTTTATATGAAAGTGTTTTTTTCCAAAGTTATATGTGTTGATCGATTGACCAATTTCTGTAATTGAGGTTTCAAATGGAAGTACCCATATGTATTATTGATGTAATTATAGATTTAAAATTGATTTTATAAAAATGAGTGAGATCGATTATCCTATGAGAAGGATGGAAATCAAACTTTCAATTCTATATGGCAATACCACGCTTGAATTTGATAGGGAGATGCTGAATTCTTATTTCAAGCTTTGTAGACAAAAACTATGTACATAAGTTGGAAGAGTCGATGTTATTGATATCGGAATTTCAGTTGTTAATGGTAATGGTTTGCAGATAGCGCACAATTCGAAATGATTGCCAATACCGATTTCCGAGAATCTGGTTGGCAATTCAAAAGCAGTCGATTATGAAATTAAAGACATAATGTTTAATGTTTGATGAAAGAAGGAGCATGGTGTAATTTCAAAGTGGAACTTCAGCCTTTAAGGAAAGCGCAGAAATGCTAAGCAGAACTACTCAGAAAAAAATGCCAATTCAGATATAGCAACAGAACTTGTGTAGTGTTGGAGAAGGGGCAAGAATTCCGATCATGATAGCGTAGCACAATTGAGAGCAGAATTAATTTGTGATCAAAATATCTTATGAATTCTGGGTTCGATTGATATAATCGAAAGTTGATTCTAATATTATCATAATTGTAGAATGATGTTTTTATATATTAATGCAGATGTGAACTATGGAGGAATGCACGAAAAGGAGAACTGAGTTGAATCTGTGATTGAATGCAGATATTAAAGTTGAAGTGGAAAATTTACGTTCAGGAGCAGATATGTCAGAATGCAAAGAATTAAAGGATCAAGTTTGCGCAGCATTAGGGATCGAATGACTGGTGATAGAAGCGACGGCGTAAGATGCGCTATAGTTGATAAAACTAAAAACGATGGCCCAAGAACAAAGGTGTAACGATGAGGTCTGCATTCATTCAGTCAGATGGAAGGTATGTTAATCGCCTGAGCCAGATTGTTGGACTTTAATTTTCTTTTAATCAAAGTAAAATATGATTGAATGTTAATTGTTAGCGCCGGCATTTGTTTTAAGCCTGAGTCATGCAAATGCAATGAAAGGTCGATGAGACTTGAATGAGGTAAAGGCGCAACTGAATCTGCGTAAGTGCTCATGGAGTGGTACATTGGTACATTATGATCGAATGCTTTTATTTTAGTTGGAATAATACATGAGGGTTTGTTGGTGTTGGGAACTTAATTTCATCTGGAAAATATTTAATTGGGTGCATAGCTAAATGATATGCATTGGTATAATTTTGCCAAATCAAACTCTTAAGCAGATGGTGGATATGCATAAATTGGGGATCCATGGTTATTGAAATGAAATTCATAATGTTGAAACATTTTCCTTACATGATAGGCATGGGGGAGGTTTAATCACTTAAAGAGTTGATTGTTGGGTTGAATTAAACCAAATTCATTTTAATTAAAGTCTCTTATAAGACTGTTGAACAGCTTTCAATTGAGGAACAACTTTGGGAATGAGAATGATTGGGTTTATAGAAGAATGGATGTATGTGATGATATGTTTGAAGAGCTTCTGCATATGAGCATTGGCGGTATCACTTTAAAATCATAGGAAAATGATGGTTAAGATGAAGATCTACGAATGACGATAATTGCCCGGAATAGGAGATTTTATATGGGCAGTTACTGAGTTGAATTCTTAGATACACAGTGTGAGAAGATTTTGGGTTTTTGCAGGTTGGCCCTGCATCATTTTTGGTATCAGAGCTGGAATAGCTCTGTGTGAGGATTCAAGTTTTTTTTAATTGAGTTAATTGCATGCGATGAATGAATATCTGATTTGAAGCTAATGAAGATTGCAGCACAGAGATGCAGTGCAGTTGAGGAATGAAGCAAGATCAACAGGATCTTGAAAGCTGAGTTTGTAGTTTATATTTAACTCTGGTTTGAAGACTGTTTGCAGAATTTGGTTGTAGGCATAGTGAAGAAATCTTAGCAGGAAGAAGCAAATCACAGTTGGAGTGAAGTGATGAAAGAGTCCGACATGGATTCTAAGAGAGAGTGGTAGAACCTAAAGATTCAACAGAGGTTGAATGAAAAGGACAAGTGTGTGTTTGAAAGTTGTAGATGAGAGAATCCTGAAGGAGCAGTGGAGAAATGCTCGAGAAGGTTCCAGCAGAGGACCGGTGATTACCAAAAGACCAGATCCAGAGGAAGGGATTGGTGAGGTAAGTGGCAGCAGAAGAGTTTACTGTTGCAGAAGCTTGGTGCAACTCATGAGTAAGAAACTCATGGTGAAGGAGAAAATGACTATTGAAAGTCATAAAGGATAGAGCAGAGGTTCAGAGAGAGGCCACAGTGGAAAGGAGGAGAATAAAAATGCCAAGGTAAATGGCATAAGACAATAGTTGACTGATGACGATTATGAGAAACAGAAAGCTGAGATAACAGTCCATCTCGAGTTATTGATGGAATTGTTACAGGAAAGTGTGAAATACTAGAGACATGGTTGGCTAATGAGGAAGAGAGTGAAATGGCAGAGGCTACAACAGAAAAGAGATCGACAGATAAACATGCAGTTAACAGAAGAGCTGAAGAAGTTGAAGCAGATGATGGATGTACTGTTGAGACGTGAAGAACTCAGAGCAGCTGAGTTGAAAGTAGAAGTTTCCATTGATGAAACATAGGAAGAGATCATTGATGATTTCTTGAGTTACTGGGCAGATCCAGATCAATTGGATAATGTGAAATCTTGTATTTTTGTAGGTGACAATTGTGATGTGATTACAGGTGTTGAGGAGGATGCGCAATCTTGTGAAGCTATCACAAGCATGGAAAAGAATATTTCGGGAGATAAGTACTTTGAAGAAGAAAGCCGTGATGATTTTGCTGTTACAGTATAAGAGGAAGTTCATGTGAATGAAGAACAGGATCAGCTGGAAGAGTTGGTATATGAACCGACAGTTGAGACTGTTGAAACTTGTAGTTTTCAAACTGAAAAGTTGTGTATGAATGCAGGGACTGTAAGTGATGGTGATGTTATGCTTCAGCAATGCCATAGAGAAATTGCATTGTTGGAATATTTTTTGGAGAATTCAGAGTATGACAGGGAGATTGCAGCAGGAGAAAGAGTTCATTTCAGTGAAAACAAAGATATCATGGAGGCATATGATGTACGAGAAATACTGGTTGATAGTCTTGAGAGTTCTTCAGATAATTCTTTGGCAAGAGAGAATCAACATACTAATGTGCTGATAGTGAAGGAGAATTCAGGACAGCATACTAAAATGCTGGCAAAGGGAGAAAAGGCACTGAGGCCTTATGATTTTTATTCTAACAAGTGTTTTGTGAATGCAGGTATGATTGTAGGTGTTGAAGAACATTTGACTCAGTTGAGCAGTCAAATGAAGAAGAAAGAAGATAATTATGTGGAAACATCTAATCCATGGGATGAGGACATTATGTTGCTGGAAATGATGCTGAATGATCAGAATTCAGTGCAGAAAGAATCTCAATTGTAGAAATTGGAAATGCAGATGCAGACATATGAAGATAGCAGAAAGGAGTACACAATGTACCAGTTCAGTAAGTTGTTGATAGGAGGAGGCAGAGAAGAAGTTTTCCGTTGCAGAAAACAAGAGGGCATGGATGATTGGGTGGCAGTACATACGGAGCAAGCAAGAAGTCAGCAAGTGACAATAAAAATTGAATGAGTAAGAACTGACCAATCCGTCTTAGCTCAGCAGGTAGCAAGAAATCAGCAGTTTGAAGATTTATTGGACAGAGAAATTGAATTAATCAGAAGAATCATGGTGAAAGTATCTCAGAGGAAGATATCAGCAGGAAAGAGGAAGAGAAGCATCAGCAGCCAAATGAAGACAGAGACAGATTGTGAAGGTGCAGCAAGTGGAACAAGACAGCACAAGATATAGAGACATGGAGAAAAGCAGCATACGACAGCATATATAGATGATATGTTGCAGAACAAAGTGTGGGATCTAGGCGGACAAAGACTTGATTTGGAGATCATGGTGAATTTCTACCTTGGGAGTCTGATGCAGGAGCATTAACTCAGAAAAATACCTTGTATTTTTTATTAAACCTATGGGTTTCATGTTTTTAATTTCATGTAAATATTAATATTATTTTTGAGTGATTAATTATATTTTTAATTAATTATATGTGAGAATTTGTAAATGTTTCCAAACAACTGGAAACATGAGAGAAATTAGTCTTGAGATAATTTAGAATTAATGATGGAGCCTAAGATAGATTTAGTTGCAAGGTTTTAGGGATAAAGATCTAGACTTTAGGGTTGTTGAGAGATTTGGGGATTTGTTCAAATATTAAAGGGATTGAACTCAAAATAGTGCATTTTTAATTTGTATAAATTGATATGAGTTCAAAGGCAAAAGAGAGAAGGTAGAATAGAATAGAGAGGAGAAGGTGAGGCTTGGATAGCCCAAGCTTGTAAGCCTCCGGGCAATTGTAAGGCCATTAATGGTGAATATCCGGCAAAGACAATAGTTTTTAAGTGATTTCAGTTTGTTTATATGAAAGTGTTTTTTTCCAAAGTTATATGTGTTGATCGATTGAACAATTTCTGTAATTGAGGTTTCAAATGGAAGTACCCATATGTATTATTGATGTAATTATAGATTTAAAATTGATTTTATAAATCTGAGTGAGATCGATTATCCTATGAGAAGGATGGAAATCGAACTTTCAATTCTATATGGCAATACCACGCTTGAATTTGATAGGGAGACACTGAGTTCTTATTTCAAGCTTTGTAGACAAAAACTCTATACATAAGTTGGAAGAGTCGATGTTATTGATATTGGAATTTCAGTTGTTAATGGTAATGGTTTGCAGATAGTGCACAATTCGAAATGATTGCCAATAGTGATTGCCGAGAATCTGGTTGGAAATTCAAAAGCAGTCGATTATGAAATTAAAGACGTAATGTTTAATGTTTGATGAAAGAAGGAGCATGGTGTAATTTCAAAGTGGAACTTCAGCCTTTAAGGAAAGCACAGAAATGCTAAGAAGAACTACTCAGAAAAAATGCCAATTCAGATATAGCAACAGAACTTGTGTGGTGTTGGAGAAGGGGCAAGAATTCCGATCATGATAGCGCAGCAAATTTGAGAGCAGATTTAATTTGTGATCAAAATATCTTATGAATTCTGGGTTCGATTGATATAATTGAAATTCTATTCTAATATTATCATAATTGTAGAATGATGTTTTAATATATTTATGTAGATGTGAACTATGGAGGAATGTACGAAAAGGAGAACTGAGTTGAATCTGTGATTGAACGCAGATATTAAAGTTGAAGCGGAAAATTCACGTGCAAGAGCAGATATGTCAGAACGCAGAGAATTAAAGGATCAAGTTTGCGCAGCATTACGGATCGAATGACTGGTGATAGAAGTGACGACATAAGATGCGCTATAGTTGATAAAACTGAAAACGATGGCCCAAGAATGAAGGTGTAACAATGAGGTCTGCATTCATTCAGTCAGACAGAAGGTATGTTAATTGCCTAAGCCAGATTGTTGGACTTTGATTTTCTTTTAATCAAAGTAAAATATGATTGAACGTTAATTGTGAGTGCCGGCATTTGTTTTAAGCCTGATTCATGCAAATGCAATGAAAGGTCGATGAGAATTGAATGAGGTAAAGGCGCAACTAAATCTGCATAAGTGCTCATGGAGTGGTACATTGGTGCATTATGATCGAATGCTTTTCTTTTAGTTGGAATAATACATGAGTGTTTTTTGGTGTTGGGAACTTAATGTCATCTGGAAAATATTTAATTGGGCGCATAGCCTAATGATATGCATTGGTATAATTTTGCCAAATCGAACTCTTAAGCAGATGGTGGATATGCATAAATTGGGGATCCATGGTTATTGAAATGAAATTCTTAATGTTGAAACATTTTCCTTACATGATAGGCATGGGGGAGGTTTAATCACTTAAAGAGTTTATTGTTGGGTTGAAATAAACCAAATTCATTTTAATTAAAGTCTCTTATAAGACTGTTGAACAACTTTCAATTGAGGAACAACTTTGGGAATGAGAATGATTGGGTTTATAGAAGAATGGATGTATGTGATGATATGTTTGAAGAGCTTCCGCATATGAGCATTGGTGGTATGACTTTATAATCATAGGAAAATGATGGTTAAGATGAAGCTCCGCGAATGATGATAATTTCCCGGAATAGGAGTTTTTATATGGGCAGTTACTGAGATGCATTCTTATATACACAGTGTGAGAAGATTCTGGGTTTTTGCAGGTTGGCCCTGCATCATTACAATGAACCAATGTAGTTCTCTTCCGATAGGATTTCCTCCATCAGGATACATACATACATTGAATAAAACTTCTCATATGATTTAATTTCATAGGGACACAAATATCCTTCCTACTGAATTTAAGTTGCTCCTTGACTGACACTGCTCTATGTAGATTCACTCTTTCTATGTTATTCTCTGCTGACCTTTGTCCTTTGCTATGTTCCTTTTATCTAATCCTAGTTACTGTGTCATATGCCAAGTCCTTTGCCACTTCCTTTGCCATCAATGACAATATTTCCAACAATATCCCCCTTTGGCATTGATGGCAATACTCTTCCTATGATTGTCTTATAGAAGCCCTTTGTTGCGTGTTCTCCCCCTTTGACATCAATGGAAAAGAGTTGATCAAGATCCTTTGAACCAACAATACCATGCTCCCCCTGAGATCATGTTGTTTCTTCAAACATAATATAACAAAATGAATTATAAATGCCAACAATGCATCCTTTTCATATGACCAATGCTCCCCCTTAGCTTGGGCATTCAGAGATGCCCAACAACACCTCACAACCAATTTAATATTCTGTATTTAAGTTGATCTTATCCTCTACATGGCAGAGACTACTCCCAGTTTCTGTCTGAGATATTTGAACGCTTCCCTGGGTAGAGGTTTCGTAAATATATCAGCAACTTGTTCTTTGGAGGGGACATACTCCAATTTCACCTTTTGTTCAAGCACTTTTTCACGTAAGAAGTGATATTTGATGGGAATGTGCTTGGTCTTGGAATGCATAACAAGATTCTTTGAGATACTGATAGCACTTGTATTGTCACAAATATTGGAGATAGGAGGTGAACATTTGATTTGAAAGTCTTGTAAGGTTTGCATCATCCAGAGAAGTTGAGTGCAACATGATGCGGCAGCCACATATTCTACTTCTGCTGTAGATAAGGCAATAGAGCTTTGCTTCTTGCTAAACCAAGATACTAACCGGGGCCCCATATAGAATGCACCACCACTAGTTCTTTTCCGATCATCAACACTTCCAGCCCAATCTGCATCAGTGTATGCATGAAGAGTAAGATCAACATTCTTTGGATACCATAGTCCAAAGTCTTGAGTTCCTTGTAGATATTTGAATATTCTTTTCACATCTTGAAGGTGAGACTCTTTTGGATTAGCTTGGAATCGTCTAACAATGCCAACTACATGCATGATGTTTGGTCTTGTCCCAGTGAGATAAAGTATACTTCCTATCATAGATCTGTATTCTGGTTGATTCACCGTGGGGGAATCATCATTAGAACTGAGATTACATCCGGTTATCATTGGTATACTTACAGGTTTGCACTCTTCCATGCCATACTTCTTCAGGATTTGCTTGAGGTATTCTTCTTGTGATAAGAATATGCCATTTGTTGCTTGTTGCACTTGCAAGCCAAGAAAGAATGTTAGTTCCCCAAGTAAAGATATTTCAAATTCTTGCTGCATATCAGAAGCAAATTTCTGACTCATAGACTCTTCATTACTTCCGAAAATGATATCATCAACATATACAACCACAATCAATAGTTTGTCATTTTCATCTTTTGTGTATAAGTTGCTATCAGTAGACCCTTTTGAAAATCCTTGTTGATGAAGATATTTGTCAAGATGATAGTACCATGCCCTTGGAGCTTGTTTGAGACCATATAGAGCCTTTTTAAGTCTACAAAAAAGTTTTTCATCATTTCCCAAAATGAATCCTTCTAGTTGTTCTATATAAACTTCTTCTTCTAGATCACCATTGAGAAAAAAAGATTTAACATCCATTTGATAAACTTTGATTTGTTGGAAGCTTGAAAAAACAAGAAACATTCTTATGGCTTCAATTCTGGCTATAGAAGCAAAAGTTTCTTCAAATTCTATACCTTCTTGTTGAGCATACCCCTTGCAAAAAATTCTAGCTTTATTTCTTATAACATCCCCATTCTCATTTAACTTGTTTTTGAATATCCATTTAGTTCCAATGACATTTTTGTCATGAGGTCTTGGTACTAATTCCCAAGTGTGATTCTTTTCAATTTGATCAAGCTCTTCATTCATGGCTTGAATCCAACATTCATCTTTGCTAGCTTGAATGACATTGTGAGGTTCAATAGTGGACAGAAATGCAAGATTGTTAGAAGATCCCACAAGAGTCCTTCTTGTTTGTACACCTGATCCCTTTTCTCCCAAAATTTGAGATTCTGGATAATTCTTTTGAACATATCTAGATGGAGCCTTTTTAGACAAATCATCTTCGGGTTCTTCATTGGGTTCACTATTTGTATCATTACTAATTAATGTAGAAGGATATATGTCATCATCATTGTCTTCATTTGTTTTTTGTTTTTCTTCTTTTGGAGCTGCTGGAGACTCATCAATAACAACATCAATACATTCAACAATCTTCTGAAGTATTTTATTGTAACATTTATATTCTCTACTCCTAGAAGAGTAACCAAGGAGTATTCCTTCGTCTACTCTAGGTTCAAACTTGCCAAGTTTTTCATCATTATTTTTGATAAAGCATTTGCTTCCAAAAATTCTAAAATGCTTTACAGTGGGAGGATTACCATACCAGAGTTCATATGGAGTTTTATCACTATTTACATGAACATGTGCCTTGTTGAGAATGTTTACTGCTGTATGTGTCGCTTCTCCCCAAAATGTGTCAGGTGTTCCGGAATCATCAAGCATATCTCTAGCCATTTGTTGAAATGTTCTATTCATTCTTTATGCAACACCATTTTTTTGTGGAGTGCCAGCTACAGAAAACTGTCTTTTTGTGCCATGTTGTTCACAAAATTCAAGAAATTCATCTGATGTATATTCTCATCCTCGATAAGATCTGAGACACTTGATTTTTAGATCTAATTCATTCTCAACTAGTGCTTTGAAGATCTGAAATTTCTCAAATGCTTCATCTTTGTGTTTAAGCAGCCCAATCCAACACATTCTAGAGAAATCATCAATAAATATGATATAGTATTGTTCTCCATGTAGTGACTTTTTCTTCACAAGTCCACATATGTTAGTATGAATGAGTTCAAGAGGCTTGCTTGATGATCCTTCCTTGGCATTAAAATGTACTCTGGTTTGCTTACCAAATTGGCAAGATTTGCATATGATATTTTTAGGTAGAGTAATATTGGGAAGATCACGAACAACTTTAAGTCTGCTTGATTTGTTGATTTGAGAGAAGCTCAAATGCCCCAACCTTATATGCCATAGCCAATTTTCTAAAGATTTACTCGAGTAACATTTTTCTTTGCAGTTCTTCAATACATACAGGTTGCTTGGAGTTCTTTTTCCTTTTATAATTGCTTTACCTGTATCAAGATCACGTACCACACATTATTTTGAACTAAAGACAAATTCAGTTCCTTGATCACACATTTGACTTACACTTAACAGGTTATGCGTTAATCCATTCACATACATGACTTCATTATCTTTCACCTTTTCTTTTAGAAAAACATACCCTTTTCCCTTAATGACCGCAGGAGTATCATTTCCAAATGTAACATTCTTTTCCTTTTCTAAAGCGCTATATGCTATAAGTTTGGTTTTGTCACCTGTCATGTGTCTTGAGCATCCACTATCAATGTACCATTGGTTTTCTTCATCTTCTGCAAGTAATGCTATGCCAAAATTTTCAACCTGTAATTCCTTCTTTTTCCATACCTTGGAGCTTGAAGGAACATGCTCTTTTGGCTAAACTTTGCTCCTGCATTCAAATTCTTCATGGCCAAAATTATTACAATAAACACATTCAACTTCATTTTGAAGAGGAGAAAAGTTGTTACAAGTATTCTTCTTTGTTTCAATATCAATCCTTTTCTTTCTTGCTTCTCTTGTCATAATGGTTTTATATGCAACACATTGAACAACTTTATGACCAAAATTGTGACATGAGAAACATTGTCCATTGAAGAAGAAATTCCTGCGATCATGAAATCTTCTACTTGAATTTACCTGTTGATTGGTGTTTCTTTGAAAGACATTCTTGTTAGTGTACTTTGAATTGAGATGATCATGCTTTACCTGTAAATATTCTTTATTCCCTTGTTGAGTGGTAGCATGTTGTATACCAGCTGTAACTGCTTTTAGATAATTTGGTGCTAAAGCCTAAGAAGATTCTCCTATATATCCAAGACCTATCTTTATTAGGGGAGAACGTTGTACTTTGATAATCTCATCTAAGGTTTCAGATCCTTTGGAAAATCTAAGATTCAGAGTCTTTACTTTCTCAAGTTCTTTTCTTAGACTTACTACTTCACACTCTAATTTGTCATTGTGTTTCTTATTTTCTTCAAGCTGATTTTTCAGAGTTTCTATGGTTATTTTACTCTCTTCTAAGAAAAAATTGAGTTTATTGTTCTCATCAAGAAAATCACTGTCTTCTAGAGCATCCACAAAAGCATCCTTTTCTTCTCTAGATTCTTTTTCAAATGCCATGAGAAGTCTAAGATCTTGTTCACATTCTTCCTCACTATCAGATAACCCATCACTGTCTTCATGAGTATATTAACTTTTTCTAGTGCTAAAACGATTCTTATTCCTTCTTGCTACTTCCTTCTTTTTATGTGTTTCTTTATGAGGACACTTAGCAGCATAATGACCAAATCTTCCACAATCAAAACATTTGAAAGGAAGCTTACCTCTAAACCATCTTGTGCCAAGTTGAAGTTTCTTTACAAAGTTTATCTCATCTTCTTCTGAGATATATCCTGATCCTTCTGTTTTTTGTACTTCCTTCCCTTTTGTAGAAGTTCTAAAGATTTCTTCTTTGGCTTCAGATGGTCCTCCTCATCTCATTTCATATGCAGTTAGTATGCCATGAAGTTGCACCATAGTAAGACATTGAAGATCCTGCTTTTCTTCAAGAGCATAAACTTTTGACTCAAATTTTTCCGTTAGTGATCTTAAAATTTTCTCAACCAGAGTAGATTTGGTTATTATTTCTCCTAGATTTCTCATACGATTTACAATATCATCAAGTCGTAAAAATAAATTTGCAATGCTCTCCTCATTATCCATTTTAATATTCTCATATTGAATTCTGAGAGTTTGGAGTTTGGCACTCTTTACCTTTGCATCACCTTCATAACTTAGAATGATTTTTTCCCATATTGCCTTTGCTGTATTCAATGACATGACTTTGAAAAATTCTGATTCAGTTAGACTTCACAATAGAGCATTGACTTCCTTTGCATTGGTTTCATAATTCTTTCTTTCCGTCGAATATGTTGGTACTGCAGCTAGATATTGATATCCTCCTTCAACAATTTCCCATACATATGCTCCCAGAGACTGAAGATAGGATCTCATCCTTGTTTTCCAGAAGATTAAATTGTTTCTGTTAAAGAGAGGAGGCCTGATAGATGTTGTTCCATCTTGATTGCTCATCTTGCTTGATCTTCCTTCTAGTGGCTAACCTTTTTCAAAAGGACCTGCTCTGACACCAATTGTTGGGAAAAATACTTAGAGGGGGGGGTGAATCAGTATTTAGGGCTGACTGAAAATTTTACTTTTCCTTTCTCTTTAAAAACATATGTTACATTACTGAATTCAACTTGTATGTCCGAGATCTTATTGCATCATTCATTCATCAGATGTTTAGTAAGCAGTAAGTATGAACAGAAATAATAGAACAAACAATCAAACATATGAACACCAGTATTTAAGGTGGAAACCCACTTCGGGAGAAAACCACCGCTGCTGTAATCTCAGTCTTCAATTTTTATTATAAAGAAAACTTCTTACAATTTATGTTGGTGCAGACTTATACCAGCATGAAGGCACCCACCTGCAGGAAGGCTACAACCATTTCTCGTTCTCCAGCCACTACTGGAAAGAAAATCCAACCCCCTGATTTTCACCCCAGCTTTTACTGAAAGGATATTTCCACTTTCATACAGAAAGCTTCGACCAGATTTCTTCAGTTTCTTCATCAGACTTCCGTCAGGTCTTCATCATTTATTTTTGCCGATCATAGTAGAGATTCATCGTTTCTAGATCATATCCATAGGTGCATCGTAGATTCAGATTTATCAATTAAGAACAGGGTTCGTCCATGCAGATATTCTGTTGGGGTTCCCATGTTTTGGCCAGATTGGCAAGACCAAAAGATGAGACAACATCAGAACCACTTTGGGGCCCTAGGATCTAGCCCTCCTGGACCCGGAGAGGGATCTCTCCAATAAACAAAGAATGATTTATCTTTGAAGCTCGGAATGAGATGTTAGGCTAGTTATGAAGCACAAAGGGGGGTTTTAAATGGCTTGGTTGAAGGGTTGCTGGGTTGAGTTAGGAGATCACGGACTGGGAAAGCAATGGAAAGAAAGGAACAAAACAGCAGGTTGTTTCAGCAGAGAGAATGGGCCCAGACCGTGCCATCCATTGGGCTATGGAGTCATGATAGGAAAATTACTTACATCCACTAGCCAAGGCTTCCAAAGGGAAAGTCATCTAATACTAGAGGATCTTTTTAGATAGATGATGGGATGGAACATTAAGGAGGAGAGTGAAAGAAGGAAAGCAACCAATTTTCTGTCTATAGATCAGGTCAGAGGTCATTTAACTCCAGACCTGCTTGGACATACTCAAAGGCAGCTCTCAAAGAGACAATGGGGCTGCTTATAGATCAGACCAGAGGTCATTTAACTCCAGGTCTGCTTTAGCAACTCCAAGGGAAAGACAGAGATAAGATTACAGAGAAATATCTAAGAGGCAAACCCCCAAGTTCATACATCAGCCAGCAGGAAATAACATCCGCTGTGCTGGTTAAACCCATGAATTAACTCTTAGATAGCACATGGAGCAGAAAACATAAAGGTAGGGAGAGCAGACAGCATAGGGCACCTAACAAAGGGTGAATCCTATACCATTATTTTG
The DNA here is from genome assembly GCA_034641835.2 of Pinus albicaulis. Lineage (NCBI taxonomy): Eukaryota > Viridiplantae > Streptophyta > Pinopsida > Pinales > Pinaceae > Pinus > Pinus albicaulis. Next base: position 99,064,002 of record CM076573.1, on the reverse strand, counting down.
ATGCCTACCAGCAGAACATGAAACAGTATGAAAATGTAATAAACAGAGTTAAGAAACACATCACCAATAGTAATAGACCAGGATCCTGTGAAAATTTCTTTGATTAATTGATGCAACACCAGTCATGTACAATATGGCTCAAAGGCTGTTACAGTCTAGACTTCTCCTCCCAGCCTATTACATACAAACTACTTTGTTATTCCCTCCCAAGACTGTTCTAACAGTCAAACTGAATCCCTCTAACAGCAGATGCCCAGCAACGCAACAACAACCTTTACATTATGTTCTCGGGGATATTTTATAGGAGCCAAGGAAGAAGCAGTGGTAGATAAACAAATAAATGAGTCTCATTAAGACGGTAAGCCGGAAGTGTTCACGCCCATACCACTTAATGGCTATATGCGGCGCTCTGAGTACTCTGTAGACTGTTTGGAGGCTCTGTTAGGTCGAGATTGACCTTGGATATTTCTTTTAGAGTCCTTTCTGGAGCTTGGAGCTCTGTGCTGCCACCCTGAAATAAATGACATGGATGAAAGTCCGCGACTTCTCCATACCTCCATTACTGCTCCTAAGACAGTCTCTAATGAAGCTCCTGTCAGTGCATTAATCTGTTTAAGGGCTCGAGGAGGCATGGAGATTGCTGTAGGAAGGTGTACGTCTGGAGAGAACGTCCTGCTGTTAGGTAGTGCAGTAATGACTTCGCTGGTGCGCTCTTAATCTTCAAACAGTGCTTGAATCCTTTGAATGCGGGATTATAACCATTAATCTTCACTTACAGGCTCAAATCCCTTAAATCCATCTCTGCTATCCCGTTTGGCCACTGAATTGGCCTCTATGTGCTATCTGCACAATTTAAAATAAACTTGTTTATAACCTGGGCAGTGGTGGAGAAATACTGGGGAGGCGGAGGAACGCTGGCGGAAGAGTGGAGAAACGATGGAAAGTGGTGGCGAAACTAAGGAAAACAGTGGAAAAAGTGCAGAGTGGCGAAGAAATGATCGCTAGTGTAGATGGCCAAAGGCTTTCACTTGAGCGAATTACAAAGAAAAGGGGGCAAAAAAATGGAGCGGGGCATGGATGTGGGACCCGGCAGAGGTGGAGGGCGATTGAATCAAAATCGTTAGATCTTAACCCAACGGACGGACCGGATGAACTTGGGCCAATCGAAATCGGAGATCGGAGTGGGGAGCGATCGCAACGTACACCACAAAAGTTTCGATTGCGATTGAGATTGGAGATGCGATTGAGCTAGGACCGTCGATCTGGGGAAGGAATGGACGGCAGAGATGAAATCAGAAGGGCAGAGAGAAAGGAATGCGATTGCGATTGGAGAGGAACTTGCGATTGAGTGCTGTCCATTGATCTCGGGTCCAGATCAACGACTCACAATCCATCGGAGGGAGAAACAGGAGGTGCGAAGGGAATGAAGTGATTAGCGCTGAGCCGTAAGATCAGCAGGGAGATAAACGGTCGGGATGTAATCGGAGCATTGGGAGAAGGACTTGCGATTGATAATCGGGAGGGGAAAAGCGATTGAGCGCTGGCCATCGGATCGCGGAACAGATCAATGGCTCAGATGCAATCGGGGGACAGTGCGATCAGGGGATCGGAAGTCACAGTTGCGATTGATCGGGGGTTACGATGTGGATGTTGCGATTGTGATTGAATGGGGCAATGTGATTAACGCTCCGCCGTCAGATCGTGGGGAAATGGATGGCTGTGATGAGATCGGAGGACGGAAATCGGGGCGGCATTGTTGAGACTTGCGATTGCGATCGGAGAAGGGCTGCGATTAGAGGCCCGCCGTTGGATCATCAAGGTAGATCAACGGTGCGGAACGCACCGCGGGACTTAACGCTATAAACAAATTGCATCAGGCTTTTGCATTATAACAAAGGAAATGCACCCACTGATAGTTTCGATTGCGATTAGCGCTTGGGACTTAAGCGCTTGGTCCCAGCGCCAGGGCATGTGTGGGAAGTGGTTTGAAAGGGGCTAGAGGGAAGGGGCTTAGGCCTATAATAAGGTCGGGAAGTGGGTTATTTGCCCATTTTAATGTAATTTGAGGGTCGGGGAAAGGTAACGATAGAGGAATAGAAGGGGAAAAAGGGAAAACAAGGGGTAGGGGAGGAATTTAAAGGGGATTTTGGGGGGATTTGAGGGGTAAAAATGGGAATAGAAGGGGAAGACAAGGAGGATAAATAAGAGGGAAAAAGGGGCCTTTGGGCATTTCTTCACATGACAGAGAGGTTTTATAAGGGAAATCAGCAGAGGGGATTTGATCAAAGGATAAAAGGAAAATAGAGGCTTCAAGGAGACTGTGTTTTCAGAGGAAATGCATTCCTTGAAGGCTCAAAAACAATTTAGCCCCCTATTTTCTTGTCAAAAATTTCATAGGGGGGCTAATAGTGGCTCCACATGGGGATGGCTTCTTCTTGAAGGAGTCAAGAATTCAGAAATCGATCTCTTGGTGTAGGCCAGATGCCTGCTGCTATAAGCCATCTTTCTTCTTTCTTTAGATCAGCTGCCACATACTGTGAAGACAACATATTAGCAGTAAAATTCTTCTAAACAACTACCTACCCACACTACAGTCCTATCATTTTTCTTCTTGGGTGCATTTGGACTTGCAGACCATTTACATCATCAATCTTTTCAAACAGGAAAAATAAACCTATTCTACCTCTACCCTTATTACTCCATGAGACCAGATTAGACTGTTGGTCTCATAGTTTCTCTACCTACACTACTACCTGCTAGGATTAGACTATCTAGCAGGTTTCTTCTCTACATTCTAAGACAGAAATTTAAACGACTAATCTAATTTCTCATAGGATGAGCTTTATTGAGCTCTTCCTACCTACCCTACTCTAACTGGAATATTTACAATCTAGCTTACAAACATGGTCTTCCAATGCAACCAGTCCACCAAGTGATCCCATGGCTGGTCCTTCTTGCTCAACTCCTTGAGCATACTAGATAGGCAAGGCAGCTCCCACTCTTTTTGTTCAAAAACAACATCTTTGAAAAAATTTCTTTCTTCTTGCAACATGCTACTGAGCAAGACCTTTGATCCTTCTTCAAATGTATGCAGGAAATGTGCATAAGGATCATGAAAAGATACCTGGTTATGAATATTTGGCAGGCTGGCTTCGACCAGGATCTCTTCATCTTCCACTGGATCAAGAAGAATACTCTCTCTCGAGAGATAATCTCCCTCATCTTCTGAACTGGAGGACTCATCGTATATTGGGGTTGAGTCCTTTCGGAGCTCCGATATGTTCTGCTCTGAGGTGCAGGGCTCCGTGAAAAGATCCATGTGTTCTTGAGCAGGGGCGTATTCCTTTGCTTCCTCTTCTTCAAGAGTAAGCTCCTTGCTTTCATCGTGCTCAAGAACCTCTTCTTTGCTTTCCTCCTCATCTTCTGAAAGGAAATACTGCTGGCGTTCGATCTCATGACACTCATCACTGATGCTTTCATAACTTTCCCCATCAGTGTCATAGATAGGCGGACCTAACCAAGTCCACCATTCTGACACACGACAGGTCTTTCTTCATCCTGATCCACAGAGGAGTCTTCTGAATCTGGATCATCAAACTCATAAAATGGCTGAGCAGGAGCGTGTGTTCTATAGAAGGCCTCAGAGGTGAAATGCTGATTTAATATCTGTTCAATCTCTTCTTCTGTCAAAAGAGGGGTTTCCCTTTCATCATGGACAGAAGAGCAGCAATCCTCTCTTTCTTGCATTAGCTGACTGGGAGGCAAGATGTCTTATTGAGCCTCTTCTTCAACATCAGACTCTGCCTCTTCCATGTTATCTCCTGTTTCCTCAAGGCAGCTTTCCCTATCATCCTTTGCTAATAGGTCCTGATGTTCTTTGGTCAGCATAACACAAGATGCAGGTATGCAATCAGGTAGTTCCTAATCACTTTCCTCTTCATCTTCTACAGACTCTTGAGCATCATATAGGTCCTGATCATCTTCTAGATCTTGAGTTTGTTCTTGTTCTGAAGACGACATGGCCTGCTCTAAATAATCATCATCTGTATTCATATTGGCCATGCACGTCTCCAGCATTTTGACAAGCACTTCTATTATTCTGCATGCTTTATTATACAAAGCATTATACTTTGCATCCATGTCCATGCTTGGATTCACGCTTCTGCAAAGAAGGCTACTGTCTCTTCTCAACCAGTTCAGTGTTCTTCACCAGTGGAGTCACTTGGTCTTTGGATCATAGGGAGTGTGGAGTCGCCAGGTGGAGGAATTTGACTGTTCGAAGCAGAATGATGTCCACCATCAGCAATGAAAATCCAATCTAGAGGCAAAGCAGTTCTTGACTCTCAGATTTTCCCCAGTGGAGTCGCCATTATGTTGGTGACGATAATGGGAAAAATACCAATTATCAGCGGTTCTTGACTCTCAGATTCGTCCCCAGTGGAGTCGCCATTATGTTGGTGACGAAAATGGGAAAAAGACCAACTATCAGCGGTTCTTGACTCTCAGATTCGTCCCCAGCGGAGTCGCCATTATGTTGGTGACGACAATGGGAAAAAGACCAACTATCAGCGGTTCTTGACTCTCAGATTCGTCCCCAGTGGAGTCGCCATTATGTTGGGGTTCCCATGTTTTGGCCAGATTGGCAAGACCAAAAGATGAGACAACATCAGAACCACTTTGGGGCCTTAGGATCTAGCCCTCCTAGACCCGGAGAGGGATCTCTCCAATAAACAAAGAATGATTTATCTTTGAAGCTCAAAATGAGATGTTAGGCTAGTTATGAAGCACAAAGGGGGGTTTAAAGTGATTTGGTTGAAGGGTTGCTGGGTTGGTTAGGAGATCATAGGCCGAGAAAGCAATGGGAGGAAAGGAACATGGCAGCAGGATGCTTCATCAAGGAGAATGGGCCAAGACCGTGCCATCCATTGGGCTATGGAGTCATGAAAGGAAATTACTTGCATCCACTAGCCAAGGCTTCCAAAGGGCAAGTCATCTAATACTAGAGGATCTTTAGATTAGATAGTGGGGTGGAACATTAAGGAAGGAAAGTGAAAGAAGGAGAACAACCATATTTCTGTCTATAGATCAGGTCAGAGGTCATTTAACTCCACACCTGCTTGGACATACTCAAAGGCAACTCTCAAAGAGACAATGGGGCTGCTTATAGATCAGACCAGAGGTCATTTAACTCCAGGTCTACTTTAGCAACTCCAAGGGAAAGACAGAGATAAGATTACAGAGAAAGATCTAAGAGGCAAACCCCCAAGTTCATACATCAGCCAGCAGGAAATAACATCCGCTGCGCTGGTTAAACCCATGAATTAACTCTTAGATAGCACATGGAGTAGAAAACATAAAGGTAGGGAGAGCAGACAGCATAGGGAACCTAACAAAGGGTGAATCCTATACCATTATTCTGATGCCTACCAGCAGAACATGAAATAGTATGAAAAAGTAATAAACAGAATTAAGAAACACATCACCAATAGTAATAGACCAGGATCCTGTGAAAAGTGCTTTGATTAATTGATGCAACACCAGTCATGTAAAATATGGCTCAATGGCTGTTACAGTCCAGACTTCTCCTCCCAGCCTATTACATACAAACTACTCTGCTATTCCCTCCCAAGACTTTTCTAATAGTCAAACTGAATCCCTCTAACAGCAGATGCCCAGCAAGGCAACAACAACCTTTACATTATGTTCTCGGGGATATTTTATAGGAGCCGAGGAAGAAGCAGTGGTAGATAAACAAATAAATGAGTCTCATTAAGACGGTAAGGCAGAAGTGTTCATTCCCATACCACTTAATGGCTATATGCGGCGCTCTGAGTACTCTGTAGACTGTTTGGAGGCTCTGTTAGGTCGAGATTGACCTCAGATATTTCTTTTAGAGTCCTTTCTGGAGCTTGGAGCTCTGTGCTGCCACCCTGAAATAAATGACATGGATGGAAGTCCGCGACTTCTCCATACCTCCATTACTGCTGCTCAGACAGTCTCTAATGAAGCTCCTGTCAGTGCATTAATCTGTTTAAGGGCTCGAGGAGGCATGGAGATTGCTGTAGGAAGGTGTACGTCTGGAGAGAACGTCCTGCTGTTAGGTATGGCAGTAATGACTTCGCTGGTGCGCTCTTAATCTTCAAACAGTGCTTGAATCCTTTGAATGCGGGATTATAACCATTAATCTTCACTTACAGGCTCAAATTCCTTAAATCCGTCTCTGCTATCCCGTTTGGCCGCTGAATTGGCCTCTATGTGCTAGCTGCACAATTTAAAATAAACCTATTTATAACCTGGGCAGTGGTGGAGAAATACTGTGGAGGTGGAGGAACGCTGGCAGAAGAGTGGAGAAACGATGGAAAGTGGTGGCGAAACTAAGGAAAACAGTGGAGACAGTGCAGAGTGGCAGAGAAATGATCACTAGTGTAGATGGCCAAAGGCTTTCACTTGAGTGAATTACAAAGAAAAGGGGGCAAAACAATGGAGCGGGGCATGGATGTGGGACCCGACAGAGGCAGAGGGCGATTGAATCAAAATCATTAGATCTTAACCCAACGGACAGACTGGATGAACTTGGGCCAATCGCAATCGGAGATCGGAGTGGGGAGCAATCGCAACGTACACCACAAAAGTGCTGATTGCGATTGAGATTGGAGATGCGATTGAGCTAGGATCGTCGATCTGGGGAAGGAATGGACGGCGAAGATGAAATCGGAAGGGCAGAGAGAAAGGAATGAGATTGCAATCGGAGAGGGACTTGCGATTGAGCGCTGACCATTGATCTCGGGTCCAGATCAACGGCTCACAATCCATCGGAGGGAGAAACAGGATGGGTGAAGGGAATGAAGCGATTAGCGCTAAGCCGTAAGATCAGCAGGGAGATGAACGGTCGGGATGTAATCGAAGGATCGGGAGAAGGACTTGTGATTGACAATCGGGAGGGGAAAAGTGATTGAGCGCTGGCCGTCGGATCGCGGAACAGATCAACGGCCCAGATGCAATCGGGGGACAGTGCGATCGGGGGATCAGAAGTCACAGTTGCGATTGATCGGGGGTTACGATGTGGATGTTGCGATTGCGATTGAATGGGGCAATGTGATTAGCGCTCCGCCGTCAGATCGCGAGGAAATGGATGGCTGTGATGAGATCGGAGGACGGCAATCGGGGTGGCATTGTTGAGACTTACTATTGCAATCGAAGAAGGGCTGCGATTAGAGGCCCGCCGTTGGATCATCAAGGTAGATCAACGGTGCGGAACGCACCGCGGGACTTAACGCTATAAACAAATCGCATCGGGCTTTTGCGTTATAACAAAGGAAATGCACCCGCCGATAGTTCCGATTGCGATTAGCGCTTGGGACTTAAGCGCTTGGTCCCAGCGCCGGGGCATGTGTGGGAAGTGGTTTGAAAGGGGCTAGCGGGAAGGGGCTTAGGCCTATAATAAGGTCGGGAAGTGGGTTATTTGCCCATTTTAATGTAATTTGAGGGCCGGGGAAAGGTAACGATAGAGGAATAGAAGGGGAAAAATGGAAAACAAGGGGTAGGGGAGGAATTTAAAGGGGATTTTGGGGGGATTTGAGGGGTAAAAATGGGAATAGAAGGGGAAGACAAGGAGGATAAATAAGAGGAAAAAAGGGGCCTTTGGGCATTTCTTCACATGACAGAGAGGCTTTATAAGGGAAATGAACAGAGGGGATTTGATCAAAGGATAAAAGGCACATAGAGGCTTCAAGGAGACTATGTTTTCAGAGGAAATGAATTCCTTGAAGGCTCAAAAACAATTTAGGCCCCTATTTGCTTGTCAAAAATTTCATAGGGGGGCTAACATATTCCTTAGAGAAATTTATTCATCCACCACCTTTGCACATGCACACCTTGTATTCTATTTCTCTTCTCCTTTTATATTTTTTCCTTTAGTAAAACCATGAGTCAAAACCATCCAACTGCTGATGGTATTCCTTCTTTTATTGGAATTTTTTATTTATCAAATTCGTGGAATTTGATAAATAAATATTATTCACACCCTTTGATAATTAACTATTTATATTAATAATCCGCGCTTTTATCAACTGGCCTTTTTAAAATAGACCTTTGGATCTGGCCCCACATGCATAATCAACGGCTTAATCAATACTATTTAAAAATTGGGGCCCACATAAATACGCGTATGGTACCATAAGTAAACTTCACACAAGTCCAGCGTCCGATCACCATTAGATAGCAAGCTTCCAGATCAACGACATATATGCATATCGCTCGACCTCTGATGCCGAACGTTAACGTGCGATGGCGCGCCTGGTAAGCGGTTTTGTGAAATCGTATAGGGACATGTGTCGCCCGTTCTATGGAATCACTCCCCACCTTTTGAATATTGCTTGCCCATCGAAAGCGGTGCGATGAAAACCAGAAACCGCTTGTACTGTTCCTCCTTCGTGGTTCCGCTCTTTTCTCAAGGTTCCGTCTGTCCTTCCTTTTGTTACGTTCTACCTTTTTCCTTCCAGGTTTCGTTCATGATTCCAAAGGGGTAGTCTGGGTTTGCGCTATCCTTCTTACTTGGTCTATCTTTAGCAGGATTTCCAATAAATAACGAACCAATGTAGTTCTCTTCCGACAGGATTTCCTCCATCAGGATACATACATACATCGAATAAAACTTCTCATATGATTTAATTTCACAGGGACACAAATATCCTTCCTACTAAATTTAAGTTGATCCTTGACTGAAACTGCTCTCTGTAGATATACTCTTTCTCTGTTCTTCTCTGCTGACCTTTGTCCTCTGCTATGTTCCTTTTCTGTGATCCTAGTCACTCTGTCAGATGCCAAGTCCTTTGCCACTTCCTTTTCCATCAATGAAAATACTTCGAACACACTGTACTATATGTTTTTGTTCATTGGGCGTTAGATTATTAGGTAATTTACCTACTGCTAAATAATTGAAACATCAACATACCATGGGGTTTTGGTAGTAACAACAAACAAATGTTCATTTGGAAACTGATCTTCGAATGCTGCTGCGTTCGTTGGTTTTGGCATTCGTGAGAGAAAATCAGCTACATGATTTTCTTTTCCAGGTTGGTCCTTTATTGTGATGTCAAATTCCTACAATAGAATCAACCATCTTGTTACTCTACCATTTTTAACAGGTTTATTTGGTAAAAATTTTATGGCAGAGTGATCTGTATATAAAACTACAGGATACCCAGTTATATAATGTCTAAATTTATTTACAACATGTATTACAACTAAAAATTCTTTCTCAGTCACAGTATAGTTTAATTCAGTAGGAGATAGATTCTTTCTAATATAATAAATTACATATGGTTTTTTATCTTCCTCCTACCCAAGGACTGCTCCAATAGCTGTGTCTGAGGCATCAGATGAAATTTGGAATGGAAAATCCCAATTTGGGCCCCTTAGCACTGGGGCTGTTGATAGAAGCTTTTTCAGATCCTCAAAAGCATAATCACATTTATCTGTCCAAATAAAATCAACATTCCATGTTATTGCGTATATAGGTGTAGCTATTTGAGAATAATGCTCTATGAATCTTCTATAATAACCAGAAAATCCTAGAAAGCTACGTACCTCTGTTTATGTGGTAGGAGTAGGTATTAACAAAAATATCTGAATTTTAGTTGGATCTACCTGTATTTCAGCTGCTGAGATATAATGACCTAAGATGAGTCCCTCGGCCATTATCATGTGACACTTCTCATGGCTTAAGCAGAGCCTGGTGGCAATACATATTTGCAGCACCTTTTCCAATGTTTCTAATGCTGGCTCAAAATCATCTCCATAAGGTGTGAAATCATCCATATATACTTCAAGCCCTTCATTTATTAAATCTGAAAAGATGCTGAGAATGGCCCTCTGAAATGTGGCAGGGGAATTTCATAGACCAAAGGTTAAAAATCTGTAAGCAAAAGTCCCCCAAGGACAGGTAAAAGCAGTCTTATCTTGTTCTTCAGGGGTAATCTGAATCTGATTGTATCCATTGAAGCCATATAAGAAAGAAAAGAATTTATTTCCTGCTAATGTATCTAATACCTGATCAATGAGAGGAAGGGGAAAGTGGTATTTCTGGGTTGCTTTGTTTAGTTCTCTGTAGTCTACACATATCCTCCATTTTCCATTCTTCTTTAGCACCATGACTAGTGGAGAGACCCACTTTCTATCAGATATTGGATAAATAAAGTTTACGTCCAAATTTTTTTGTAATTTAGCTTTCACAATATCCTTAAGATGAGGGTTTAATATTCGTTGGGGTTGGAAAATGGGTCTAGAATATTTTTATGTATAAATGTGGTGTGTACATAACTGGGGATCAATTCCTTACATGTTTGGGTAATCCCATGCAAAAGCTCCCTTATATTTTTTCAGTAGTTGGACCAACTTCTCTTCTTGTTCAACAGTAAGATTTTTGTTAATGTACAGAGTTTTTCCTTGCTCAATTTCTATATTTTTTCTATTGTAAACAGAAGTGGTAGGTATTGATTGATCTTGAATGTCTTTCAGGGGATCTTCTTCTTCTTCATTATCAATTGTTGCCTTGATCACGTGACATTACAATTGGGATCTGGTTTTTGGTTGGTTAATAAAATTGTTAATGATGTCATCCTTTGTTTGGTCTTTAAAGTCAAGGGCATCTTCTATGGTTAATGGTGATATAATGTTTTCTATGAGGTATGATACAGGCTATTTCTTTGTTTTTATTATCGTTAGGCTTAGCTGGGCTGGAGGGTATAAGGCTAAATTCTTGACATAACTCCCTCTAGTTATAGTCATGTTGCCTTGTCGGCAGCTAATGTAAGCATCAGTAGTTGCCAGCCAAGGTCTACCTAAGATTAAAGGGTGTCCATCTAGCCAGTTTTTGGGGTTAATAATTAGGAAGTCAGCAGGGTATTCCCATGAGTCTATAGATACCATTACATCTTGTAGTGTGCATTATGGCTTGAATACCGATTGGTCAGCCAATTCCAATAAGGTTGTTGTTGGATCTAATGATGTAATGCCAAGTTTTTGACAAGTGGTGGTTGTTAAGATATTGATTGCAGTTCCCAAATCAACTAAGGCATTTGGAAATGATTGTCCATTGATTTTCACCATAACTATAAGATTTCTTGGTTCCTCATACTTTACAGGTTCTTCTCTTCCTGATAGTAAATTAGATAGAGTGCCGACTACTGGGATGGTTGGGTTAGTTTTTGTTCTCCTCTTTGGCTTTCTTATACATAGTTCTTTGATGGTATTTGCATAAATGGGAATATCTTGGATATCTTGGACGAGTGGGATTTTTATACACAAAATTTTCAGTTCTCCCATAATATCAAAATCAAGATGTTCTATTGGACGAGGTATGATCAATCATTCTGGGAATGGTGGAGAAGAGGTGGTTGCTTTCTCATGGGTTTGTTGTCTAACCCCATTCTCCTTTTGCAATGTTTGTTTTGAAGGTAACAGATTTTCAACTTGAACATTTTTGTCTCTCTCTGATTCTATTATGCGCCCAGACCTTAGTTGAATTTTGTTGCACTCCATTAACTCAGTTTCTAGTTCTGGTGCTTCTATTTTTTGAACAGATTGAATCGGCCTATTATTAGGGTTTGGGTTGGGTTGGGCTGGGAGTTGAAGTCTTAAGTTGATCTGGGGATTTCGTTGCAATGTATATGGTGCTGGCAGTGTAGGTGGAGGGAGAGGAATCGTTCCAGCTGGTTGATTCATAGATCTTTGCCAGTTCGACTACTAGGTCTGAGTCTACGAGGTGGAGGGGGACCATTATGTTGGATATGTATTATTTTTCCAAAATGGTGGAATGCAAGGAAAGTTTGGCCGATTGGTTTGATTTGTTTGATTTGGCCATGGCAGTGTAGGAAATGGTTGTTGTGACCAAATGGTGAAGGGTGGTTGATTTTGCCACATTCCATTATATTACTAAGAATTATACTGAGGAGACTGAAAAGAAGAGGATGGATCAATAGGCATACCTGTTTGTCGTGGTTGCCATTGACGGTGCTGATTGAGTAGGTATGCCATTTTTGTTTCTTCTTCTACTTCTTCGTAGACTGATTTCAATCCCGAGAGTGAGGGAAAACTTTTTGTAGAGTGATATTTCGTGCAGATGGCACAGACTTGGACCATATCCAGTGGACACTCTTTATGGCTATGTTTATTTCTGCATCTAGGGCAGAATATTGCCAAATTTTGTTCTACTTATACTTGCTTTTTTTTGGCTTACATGATATCAAGCTGCGTTGTCAGAGTCCCTAGAATATCAGTTTTGGAATCTTCTAGTAGATTTCCAATTTCTTTGTGAGTTATACCTCCACCGGAGGTCTTGCTATCCCTTGTGATCATGTCACGTTCTGTTGGTTTTAGTCTTGTACTGCCTCTCAAACTCATGATACATAAATCAATAATGTCAGCAAAATTTTCCTGATATATGTCACCTTTGCCCATGATGTTTAATGTTTCAACCCATTGTTCCTTCATCCCTTTAATTAATGTAGCTTTTAATGCATTATCAGGTAAGGGTAAATATGCATAAGGTGATCTCTGGAGGTTGTATTGAAAGCATTCTGCATATTCCTCCAATGTTTCATTAGGTTTTGCTGTCATCTGAAATATTTCATCCTTTAATTCCCTGGACCTATAATAATCCTGATATCTCTTTATAAAAGTAGCTTTCATCTAATCCCAGTCATTTATAACACCTCCACCTAACCCCATAAACCATCATAGAGCTGCTCCTTTTAATGTGGAGGGGAATAATTTTTGCTTTTATGGATCGATGGTATAGTCATACCCCCTGCATAATACATCGAATTCGAACAGAAATGCATATGGATCTTCCGATGTTAAGCCATGGAATGTAGGAATATGCTGGAGAGGAATGGCCTTCATAGGTGCATTAACTGCAGTGTCCACAATGGGATATTGTAGTGTGGAAGTTTGGGGTGGTTGCTGGTTGTGGGCCATTTGATGAAATATGTGCCAATATCCTTCTGGGATTTCTAGGGAATTATTCCTAGGTTGACTAGAAGGAGTAGGGATGACCTTAACAGCACTTCCTTGGTCTAGGATAATTAGAGTCCCTTTCTAAACTATTATCCGAGGGGATTTTAGTTCTTCAGGTTCTTCAACTTTGTTTTGGATTATTTTGACAGCACTTCCCTTACCTAGGATGCTTAATGTTTGGATTAGTTCAAGAGGGGATCTTGGTTCTTCTACTTCCCCTGTTTCTCCTCCTCCCTCATGGAGATTGCTAGAGTTCGCTTCTTGTAAAGAAATTGGGCGAGAATACCCAATTTTTTGAGAATATTTCTCAATCTCTTATGTTTGGCTATGCACGTCAGCAAAAGCTACAGATGGTGATTATGTGGCCCGAAGGGAGCTAGTAGGTTGTCTAGAAGCAATTTTTCTAAGTCCTACTGATGGCCGAGATTCATCTTTCTTAATGATATTATCGATGAAGGTTGTTTGCCTAAGGGTCACTGGTCCTTTAGGTTTTTCAGGTCTGGGAGGAATTTTGTTTTGATTAGATTTTCTAGTCATTCAAAAAACGCAAGAATTCATTTCTACCTTAGAATTCTATGTAGTTCTGCTATGAAGCAGGCAAGTGAACGAGCATGTTCCTCGTTCGTTACACAGGTTCTTACCTTCTGTTTTTAATACCCAATTCTCCTTTAGCAGAGAAAATCAAATATACATCAATATTTCTAAATAGATACACTCTCCCCGGCAACAACGCCAAAATTTTGAGGTATAAAAGGTGTTTTTTTAACTCCTATTTATCCTACATTAATTCTCAATCTAGGTACGACTTCTTATCTCAAGAGTGTACTCAGTCTGAGGTGACAATTTAATCTAAGAGTAATGCTTTCCAATTTTCAATATAGTGTTTCAAATACAAGAGTAATCAGATGCTTGAAAATGAAATCTAATTAGACAATCTGAGAACTTAGACAATAATAGCCAATGTCCTTTACAGCTGATAATCTTACACTCCACAATAAACGACTAATTGGAAATGATACGATAATGCTGCTAATGGAAATAGAATAAACATGCTCCATGCAATAACATTATAAAGCAAACCAAATACTTACAGGAAAGGAATAAACAATAAAGCTAGTTATCATAAATGAACAACAAATCTATTTAATGGAAATGAACAAAAAATTCTGAACAACGAAGCTTTATATCTAAGAAGCATAACAATACAAGTTATAGAGGAAAAAATAATCTTAAATAGAAACGCAATTCACTCACAACTGATGCAAAAAAGTGATTTCATAACACATTGAACATTAAGCTATAAAACATGGAAAACAGTGAAGCGATGCGACTAAAGGAAATGAGAATTAAAACAAACAATCACATGACTGGAATTGAAAATTAATGGTATAGATAGCAAGTGGATCCACCAGGGTCGGGCCCTTAGCTGCTAGTGAAGCACTGCCGAACTACTCCAGTATCAAATAATGGAAGGGAAACCGGATTATATATTAATCATATGTAACAAACTTTACAATCAATCACACTTTGTTTTAACCAATGAGAATCGATGAGAAATTGTGAAAATGCAACAGGAAGTCTAAATAATTATCATACATCATATATTACATATCTCGATTTCTACAAGCACTGTCCTTTTATAACAGCCAGTGGACGAAACAAGAAAGACAGATAAGCTTTGAGCAACGATCCCTCAAGATAGAGAGATCCTAAGGGATTCAATCTATCTTCTAACTTTAGTTATCATTTTGTCTTCTTGTGCTAATGTCACATTGTTCTTTTCCTTCCTTTGGCTGTGTGCTCTGATCTCGACCTTCTTGTCTGGATATTTCCTTTTGCTGAAGGGACAACAATTATTTATGCTTTGCCTTTTCCTCTCAAATGGTGGCTTCCCACTTCATCTATTTTTTGCATATAAGAAAAGACAATATTTAATTAATTTTAAACAATCACTAATCTCCTTAATGCTATTATAATTCTTCAATATATTACCATTCTAGAATATAAAGGAGTTATGATTAAAGGAAAAAGATAAATAAATACATGTAAAATTCATACCTTTTCCAATGCTCAACACTGCCGAGAGTGCCGGAAGTGCAAGTCACACTTTTTGGCCCAAAAACTGTGACTTGGACCCTCAATACACACCTGTCAGCCCAAAAACTGTGACCTCTGCTGAAAACAAGTCAGAACTGTGACCTGAACTTTTTGTAGGGATTTTTCTGAAAGGTTTTTGGGCTTTTCTGAGCCTCTTTTCAGGGTTTTTTGACCTCCATCTCCACCCGTTTTGGACCTATAATTGTTTTTTTTTGCTCAACCAAGAAGGAACCTAGCTCCCTAGGGCTTCAGTACCCTCCACTTTTTTTGGAATAGTTTTTGCTGTTGTAGGTTATCTGAAATTTCAGAGTCTTTAGCCTTTTTTCAGATCTAATAACTTACCTTCAAATCCGCTTCAGATTGGCTTGTTATCCATCCAAACCCCCTCATGTAGCTTTGTTTAGGTTTTCCTCTAGGGTTCAATCTGTTTCCCTTCAGGAGATAGCCTTTCACTACCTCTTTTACAACAATTTTTCCTCTAATTTGTTGTTGTTTTCTGCACCACTTTCTAGCAGATTTTGCCTTGTAGATCCCTATCCCTCTTTACCTTAGATCTATTGGCTTTTTTAGTGTGTTTTGATTACCTTTTTACTCACCTATAGACTAGTTGTTGAGAGACCCTCCTCCTTGGGTTTAGATTATTGCATTATTGGCTCTTTATTTTCTGTTTTTGCAGGCCTATATCTTGTCATTTGCAGGTTTATTTATAGCTATACATCACACTTTTTCTTTTCTCTACAAACGTTTGGGTTTAAAAATTAAAATTTACACACTTTTACACACACACCCTAAGAGAAAAATGGCTTGGTTAACACTACCAAGCAAAGACTGTAAAACATTGAAATCAATTGATCCTGCACCTCTCTGCCCTTGTTCCGACATTGTAATAAGTTGATCCTGCACCTCCCTTCCCTTGTTGGTCTCTTTTTCCTTTGTGCCGTGTTTGTGTAGTCACCATTGCGCCACCAAGGTGTTTATCTCGGAGACTTCTTGGCCTTCATCCTTAGTTTCTAGTAGGAAGGCTTACTCCTTCATGTAGGATTCAAGTTATTCCTCCACCAAGTTCGCACACCAACTCTTCTTCTGGTCCTTTAGGTTCTCCTTCTCGTTCCACCTTTGGTTCTCCCCTTGACACCTTCACCATTTATGGTGTAGGACCTTGTGATGGTGGTAACCCCAGCCCTCCTGCCCAGAATACCACTAGTGGGACTGCAACAGACACTACCCCAGCTGTGCCCTTGCTCCCCTTCATGGCAGGCCTCAGCCTCCCCGATTTTGACCAATTGATCAATGACCCTATACACCAATGATGCTAGTTTGCCTGCTATGCCAACAAATCTCTCTTCCAACATCCCAAATTTTGAAGGCCTTGTTGGAGAAGATCCTTCAAATCATGTTTGATCTTTCCACATGTGGTGTTCGTCTAATTCCATTACCGATGACTCTGTCTGTCTTTGGTTGTTCAAACAAACTCTTACTAGTGAAGCTTCTAAGTGGTATGTTGATCAGGTCCCTTCCTCTCATACCACCTTTAAAACTATTTCCCGGGCATTTCTATCTTACTTCTAGCCTCCTCTTAGTTATGACACTGGTATCGAACTTTTGACTTCCTTCTGTCAATCATCTACGACCCGCCTATCTGATCATGTCCATGAATGGCAGAGAAGAAAGAGCCTATGTCAATCCCCTACCTTTGAATACCGTGTCTACATGGACTGGTTCCTTATATCTCTCTTGCCTCCTATCGGGAAAGATGTTGCATCCCATTTTCCTTAAACCGAAGAATGTGCTCTCCAAATGGCGTTAAAATATGACCTGATCTATGCTTAGTTGGGTTATGTTTATACCGTTCTACTTGATCTTCCTACAACTAGTGGTGAAAACACACCAGGGGCACCTCATGCTGCCGACGGTATAATTGGAGCTCTCTCTAATCCATACGCTCAACCTCCCATAGGCTATGGTTTTCCTAGGGGAGAGGCAACACCTCTTGCACTTTTCCCGCTCCCGGTAGCACGTATCTAGGATACAACATGCCTCCTCTTTTTACCCATTCTCCTATTTACCACACTGTTACCCAACCTCCTTATTATCCGTATCCACAGTTTGGTGCTCCAGCTCCTCCATCATTAACACCTCCACCTCCCTTGCCTTCTCAAACCCCTCAGTAGTAGCCACTGCCCCCTCAGAAGCAGGTGTATGCACAACAGGGATTTGTGGCTACCCAACCACTTAAAGGACAGGTGTCCACTCAACCTCTTCCATTTGGTACCTCCGATTACCAGATTCTCATGATGAACTCTTATCAACCTCTAACCATAGACATCAATCTTCAGACTCGGTCCCATGAGTACAACAATCCTCTCGCTATGTCTGTCCCCGAGCTGCCTCCTTCAGTCTCTATAGAGCCTCTTTCAACACCTAATGGTCCCTTGTAGATCCCTCAGCCTAAGGCAGAGGTTCATACCAAGATCTTAAAGGACCACCACGCCGAAATGTTGTTTCTGGAAAAGCTACACATTCGTATAGTATAGTAGATGATTTGGCGCAATCTCCTGCTGCCATTTCAATGCTAGAACTCCTCCAGTCATGCCCTTCACAATGAAAAGATCTACTATCTACCATGGGTGCTGTAGATACTTCTGATGATCGATTGATTGTCTTTGATCTTGACTGTGTTAGGTCTCCGTAGTTTGCAAGATTGGCAAGTACAAACGTTACAGAGCCTACATCAAAACAACTTTGGAATATAAGGATCTAGCCATCCTAGATTCAGAGAGGGATCTCTCTATATATGCATTTTCAAAGATATGATCTTTAAGGCTTATGATATGATATTAGGCTAGTTATAAAGCACAAGGGTTTTGTTTGTTTTGATTGGGATGAATATCATTAAAATGAAGTAAGTCTTTTTGAGGGGTAAAGGTGTGAGTAGGTTGAAAATGGTTTAGCTGATAAGATAGGTAAGAAACAATGTCAATCCATTGGGCTATGGAGTCAATAAGGGTTTAATTAGACAACAGGTTTCAAGAGTGGTCTATGGGGCAAGTCATCTATGTCAACAGATCTCTTAAGTTGATTTATGGAATGAAACATTAAGAAGTGGTGAAAGAAGAAAACACATAAGAAAACAAAGAGCAGCTTAAGATCAAATAAGGACTTTTAACCTAGCCTGCTTTTAGCATACTCATAGGAAAGACACAAAGCAACCTAAGATCGGGTAAGTACTTTTAAACTAGCCTGCTTTTGATATACTTTTGAAGGAAAACATTAAAAACAAAGAATAGCTTAAGATCAAGTAAATAATTTTAACTTAGCCTGCTTTTAGCATATTCTCAAAGGTAAACATTCATGATGAAAATAAAAAGTAGTCTAAGATCCGGTAATTACTTTTAAACTAGCCTGCTTTTGACATACTCTTAAGGGAGCTTTTCAAAGCAACTGTTGGAGATAAACTAGAGGACAGGGCTAACCATAAACTTCTCTAGTTCAACTTTAATTAGCAGACTTTTCAAGAACATTCAAAGACAATATTTCAAGTTTTACTTAGGAAACATGGGCTTACCAACACTTCACTGGTTATACACTATTGAATTATTATCAAACACACACTTAGCAGAAAACATAAAGATAAAGATTTATCAGTGAGATTTAGGGTACTTGACAGTAAATCCTAATCTATATTTGTTGTTATTTATCAAAGAAGATGGATAGTATGGAAAACATGAGAAAAATAAAAATTTACAATAAGAAAAACATCACCATTTACATAGACCAGAATCCCATAAATCAACTTTTATACTTGATTTCCAAACCAGTTACAATCTTCAAGTCCAATGGGTCTTTACAACTTCAAACTTCTCATCTCAGCCTGTCTTTCTTCTATTACAAACAGAGCTTTAGTAGCCACAATAGCTATTTACAATCAATGAGTATTCAAAGACCAACCCCATATATTGTCTTCTAGATAAGTATTTATAGAAGAATGAGGAGACAGAGTGAAAGAAAGGCCTATCTGTTCAATTAATGTAGTGTAAAGGCTTCTCGGCCTTTGAAGGGCCAAATGGAGAAGTTATTCAAATGTTTTAAATCTGCTAATTGATTATTACATTAAAGTTCATCAACTAAAGTCACTTTTGTTGACTTTGGAGGCTTTTGGTAGGTTGTTAATTACTTCTGAGCTGTCTTTGGAAAAATATCACTGACTGTGCATTTACTTTGTATTCTTTTGAGAACATATGTCTGTAGGTGGTATTTTTAGCTTTAATTTCCTTATTGATGTGGCATTTGGGGGTTTTATTTATTTATTTTTCTGTCCAAGTGGCTTAAAACACTGATTAGTCTCTGATTCTTGCTTTAAGACCTTTGAAATTATCTTTCGGAGCCTTAAACTTTATCTGCTAACTGTATTCACTGATTTGGCCTTAGTCATCTATCTTTTTCCCTTTTCAACTGAATTAGGCTTTGGTGCCTTTAATCTTCAACCTTCGACTTTTAATCCTTTGTATTTTATGCGTGATCTCTTCTCTACTATGAACAGGTATTTTGGCGTGCTGAGGGTTTTATTTCAATAACCAATGTTTACGAAACGTTGATTAAAAACCATGTAATTTACCTTGGAAACCTTTAATCTATAGTGTTTTAGGCTTCATAGGTGGAAATATTTGGCCGTGTTCCTTATTGAACCATGAGAAGGCTCTTGGCCTTAAAAACTCTCCTCGAACCCTCTATTTGGAGCACAAGGGTCCTTATCTTCTAGCTCTGCCCTTTATCGAACTGTGGGGAGGGCTTCTTCTTCAAAATCATCGTAAATCCTGCAAAAAACAACAAATTTATTATAAAATTCTACGTTACGTGGTTGAAAATTATTTGAAGGATGGAAGAGGGTGAAAGGAGTATATGCAGAGGAGCAGAAGAGGCTTTATGGGAAAAAACCACGAAAATCCAGTTTAAAAACCATATCTAGCGCGAAAATAGACGAAGTGGTTTTGCAAAAACCACGAATGGTTTTTGCGTGCCACTTGGGGTGGTAAGTGGTTTATGCTGAATCGAGCGCAATCGAATTAAAATATGTCACGTGGCTCCCACAAAACCAATGGTCTCACGTGCTTTTGGGTTGTTAAAACCTGGTGGCAAAAATCACGCAAAACACAACATAGACCATTGGATCTGGGGGGGAAGATCCAACGGATACGGGAAAGCGTGATGGAGGGAAGTGCACGGGCAGGAAGATTAGTGGAAGCCAAGTGGCACTGTGTGATTGGGTGAGCACTTTTGCGTAGTGGATGGTAGGCCCCTGGCGGGATTGGGTGTAGGGATTAACGAGGGTCATTGGTTTAAATAAATCAACAACAAAGATTCATTGTTAGGGTGAATGGATGGAGTTACGTCAGGAGGATAGGGGGAGAAAAGGAGGAATGGTGACCGTTGATATTTGAAGATCGATGGTCACAATTGATAAGGAATCTGCTAAGTAGTGCAGGGGAAAAAACAAAGGAAAAAGGCTTTTACAAAGGGAGCGATGGTATAAAAAGGATAAGGGAAGGGGCTTAAGGGGAAGTGCTGGGCAGTGGTCCTATGAAGGAAAAGGGACTAGGAGTGAAAGGAAAGGGTTGGGCTAAATATTTTAGGCACCCGGTTGCGGGGCTAGGTCACATGACCAGAAAAAGGAAAAGGTTTTAAGCCCTGAGGGGCTTAAAGCCTGTTTGTTAATAAAAAGCGGAATAAGTGGGTTTTTATATGTTTTTAAGGGTTTTGGGGGTTTTTTCAAGTTCCGATAAGGAAAAATGAGCAATTTTAAACCATAAAAGGGGTTTTGTAGGTTTAAAAGGGATTTTTTAAGGTTTTTTGAGGATAATGAAGAGGAAAGGGGCATTTTATGAGAAATGGAGGGAATGAAATGATGAAAATGGGGCTTTTAGGAAACAATTTTCTTTCCTTAAGGAACAACAGGATTTTGAAGGGTTTTGAAGTGAAAATATCATGGAAAAGGAATTTTTGGACAAGGGACACAAAGGGGCTACAAGAAGTCACAAATTTTTGAAGGAAATTTGTTTCTTGAAGACCATAAGACTTGTTTTAGCTATCATTTGCTAAAACAAAATTTATTGATGGGTAACAGTGGCTCCACTTGGGGATGGCAGCTCCTTGGAGGTGTCAAGAACTTTAGATATTTATCCCTGGGATGCAGACCTATGCCTTTATCCATTGACAACCTTTCTTCTCTGTTCATGCTACTTTATAAAATATGATTAGTATTTCATATCAGAAAACAAATTTCTCCCAATAATTCTACCTACATAGCCTACTTTTCGTAACATTTTTTCTTCATAAGGTGCACTTGGACTTGCAAACCTTTGTCATCAACATTTTATTCTTTTATTGAAAGCAGGAAACTAGTCTAAATTTACCCTTATTTCTTCCATGAGTTCAGATTAAGCAGTTGAACTCATTGATTCTCTACCTAAGCTACTATTTGCCAGGATTAAACTGTCTGATAGATTTTATTCTCTCTCCTCTAAAACAGAAAATTGAAAAATCAGGTTTAGACTGGATGATTTTCTGTGAGACTATGGCATAAAAACAAGCTACACATAGACTGAAATTTGCAGAAAATAAAAACAAAAATGTGCAGGCTTAAGATCTAAAAAATAAAATACATCCTTCACTCTTTTTTGCAGCTCTGATTTTGATCTTTTTAGAATTGTTCTCTTTTCTTTTGGTTTATATTTTGAGCATATTAGAACCAATTCTTCATCATACTTTACAGGTTCAGGTTTTAAGCTTATTTGAACCACTTTTCTATCCTAATCGAATCTATTGATAAGCCAAGATTAAACAATTTGGCAAATCGTTTTCACTAACTTATCAGCAGAAAATTGAAATCTATCTAGTCATGATTAGGTTGCATGACTAAAATAGTAGTGTTCTTTTTGGTAGTGGCATTTAAGCTTGCACACTTTCAAAATTTCTCTTTTTTGGGTATGGGGCTGTACCTTTCTTGTTTTATTTTTGCCCACTTTTTCTTTTTCTATTGTTTTTGTGTTTTTGTATTTTTCTAAATTGAAAAGCAGTGATATATACAATGAAAAGAAAGCTTTGAAACTAAAATTTCAGCTAATAGAAGTAATGTTTGAGCATCCTTCAATTGACAGGACATCCAAAAAATTTTGCTCCATCCAATTCTTGAAGAAAGAATACATTGTTCCCAATAGTAGATTGAATAAGATAAGGGCCTTGCCATAAATTATCAAATTTTCCATGTTTTCCCTTATCTTTTCTCGTTGAATCCCATTTTAAAACTTTATCACCAATTTTAAAATCACTTGCCATGGTTATTTTGTCAAATAGATTCTTAATATTTTCTTGTAGTTGTTGTACTCTGATGTATACCTCTTCCCTGGTTTGTTGTAGATGTATAGTCTGAGTTATTCTTCTTGTCATATCATTATCTTCATATTGTACTTCTTGGATTAGCTTCATGACTGGCACTCCTAAACTAGCTGGAAATATTGCATTTGTTCCATAAAATAGCTAGTAAGGGGACATCCCAATTGACTTCTTAAATGTCAATCTGTCTTCCATAATGCATGTACTAGCTTATTGTGCCATGATTTCTTGTTATCTTCCAACAACTTCTTGATAATGTTTACCAATATTTTATTTGAGGGCTTTGCCAAATCATTACCTTGAGGGTAATAAGTTGTAGAATGACCCAATATAATATGATATTTGTGACAGAAGTCCACCATATTTTTAGTTCCAAATGCAACAACATTGTCAGTTATGATCTTCCTAGGATAGAAAAATCTAGACAGTATATGGTTTTCAAGAAATGAAATTATGACTGAATCTGTGGCATTCCTAGATGGGATGGCTTCTATCCATTTGGTAAAATAGTCTGTTGTTGTGAAGATCCACCTATGTTGGACAGATGAGGCAGGATGGATTTCCCCAATGAAATCTAGACCCCACTGCTGAAAAGGAGCTTCAACAGTGATTGGTTATAGAGGTAAAGGAAGCAATTTTCTTTTGCCTTCAAAAATTTGGCATTTGTGACAGGTAGTAATAATTTTGTGGACATCTTGAAAGAGAGTGGGCAAGTAATAACTAGCTCTAAGGATTTTTTTAGCAGTTGACTTCCAGTAGAGGTAGCCTCCACATTTGCCTTCATGAAACTTATGCTTGATCTTTTCTGCAGCATTCTCAGGAAAACATTTAAGCAATAATCCACTAAAATTTTTCCAATATAAAAATTTATCCAAAATGTAGTAACTTACAGATTTCAACTTTAAAAATCTTGCCTTTGTTTTTGATAAACCAAGAGGGACATTAAGATTGAGCAAAACATACAAAATATCAGCATACCAAGATGAATTTAAAAAGTGATCTTCAATAATTGGAGCTGTTGAATCCTCTTGTTCATCTAATGTATTAAACATGTTCATATCAGAAGCTTGAAAGTTGGATTCAGCCATAAGTCTTTCTAGTCCTTGACCTTTTATGAGCTTAGTAGGTTTGATCTCTAAATCATGTTCTAGAATAACAACAATCCACTTTCCTCTTTTGCCATCTGGATCTTGGGTCAATATGTATTTTACAACTAAATGAGGCACAAATGCTATTATGTGGGAATGTAAAATGTAAACTCTGAAGTCTTTTAAGGCTTTGACCAAGGCAAAGGCTTGTTTTTCCATTATATTGTACTTCATATGTGCATCTCTTAATGCCTTGCTGAAAAATGCAATTGGCTACTCTTTTCCATTCATGTTTTTCTATAATAGGATAGCAGTTACTGTGTGTTTTGATGCAAATGAAAAAAATGAATAAATCCTTTGTAAAATCAAGACTAATGAGAACTGGTGTTTTGGTAAGTGCTTGTTTTACCAGCTCAAATTATTTCTTTGCTTCTAAGGTCCATTTAAATCCTTATTCTCTTTTAAGCATGTTTGTCATGTTTCTAAGGAGTTCAGCTAGATTGGGTATGAACCTTCTCAAGAAATTAATCTTTCCAATGAAAAATTAATGTTCCTTGATGTTTCTAGGATGGCTGATTTGCAATATGCCATCAATCCTTTTTGGGTCTATGCTTATTCCCTCTTCTGATATGATATGTCCAAGAAGTTTACCTTCTTAGAGACCAAACAATGTCTTCTTTGGATTTAAGGACAACCCAAATTTTCTACATTTTTCAAAGACTTTTATTTGTTGGAAATACTGAGAGGGGGGGGCGGGGGTGAATCAATATTCCTTTCAATTAGAGCATTAGTTAATCTCCAAGTATTATCAGTGTTTGTAAAATGATAGCAGTAAACAAGAGGAACAAAAATGCACATATTTTTTAAGGTGGAAACCCAGTCCGGGACAAAAACACCTAATTCTTTTCTAATAATTCTTTAATATTCAACTCCAATTGAAAATAAAGCTCCAACTTCCTAGAATCTAGAAAAGCATTTTTCTCCAGCTCCCACCGGATGGATGCTCCAACGCCCGATATTATTCAATAGTCAACTGAACAGATGCCCCAACACCCAATGATCTACAACTCACCTAGCCTGAAGTTTTCATTGAAGAATAAAAGAGAATGGACTCTCGTGGAGAAAATGGTCCACTTTGTGAAGTATAGAATGATGTAGAAAGAATAGAAAGATATACTATACCATGGAACCCCAACTCGACCTGACCACTAATGATGATCTAGACCTCCCAACAACGCTGCCTCTTCAACCCTTAGCGAAATAGATACTGGTGCAATTTGTACAAAAATTTATTTGCAATAACTAAGTACAATGATACCTTTACAATGATTGTATGCGTGCGCATGAACTTCATGTGATGAACTTCTTTGGTGTTATGCACCTTGGTTGCTGCTCTTGTCATGCTACCTGTTGCACCTTTGCTTTGCTTTCTTGCCATTAAAGTGTGGTCCTTTGCAACCCTTGACAACACATGATCTAGCTTTTTTTTCCTTCTAGGAGCTCAATATTGAATCTGGTGTATCTCTGTTATTTCAGATCCTCAGTATCTGATTTTCGGTCCTGTAGTATTCATCTGAGTCTTATTTCCAATGCCATAGGTCTGACCCAATTTGGATTCTTCAAGAGATATTTATACCCAATTTCTCACACTACCCTAATTATGGACTATTTCAGTAGAGTGCACTTGTACGGCGTGCCATGTGTCACTGTTTCTTCATTTTCCTCTGAAATTTATAGAGTGAAAACTACAAAATGTGCACTATTTTCCAATTTTTACGGAATTCCAATTTGATACTTAGAGAGAGAGTTATGATGATTTTACCAAGGTCACTTCTTTGAGATAAATTTCAGGAGCCTGCAAAAACCCTTACTTCCACAGATCATATCTCCAAAAATAATACGCAACTTGATTTGAAATTTTTACTACAGCTTCCTCAGGATTTCAGCTTTGCCTCACAAACATTTCAACTTTTGAGCCTTCATAGAAAAAAATTTAGTTTGAAAATTCCACGATGACCTATTTCAGATGGCCAAATCCCATGCATAAGGAGGAAATGAAGATCACAATTTATATGAATTCTTAAGTTGAGATGGGCTTCAACAAGTGAACGTGGGAGGGATATTAAGAGCTTAAAAAATATTAATTATGACTTTTCAATGACCCATGCCCCAACCCCATGGGGTTTTAGACCACTAACTGGGGGTACAAACTTCAAACATGAATATCTCTCAAACCGTGAAGAATTACATGGCGTGCCATATATCAATGGAAACATCTCGACAAGTAGAAACCATATAAAGAATTATTGACCCAGAATATATTAATTTGGTAGGTCAAAATTCCCATGCAATATTGGGTTAGCCCCTAGTGTTGCTTGGGTTGACATCAATGACAACCACTGATCAAAAATCTCCCCCTTTGGCATTGATGGCAACACAAGTACTCCCCCTGCAATCATGACACCTCTTCCTACAACATTCTCTCCCCCTTTGACATCAATGGAAAAGGGTAACTCCCCCTGAAACACAACCATCCTGCAGACCTGTACACACTTCCACTCACGCTAACACACAACCATCCTGCAGAACTGTACACACTTCCACTCCCGCTTTATATTCTTGAAAAAGGAAAATCTAATGAGAACTTGGGAGAATCCCAAGCTTTTGACGAAGATGTTCAAATGATTCATGAGGTAAAGGTTTAGTGAAGATATTAACAATTTTTTCTTTTGTACAAACATACTCAAGTTTGATATTCTTTTCAGCGACTTTTTCTCTAACAAAATGATATTTGATTGGAATGTGTTTTTTTTTTAATGCATGATAGGATTCTTGGAGATGTTGATGGCACTAGTGTTGTCACAGAATATGGGAATAGGCTCACTGAATTGTACTTGAAGATCTTGCAAAGTTTGTTTCATCCAAAGGACTTGAGTACAACATGATTCTACTGCAATGTATTCTGCTTCCACTATAGATAATGAGATTGAAGTTTGCTTTTTGCTCAACCATGATACGAGACAACCTCCTAGATAGAATGTTGCTCCACTAGTACTCTTACGATCATCAACGCTTCCTGCCCAATCTACATCTGTAAAGGCTTGAATAATGATATTGTTACCCTTGGGATACCACAAGCCATATTCTTCTGTGCCCTTTATATATTGAAGAATTCTTTTGACAGAAATAATATGTTATTATTTTGGTGCTGCTTGGAATCTTGCTACTTGTCCAACTGCTTGCATAACATCTGGCCAAGGGGCTATTACATATAGAAGGCCACCAATCATAGAACTGTACAACTTCTGATCCACATCCTTAGATGAGTCGTCTATGCTCAATTTGTAACCTATTACCATTGGAGTAAGGACAGGTTTGCAATCTTCCATTTTGAATTTCTTGAGCATTTCCTTGATGTACTTGGCTTGACATATAAATATTCCTTTCTCTTGCTGAGATATTTGAAGCCCTAAGAAGTATGTCAGCTCACCAAGTAAAAACATCTCAACTCACTTTGCATATTTGTAGAAAATTTCTTAATTAGTCGATCATCATTGCTACCAAATATTATATCATCCACATATACCTCAAAAATTGTTAAATTATCTTTATCTATTTGTACATAAATATTGCTATCAACAGTACCTTTCTTGAACCCTTGTTGACATAGATATCCATCGAGATGAGCATACCATGCTCTAGGAGCCTGCTTGAGACCATATAGAGCCTTCTTTAACCTGCAAAAATAGTCTTCTTTTTGTGATAATAGAAAACCTTCAGGTTGTTCGATGTAAACTTCTTCTAAATCTCCATTCAGAAATGCTGGCTTAACATCCATTTGGTAGAATTTGATTTTTCTTGAACATGCATAGGCGAGAAACATTCGGATGGCTTCCATTCTGGCAACTGGTGAAAATGTTTTGTCGAAATCAATTCCTTCCACTTGTGCATAGCCTTTGCAAACCAATCTTGCTTTGTTTCTGATAACCTACCCATCTTCATTCAATTTGTTCCTGAACACCCATTTAGTCCCAATGACATTTTTATCTTTTGGTCGTGGAACTAATTCCCAAGTGTTATTCTTCTCAATTTGATCCAATTCTTCATTCATAGCTGCTACCCAATGTTCATTTTGGCTAGCTTCCTCAAAACTACTAGGCTCAAAGGTTGCTAGAAAAGCAACATGAGCTTGTTGTGATGAACGAAGCTGTCGACCTTCATTTATGTCACCAATGATTTGATTTGATGGATGGTTCTTTTGAATCCACTCTTTTGTTCTCCTTGGAGGAGCTTCTTGTTGTTGTTTTGGTATATCTTGATGATCATTGTTTACTTCTTCCTCATTGATAGTTGCTTCTTGTTCTACAATTTTATTTGTGTCTTTTTCAGCCTCTGTCTCAAGTTTCAAAGATTCTAGATCCTCATCATTACTCGCTAGAACACCATCTTTGTCAAACGTAACATTTATGCTCTCCACTATCTGTTTTCGTCTTAGATTATAGCATTTATAGGCCTTTCTTTTGCATGAGTAACCAACAAAGTAACCTTCATCAACACGTGATTCAAACTTACCCAAATTTTGATCTTCTCTTTTGATATAACACTTGCTTCCGAAGATTCTGAAATATTTTACATTAGCTGGTTTTCCTTTCCATAATTCATATGGAGTCTTGTTGCAATTATTTTTTAGAAGACTTCAGTTGATAATGAAGACTGTCATATCAATTTCTTGAACCCAGAATTTTTCATCCAATTTTGAGTCCTTCAACATTGTTCTACCCATTTCCTGTACATTTATATTCTTTCTTTGAGCAAATCCATTTTGCTGAGGTGTTCGTGCTGTTGAAAATTGCCTTTTTATTCCATTTTCGTCACAATATTGCTGAAATAATTTGGAAGTGAATTATCCACCATTATCTGATCTTAAACACTTTATTTTCAAATCAGTTTCATTTTCAACCAACTCCTTGTAGATCTTAAAGAACTCAAATGCTTCATATTTTTTCTTTAGGAAACTGACGGTTGTCATCCTGGTATAGTCATGTATCATCAACATGAAATATAATTCTCCATCTAAGCCTTTTTTTCTCACAGGACCACATAGATCAGTATGTATCAATTCCAATGGATGTGATGAAAAGTGTTCTTTTGTTTTAAATTGGACTTTTTTCTGCTTACCATGCTGACATGCCTCACATAGTGTGTTGGAAGGTTTTGAGATTTTTAGCATTTCTCGTACTGCTTCCTTTTTTCTTATCATGACAAGATTGTCAAATTTTATGTGACCCATTCGTTTGTTCCATAACCAACTTTCATCTTCTTTAGCTAGTAGACATGCTTTAGTTTCTTCATCCAGAACATATATGTCGTTTGGAGCTCGACT
The DNA here is from genome assembly GCA_034641835.2 of Pinus albicaulis. Classification (NCBI taxonomy): domain Eukaryota; kingdom Viridiplantae; phylum Streptophyta; class Pinopsida; order Pinales; family Pinaceae; genus Pinus; species Pinus albicaulis. Next base: position 99,035,028 of record CM076573.1, on the reverse strand, counting down.
TGCTGTAGCGACAATTTTACCATACCTGCCTTTCCTGATTTCACATTTTGTGGAGTTGAATAGCATTGCATGTCTTGATCACACATTTGTCCAACACAGAGCAGATTGTGATTCATGTTTTCGACCAATAGAAGATTCTTGGCTATAACATCTTTGCTTCTGAGAGTGATGGTACCTGATCCTATAACATTTCAAGATCCATCATTTCCAAAGGATATGGTTCCATCCTTCTTCTCTTTCAGAGATACAAATTTCCTTCTATCTCCAGTCATATGCGTTGAGCAACCGCTGTCAACATACCACACATATTTATTTTTTGAGCCTTGAGAGCAAGAGCACAATTATCAGTCTTCTTCTTCTTCCATGTTCGTTCATTCTGTGGCTTCGAAGATTCTTCTGGAGGATTTTCAAGTCTGTAGTCTCTGGCTATGTGTCCAAAGTTCTGACATTTGTAACATTCCATATTATTTCTTAAATTTTCAAATCTATTGATGTTTCGTTGAGCCCTGGGAGGTTCATATTTGAAGAATCTCTTGGAATTGTATTGGTTCATAGGGTACGTGTGACATTCTATAGCTTTATGACCAAATTTTCCACATGAATAACAATAGCCATGAAAAATATGTTGGTACCTGGATGAAAATCTTCGTCGAGGAATCATCTTCCAAGGATGTGCTTGCGAATCTTGTCCAATGAAGTCTTCATGTATGTCAGATCTCATAGGTTCATTGTATTTTGTTGTAGAAGGTCCTGCTTCTTCTTCTTTGTAACCGAGGCCAGTTCTGTCATTGTAAGATCATTGATTGTTGATGAGTTCTTCCAATGCCCTTGAGCTATTGGCATAGTTTTGGATAGTTTTTCCCTTCTTCACTTCCTTACGCAGTGAGACTAATTCGGCTTCTAATTCTTCCCTTTCTTGGTTGCTTTCTTCCAACTTCTTTTGAAGTGACTCTTCAATACATTTATGTTCTTCAACTTCAATTTTGAGACCTTGAACTTGTTCTTCAAGAGTATTGGAATGGATCTTCTCAGCATTGAGCTCTTTTATAAGCTTGATTGCCTCCTCATAAAATTCTTCTATGGTCAACCCTTATTCTTCATTGTTTGATACTTCTTGTTTATTGTGCTTGGCCATAAACAATACTTTCTCATTGGCTTCTTCTTTGCTGTCACTTTCTTCATCGGATGATGAGATATCTTCTTTAGAGAGAAATTTCCTTTTGGATCCTTTATTTTTGCCTTGCTTGTTGAATTTCTTAAAGCCTTTCTTTCCTTTTGAGTTGCCATCACTTTTGTTTGGACATTTTGCTATGAAATTCCCAACCTCACCACAACCGAAACATATCAATGGAAGTTTACCTTTGAATTTTCCCTTACCAGGTTTTAGTTTTCTTGTAAAGTAAGCATATTCTTCATCTGAAATACCTTCTCCATCATCTCCCTTTTCTTCACACTTGTAGGTGCATGTCATTTCAATTGAAGGTTGTTTGTCCTTATTGGTTTGCTTAGATGCAACGAACGTAGTTTCTAGATTTGAAGTACCCTTTTCTTCATCAAGTCTCATTTCATATGCTATGAGAACTCCATGTAATTCTTCCTTGCTGAGTTTGTCCAGATTTGCACTGTATTCTAAGACCGATACCTTTGGGTTGAATCTCCTTGGTAACGTTCTAAGAATCTTCCGTATAATAGTCTTCTCGTCAACTGGCTCTCCCAATCCTTCCAGAGTATTGGTTATTTCATCAACGTATTGAAAGTATGCAGCAATGTTGCAATATTCTTTCATTCTGAGTTGCTCAAATTTTTCTCTATAGATTTGAAGCTTTGCTTCTTTGACATTTGAGTCACCTGCATATATATTCTCAAGCTTGTCCCATACATTTTTGGCGGTTTTACAACCCAACACCTTATGATAAGCAGATTCAATAAGTCCACTGATAATAATATTTTTTGCTTTTGCATCATTTACCAAATTCTTCTTACCTTGTTCATCCGCGGTTGATGTAAATCCATTTTGAACAGTGTCCCATACTTCGTAACCTTGCGCCAAGAGATAGACCTCCATTCTTCCTTTCCAAAGTGCATAATTATTTTCATTGAATAGAGGTACACCATTCTTGGTATGCTCGATGACCTCCTTCCAGCTGTTAAACTGCTATTGAAGGAACTAAGCTCCGATACCAATTATTGGAAATACTGAGAGGGAGGGGGGGTGAATCAGTATTCCTTTCAATTAGAGCATTGGTTAATCTTCAAATTCTTCTCATTTATTACAATGCTTGATAAACAAGAAGAGTTTCCTAAATACACATATTTTAAGGTGTAAGGTCACTCCAAGGACAAAACACCATGCATTTGTAATAATTCTTTAATATTCACCTCCAATTGAAAATAAAGCTCCAACTTCCTAGAATCTAGAAAAGCATTTTTCTCCAGCTCCCACCGGATGGATGCTCCAACGCCCGAGATTCTTCAATAGTCAACTGAATAGATGCCCCAACACCCAATGAGCTACAACTCACCCTAGCACCACCCTACCACCCTATAGAAGAATAAAAGAAGAATGGACTCTCGTACTAGGGAAAATGGTCCACTTTACAATGATATAGAGTGATGTAGAAGAAGAAGATATACTATACCATAGCCCCAACTCTGACACAACCACCTAATGATGATCCTAGACCTCCCAACACTGCCTCTTCAACCCTTAGCAGATAGATACTAGTACAATTTGTACAAAAATGTATTTACAATAACTAAGTACAATGATACCTTTACAATGATTGTATGCAGTGCTGCCCACTTGAAGACTTCATATGATGAACTTCTTGCTGCTGTTATGCACCTTGGTTGCTACTCTTGTCATGCTACCCTCTGCTACACCTTGATTTTCTTTTCTGCCATAGAAAGTGTGGTCCTTTGCAACCCTTGACAACACATGATCTAGCTTTTTTTTCCTTCTAGGAGCTCAATATTGAATCTGGTGTATCTCTGTTATTTCAGATCCTCAGTATCTGATTTTCGGTCCTGTAGTATTCATCTGAGTCTTATTTCCAATGCCATAGGTCTGACCCAATTTGGATTCTTCAAGAGATTTATACCCCAATTTCTCCTACCTAATTATCAATTATTTCGGTAGAGAGTGCACTTGTGCAGTGCCACGTGTCCTTTGTTTCTTCATTTTCCTATGAAATTTATAGAGAGAAAACTAAATACTATGCAATATCTGCAACCTTTTATGGAATTCCAATCCAATAATCAGAGAGAGAGTTATGATTATTTTACCAAGGTCACTTCTTTGAGATGAATTTCAGGAGCCTTCAAAAACCCTTACTTCCACAGATCATATCTCCACAAATGTTGTGCAACTTGATCTGAAATTTTTACTACAACTTACTAAGGGTTTCTTCTTTTCCTCACAAAAATTTCAACTTCTGAGCCTTCCTAGAAAAAAATTTAGAGCGAAAATTCCACGATGACCTGTTTCAGATGGCCAAATCCCATGCATAAGGAGGAAATGAAGATCACAATTTATATGAATTCTTAAGTTGAGAGGGGCTTCAACAAGTGAATGTGGGAGGGATATTAAGAGCTTAAAAAATATTAATTATGACTTTTCAATGACCCATGCCCCAACCCCATGGGGTTTTAGCCCACTAACTTGGGGTACAAACTTCAAACATAAATATCTCTCAAAATGTGAAGAGTTACATGGCCTGCCATATATCAACGGAAACATATCGAAAAGTAGAAACCATCAAAAGCGTTATTGACCCAGAATCTATTAATTTGGTAGGTCAAAATTTCCATGCAATATTGGGTTAGCCCCTGGTGTTGCTTGGGTTGACATAAATGACAATGGATGATCAACATTCTCAAGTGTATTATGTGTTCTTCATCTGTTCTAGAATAGAGAGTAATGTCATATAAGTATATCACTATGAAGTAACCTATTTCTTCTGAAAATGCAATATCCATGGCTCTCTGAAATGCAACACAAGCATTCATTAAACCAAAGGGAATTTTCAAATACATGAAAGTACCCCAAGGTGTATTAAAGGTTGTTTTAAGTTGATCATTAGGATGTACCAATATTTGATTGTAACCTGAGAAGCCATCTAGCAAAGAGATTCTTCTAGAACCAATTAACCTTTGTAAAATATGATCCATTTTGGGTAAGGGATAATTTTCCTTTAATGAGACTTTGTTTAGGTTTCTAAAATCAATGCAAAGCCTTATTTCTCCTATTTTCTTCCTAACTGATACAAGATTAGAAACCCACTCTGAGTATCTAATAGGGACTATAATTCCAGCATCATACATTTTTCTAATTTCTTTCTCCACCAAAGGTAATTGGATAGGGTTAATTCTGTGCAATTTTTTGTTTAAAAGGCTTCTGGTTTTCTTTGAGGGTATCTTATGCTAAATTCTTTCTGTATCATATGATTTCAAATCCTCATAAATCCATGCAAAAACATCAGAAAATTCTTTGAAAATCTCAATATATTTCAGTTTAATGTGAGTTGGTAGTGTCTTGGATAATTTGATCGTTTTGGGATTTTCCTCACTGCCTATGTTGCACTCTTCCACTTCAGTTTGTATGGTTCCAATTTTGGATTTTTAGCAGCACCATTCAAGTCAAATAATTCCTCTAATGGGACCAGTCCTTTTGGCAAGATTTGGTCTTTAGATTGCAGCACTTCTAAGTCTTCATTTTCTAAATCTGTGCTATTTTTTTTCATATGTTGGATTTTATTTGTTAACAGATTTATTTTAGCAATCTCTGGAGACTTTTCTTCTTCAACAAGTGGGTTTTCTTTAGTAGGACAATCTTCATCATACTCTGAATCTGAGTTTGATGTTTCAAATTCATTTTTGGACTGTAGGAAGTCTTCTATTTGTCTATCTCCATCAAAAACTTGCCAGTATTTTTCATTATCCCGAACAGCTGGTCTATATTTGACTTGGGTGGTACATTGCTTGGTTTCACAAGGTGTTAGACAAGTTCTAGAAGCAAAAGCTAATCCATTGGCAAGGCTATTTTGGTTTCTTGGGACAAAGTTAAGTTGGAATTCATCAAATGTTTTTAAAAAGTCCATGGCATCATCTCTATAGGCTCTAAGTTTGGGATGTTTGGCACTGTATTCTCCATTTACTTGTTTGATTATCAATTTTGAATCTCCATGAACTGTTATTATTGTTGCCTCTAATTTTTTCAATAAATGCAGGCCTAAAAGGAGAGCTTCATACTCTTCTATGTTATTAGTACATTGGAAGCTTAATCTATAGGAATGCCCCTCAGCATGATTGTTTGCAGTGTTGTGTAACCATATGCCTGCTCCTTAACCAGTTTTAGTGCAAGACCCATCAAAATTCATGCTCCAAAGAGGAATGTTTTCATATTTGTCATTTGTTTCATTGTTGTCTTCTTTGTTTTGTTTGTCTAATCTGTCACTGTGTTGTTCTTGCAGGTCTGCACTATGCTGAATTTTATTTTCTTCCTCAAGATCTTCAATGTTTTGAGGTTTTATTCTTTGTTATTCACGATCTGCATTATTTTTATGACTATTTTGAACCTTAAAACCTGTGATCTGTTTTCCGTAATTTTCTGAATCACCAAACTACCTTTTAGTTTCCTCCTTATTTTCCTCTTCATCATTTGTTGCCAATATGTTTGGATGTGTGGTGACCACTATATTTGATGAAGTTTCATTGACTAACTCTTGCTCTTTAGGAATATCATCATTGTACAGAATGAATGAGTCAAGGTCAATGTGTATGGAATAGAGAGGAGGATTCTCTAGTCTTTCTTGGTTACTCACCATGTATTTCAAGTGTGATTCCCTATAGAGTCTTCTGGGTTGACTGAAGACAGGGATGGTGGCATAAGTCATATCCATCTACATAGTGCCTCGCAACTTAGCACCCCATAACCTTGAAAGAAGCATGTCATATTTGGGGGGGATATCAACCACCACAATGTCCATCACTAAGCTCTTTGCTAGTATTTGGGCTAAGTTAACACAACGATCCTTTATTAGGCCTAGGCATCTCACCCTACTTGAATCAAAGGAATATAAATCTTTGTAGGGTTTAGTCACCTCTAAGCCTAATCTTTCCATTATTACCTTAGCCATGTGGTTGTGTGATGCTCCTGAATCAAGCATGGCATTGTAAAAAATATTATCGTGGATGTTCAAACTGAGGTAAAATGGAGGGGTAGTTCCTTCTTGAAATTTTTCTTCAATTTTTGGTCCAAATATGAGCTCTGGGATATCATAATTTAAGTTAATTGTGTCATGAACATCTTCTATGTTCAAAGCTTTCAAAATATGACCTCTATATACATTTTTGGTGACTAATTTAGTGAGTGGGGAAAAAATTTTGATTTTGGAAATTTCACTCTCTAGGCTAAAGGGAATCTAATTTTTAGACATGTTTGATTTAGCCTTCTTAGTCACTGATTCATTAGCAAAATCATCTTGCTGATTTTTAATATTTACAACAATTAAAATGGTTTTTTCAGGAGCACTAGCTGTGATGCTAGCACTATTGGGGTTGTCACTCTGTTTTTCATTGACTTGCGTGTTTTTCCCCTTTTTTAGATCAGAACTTACAACCACTGTTTTATGATTTTCAACTGTCTTTTTGGTGGTGTTTACAGGGCTGTTTTTGGCAGAATTATCAAAGGTTTTGTCCTTATGAGTTTCTTGATTCTTTTTACTTCTTAGATCATATTTTTTAGGTGATCTTATGATGGCATTTTCAAAGTCTAGCTCATAGTATTCAGTCTCTGGTCTTCTATCATCATAGGGTGTATACAGACCTTGTTTTCTTTCATAAATGAAATCAGAATTCTCATTACTTACTCCCAACATGTTCATGTGCTCATCCTCTATTTTTTCATTTGTTTCTTCATCCTCATTGACATAATTTTCTTGAAAATGAGGTCTAATCTATTGATCATCCTCTCTTTGTCTATTCTAAAGTTGATTTCTCCTAAAGTTCTGGTTCTGGTTTTGAGACTGATTTCTATTTTGGGGAGCTGATTGATTTTCTCTTGATTGTGCTCTCTCAAATATGCTCATCCTCTTCATAATTTCCTCCATCATTCTTTCCATTTTTGAGATATATGTGGAAGGTGTAGTTGCCTCCCTAAATGATACTTTCTTTTCATTCCTCATCTTAGCTCTTTTCTCAATCAAATTTACTTCCAAAGCAAGAGCTCCCTTCTGCATGTCTTCCAGAGTCAAGGGATCTCTTTCTATTAGTTGATAAGCCATTTCAAGATCAAATCCTTCAGAAAATTTGGCCAAAGCTGAGCCTTGTGGAGGTTTCAAATTTGGGGGCAGTGGATTATAAACACTATTGAATCTAGTGCAATAATTTTGAACACTCTCCCCAGTGTTTTTTTTGAGGTTGTTGTAATATAAAAGTATTTGGAGAGGATTTTTTCTGACTTCCCATTTTTTTAGGAATGACTGATGGAGAGCTTGGAGGTCATTAATACTATTAGGGGTTAAGCTTTTGAACAATTTTCTTACTTCTCCCACTAAAATTTGAGCAAACAATATGAGTTTGACAGTTTCATCATCTATCTCATTTATATCAAAATAGTCATTCATCTTGTCCACATGTTGCGAAGAAATATTAGAACCACTGGCATCATATAATGGAATCTTGGACTGATAGTCCTATGGTAGATTGAATAAAGGTAAAGGAAGGACTAGAGGAGCATACCATGTTGCCATGATAGGAGGTTGTGGGAAAAGCGGGGGGTTTACAGGTGCAGGATGTAAGATAGGAGGGGGATGATGGAATGGAGTGGTTTTAACATTGGATGTATGGATAACAGAACTGGATGGACCAGCAAGAGACTGTTGAGTAGATCTAGGATGAGAGAAACCAAAATTATGAAGGAAATGCAGATCAGGTGAGGTAGTTTCTCTGGTAACAGTGTTTTCACTACTATGTTGGGGTGAGTGTGAAGGCTCAAAGTATATCTAATAAATATCACTAAGTGACTTAGTTCTGTATGGTTTTCTTGTGAATGGTAAGCCAATTTGTGTATCTTGTAGAGCTGTAAGGTTTTTAGGGACAAAATCAACCCTATGAATTGTTCTGACAACAGTTGAAGTCTTAGATTTAGGAGATTTCCTAAGTATACTTTCTGGATTATCAACTATCTCAAGAGGATTTGGGTCAAGATGGGCTCTAGTATGAATTCTTTTAAAAGCCACTACATTGTGTTTTCAGACCCAATGACAAGAAAAGTTCAACCAAGTATGACAATATTTAATAGGCTAACTGGTCTTTAATAAGAAAAATAAATCCTTAAAGTTTCCTTGACTGAGTTTGTATGATGTTATGATGGAGATGGGTTTCCCAGTGGAGTCTTTAGGTCAATTCAGAAATGTGGAGTCACTAGGTGGAAATTTTTTAGCTTTCAAAGGTAAAACGTTTTATGGTCCACCACCATTTACTGATTTTGAATACCAATCTGGAATGTTTTGGGTTTTCTGAGTTTTTTACAGTCCTGTGGGTTATGAGAGTGTCATATATATATTTCAACACTTAGCTATGGTGATGAGACAAACAAGGTTTTCTTTATGGCTTACTAGCTGATTTCTCCGAGGTTTGATAAGGGTCTGTTAGAATCCTAAGAAATACTTAGATTTCCACTGATTCAAACAAGTCCTATCATGATCACCAATATTATTGGTAGTGCTTGAAGAAAACTAATTTTACTTAAGAGTATACTAATTATTTTGTTTTTAAGGACTTTAACTCAGAAAATCCCCAGTATGGTCGCCAGTCTCTTAGTTCTTCGTAGTTTGCAATATTGGCAAGTAAAAACGCTGCAGAGCCTACATCAAAACCACTTTGGAATCTAAGGATCTAGCAATTCTAGATTCAGAGAGGGATCTCTCTATATATGCGTTTTCAAAGATATGATCTTTAAGGATTATGATATGATATTAGGCTAGTTATAAAGCACAAGGGTTTTGTTTGTTTTGGTTGGGATGGATATCATTAAAATGAAGTAAGTATTTTTGATGGGTAAAGGTGTGAGTAGGTTGAAAATGGTTTAGTTGATAAGATAGGTAAGAAATAGTGTCAATCCATTGGGCTATGGAGTCACAAAAGGGTTTAATTGGACAACAGGTTTCAAGAGTGGTCTATGGGGCAAGTCATCTATGTCAATAGATCTC